>OZ024743.1:261332199-261382199 GCA_964016885.1 Eledone cirrhosa | reverse complement strand
AGCCGAATTACCCGCGCCTTGCTGCGTTTCACATATTTTTTTGTAAGAAAATGATGATTGATTTTAAATCAGTGATATAATTTATGGAGAAAAACTCTGCATTTCAATATTACTTAATGTAAAATGTAATGCATGAAAAATTGGAAAACATTATTTTTTGTAATATATCAAATCAAAATTGCATTATTAAATCTTATTCTTATTTTGTTTCTTGTAAATAATTTTTTTCAAAATATCAATTCAAAACTTTTGTGAATAGGCATCATATCTTGTCATTTACCTATGGTTTAAATTTCATATCAATCGAAGGGAAAACATTTTCAGCGGGGCTTTTGTGCCCCCGGGGAACCCTTTGATTAAAATGAAATATACTTATCCAAGTATCCTGGGCAATGTAGTTTCAGAATATATATGGTTATGGGGGTCTATCTCCAAAACCATAGGAGGAATTTGTGAACAAACAAACAGACAGGAACTACAACTTTATATATATAGATATCTTTTTCATTTGGTTATTATGGCTCTAGATAAAATCTATTGAGCTTGCTTATTGAGAAACACAAAATTCTGAACATATTTGATGTTTTGATTCATTATATTTTGATTCAAAACATATCAAATATGTTCAGAATTTTGTGTTTCTCAATAAGCTCAATAGACTTTATCTAGAGCCATAATAACCAATGAAAAAGACATGTATATATCTGGAGAGAAAGAGCTATATATCGTATACGAAATATTGTATATATACCAAATACATATTCAATAGAAGAATATGTACACAGATGGAATTGTAAGCGAAACCTTATAGCGCTATTTCATACCTGGAGAGTGTAGCTCAAAATCAATCTATGAAATCGATCATCGAAAACAATCAATCAATATAATCGATTATCGAAGACAAACTATCGATTATGATTAAACTATATGAGACTCAGGTACTCATCGAAGGTTTAGTCTCATCATTCTAAGGAAAATATAGAATGAAGATGGTAAATCAATCAATATACCTGCCAATATCTACAGCTAAGTCCAACGCGACCGTCATGCTGAGAAGCACATGGTGAAATCACGTTAAACCCAAGGGAAATAGATATCAACAAGGTAGACGTTAACCTTAACCCTAGGAGCAGTAATTATAGCCACCGAGCTCAACAAGTTAAGAGGTTTGGAGCCGTTAAATACAAATAATAAATAAAGACATATCAAATATACTCAGAATTTTGTGTTTCTCAATAAATAAGCTCAATAGACTTTATCTAGAGCCATAATACCTGAATGAAAAAGATATATGTATATATATATAGAGAGAAAGAGCCATATATCGTATAAGAAAACGTTTGCTCGTCCAACAATAGGTCTGACTGGCAGAAATTGTTTTTGTTTCCCCTCACCTCTCTTCACGTGCACAATGCGAACTCGGGTTCCCTCATGTCCTCTCTCAAATGGCAGTTCCAGCTGTTTGAGTCCACCCCAACCACGTCTCATCTCAGTTCAACACCGAACTCGGTGTCCACCAACAGACAACCGGTAGACCTCAAGCGAGCGGTCAATGCCAAATTCAGCGAATTTGACATTAAAGGGGCTGTCCGTCTCCTCTCTTCTCTGTCCTCTCTTGCTCCGTGCAACTCTGATTCTCTTGAGTGACCCATCGGCATCCCCAGATGATCAGCTACACTGGCCCGAACCACCAGAATACTTGAGACCGGTTTACACCACCGATATCATCAGAAAGGCGATTTCATCCTTCCCCGCTGGGTCAGGCGCGGGAATTGACGGCCTTCGTCCTCAACACCTCAAGGATGGTATCTCCTTATCGGCCGGTGACGCCGGACTCGAGCTCTTGGAGAGTCTGACTCAGTTTGTGAATCAGTTCTCTTCAGTGAACGTTCTCCCATTCATCCACCCACTGTTCTTCGGTGCGAAGCTTTTTAGTCTCACCAAGCCCAACGGGGACCTGCACCCCATTGCGGTTGGCTGCACTCTTCGCCGACTCACTGCAAAGGCGTGTTTGCTGTTGGTCTCCGACTCACTGGCAATCAGGCTGCGTTGCCCAAGCGACTTGGGGATCTTGGTCTCCATAAGTGTTCGTCCCTCTCTCTCTCCCGTTTCCTTTCCTCCACCCATGCTTGCTCAACCCTGGTGAGCAGCATCCTCTCCTCTACAACATGGATTAGTTCCAACAGGGAGTTGGGTGAAGCTCTCCAGCAATGGAGTGAGTTGGGCTTGTCTCTTCCTGAGAAGCTTGGGACAGCATAAGTTCGAAGGCCACTTTCGACTCCCTCTTTGTCCAGTCAGATCAGTTTGCAAGGTGCCGCTTATTATCTGCCAGCGGCAAATACTCATGCGACTGAGTCGATGCCCTACCCGTGGCCAACGTTGGTGGCCTACTCAGCCTGGACGAACTTCGTGTCTCCATCGCCCTCAGAGTGAGAGCCGACGTCTGCATGGGTTTGAGGAGCCGATGCGGAAAACTCCTCGACTCTACAGGCCTACACGGTCTTTCTTGCCGCCTGAATGCCGACCGCTTCGCGCGTCACACGGAACTAAACCTCATTTTTGAAGAGACCTTTGGCTCGGGCGAATATCCCCTCAGTCTTGGAACCATCTGGGTTGTCCAGAAGTGATGGCAAAAGACCTGACGGTCTTACCCTGTGGCCCTGGTCGAGAGGCAGGTGCCTTGTCTCGGATGTCACTGCTAGTGACTCTTTTGCTCTTTCCCATATTCTGGATGCTGCGGTTAGGACGAGAGCCACAGCTTCTGCAGCCGAGCGGAGTAAGACCCTCAAATACTCTGATCTGTCGGCCAGCTACATTTTTCAGCCTGTGGCTTTCGAGACGTTTGGGGGAATCGGGCCGCTGACTGCGAGGTTCCTTTCCTCACTGGCGGCTCGCCTAATAGAGGTGACTGGCGAATCTCGTGATGGTGCTTGGCTTTTTCAGCGCATCAGCCTCGCCATCACCCGAGGCAACACTGCGAGTGTGCTGGCTTGCCTCAAAAATCATTAGAGAGGTTGCCCAGTACTCGTGACGTTGCTGTCTTTTGCTCTGGTGTTGGCTCCGTTGTTCACCCCTTCCTTTACATTTTCTTTAATATTGTAGCATTGAAGGAATATATCTTTCATTGTATCATCCCTTGTAGTGTTACCGAGGCATTTGTAATGTTATTTATGTATATATTTAAAACATAAATATGTTTTAAATATGTTATTCTACTATAAATTTATTTATATGTTCTGTTTATATTTTCATTCTGAAGGAATTGCAAACGATTTGTAATGTTGTTTGTGCAACTATGAAGTATTAATTGTATTATATGTGTTTATATTTTCATTCTGTAAGAATTATAAACAATTTGTAACGTTATTTATACAACTGTGAATAAGAAACACGGTATGTTGTATATATACCAAATACATATTCCATAGAAGAATATTTGAATTACACTCTCCAGGTATGAAATAGCGCTATAAGGTTTCGCTTATGATTACACCTGTGTACATATTCTTCTATAGAATATGCATTTGGTATATATACAATATACCATGTTTCTTATACGATATAGGGCTCTTTCTCTCTCTATATATATACATATATCTTTTTCATTTGGTTATATATATTTATATATATATATATGTGTGTGTGTGTGTGTGTAGCGAAATCTGTGCACATCTTGACCCCTGGGTGACATTTAACGGTCAAATTCTGGGTTACCTCAATTTTGGCGTAAAGTCTATGCGTGGTCGATCTCTCAAGGTCACCCCGATGATTCTCGAGGCAGGGGACAGAGGAAGCGACAGATATAAATAGCCTGTATTAGACCAAGCAAAAGAGGAGTTTGAAGCAGTTCCTGAAAGAGTCACTATGTAAAACATTTGCTTTCTACAGACTCCTTAGTGTCTACAGACTATTACTCTTTCTCCGGGTCTTACAGACTTTCATCTTCTCTTGTCACTGATCTTTGATTATTACTTTGCCGCTACTACTAACGAACGATATCTTGCCACTCTCTATTTCAGCATAACGAAATAACAGCAAAAACATTGTCAACTTTTATGATTTGTAATAATCTTATTCTTTGTTCCTTTATTCATTGAAGTGAAGTAACTGGCATATGCAAACTATGTCTGAACGAGTACCTCGAGATACTAAGAGGTGGAAGCAGCCTGATAAACCTCAGAACCGACTTCTTCGGGACATGCAGACACCTCAGGGCCGGGACCTTCCTCAAGATATATGGACAGTAGCAACACAATAAGATGTGAACTCCCCTAAAGCTATAGGGACTTCTCCAGAACATGTAGACACCTCTCGGCCAGACCTCCCTCAAGCTATATGGGAAGTAACAACACCATAGGTTGGGAACTCCCCTCAAGCCATAGGGACCAACCCAGGCTGAGCAGACACCATGATAGCCTAGAGAATGATTCTGACACAGCCTTTATAATTTGGCCAACATCTTTATAACACACATTTTACTTTACTTGATTTTTGATTTTTCATTTTTGATTTCTCATTATTCATTTGTTATTTGTTTTCTGTTTTCTTCACTTTATCACCTTATATTTATATTTAAGTTGAGATTGGTTATAACACACACACATTTTATTTGATTATCCTATTTCGGTTTATTCTTTTACCATCTTGTTCCTCCTACCACTTTATCCAACATATTTCTGACCTTGAGATTGGTTATAGCACACACATATTTTATCTTATTTTATTTGAATCTTCATTTTTATTTTTCACTTTTCCTTTTTCATTTTTCATTTTCATTTTTCATTACTTTTTCATTAATTTTTCTTTTATTCTCTATTTATTATTTATTTTCGGTTTTCTTCATTTTGCTGCCTTCTATTTCTTCATATACATGGCAGACTTTATAACATTGAGATGGGTATAACACACACACACATTTTATTTGATTATTTTATTTTGTTCCTTTACCATCTTATTCCTTCTACCACTTTATCAGTTTTTTTAGCTGACTCCAACAACAACACCACTACCAACATAAGAATAGAGGTCAGATGTACCTAACAATAACAAGAACAACAACTACAGATTGGCTTGCCTCAGAACGAATTTCTATAGACTTTTGACTGAGGAATGTTCTAACAACTGACCAATGAGAGGAGAAGAGGCCCTTTGACGCTGAAATTCGTTTGTTTAAATTCATATGATTCCAGTTCCTCAGTGAAATAACAACCAGGAACTGGGCATATCAGAGTATTGACAAAGTTAAACACCTCAACAACATGTGTACTCGTCTCTACCACACTAATTCGAACTGCCTGAAGAGGTCACAGCCAAAGATGGCTGTCACCGAAATATATATAGCAGTAATAAACGAAGCCAAATTTTAAACATTTGACTTATTTATTTTATTTTATTTTATATATATATATATATATATATATATATATATATATATATATATATATATGAAAATAGAGAAATTAATGTAAGCAAAAAGCCGAAATTAATGTAAGCAATAATTCAGACATATAAATGAAACATTTTTAACGTAAGATATGGGATAAATAATTCATCCTAATTCAAAACAAGTCAAGAAGAAAAATTTTATCCTCAGATTTTATGTAAGCTGGGGAAAAAAAACATACAATCTTAACTCAAAATAAAATCAAGAACGAAATAACCTTCAATTTGGGGAAATCTACAAATGCACTATATAGTCTTAAAAGACTATTTCACGAAACTTTTCAGTGGGGTTAGTCACGGTTGGCATCGTTCCTTAGTAGTGCTCAACACGTTAACTAAATCTCACTGCTAAAATGCCAGAGGGGAATTTAATAGCAGGCAAGAGAACAGCGTGTTGAATTGAAATAACAAAACACACGTGGACTCAAAGCTAGTGAAGCCGAATATATATATATATATATATATATATATATATATAGGGTTCTTATATATTTGATATATATTTATCCTTATCGAGCCCTCTTTAGATTTTAGTCTTCCCATTTATTATTATAACTATATATATATATACAATCACACAGATATATAAAAAGAAGCAAGTCAGAGACCGACGAGATAGTTGAGGGTTTTTCCAATATTTTTATCATGTCTCCGAAGATAGAGGAATTAATGAAATTAAGGGTTAAAGGTATATTCTTCGAGTCAATATAGATACATTTTTCATCTCTTTACTGTTGAGACATGTGTAAGGCAAACAACAGGCAACAATCTTCTTTCAGTTTTACTCCGAAATGTATTATATTCCACCCCACCACCACCAACAACAACGCCTCAACTATTATCATCTACTCCACCACCACCCCACTCCACCTCAACTATCATCATCTACTCCACCACCACTCACACCTCAACTATCATCATCTACTCCACCACCACCACCACAACTATCATCATCTACTCCACCACCATCACCACCACCACTCCCACCTCAACTACCATCATCTACTCCACCACCACTCAGACCTCAACTATCATCATCTACTCCACCACCACCACCACTGCCATTACCAATACTTCAACTATTATTATCTACTCCACACCAGGGCGGTAGATTGGCAGTATCGGTGGAAAGTCGGACGCCATGCTTTCCAGCATAGTTACGTCCCTTTACGATCTGAGTTCAAATCCCGCCGAGGTTGACTTTGCCTTTCATCCTTACGGGGTCGATAAAATAAAGTACCAGTAATGCACTGGGTAATTGCTGGCCTCGTGCCTAAAGTAGAAACAATTATCTACTCCACATCACTCACACCTCAACTATCATCATCTACTCCACCACCACCGTCACATTACCAATACTTCAACTATCATCATCTACTCCACCACCACTCACACCTCAACTATTATCATCTACTCCACCACTACCACCACCACCACCTCAACTATCATCATCTACTCCACCACCACTCAGACCTCAACTATCATCATCTACTCCACCACCACTGCCATTACCAATACTTCAACTATCATTATCTACTCCACCACCACCACCACCACCATCTACTCTACTACCACCACTGCCATTACCAATACCTCCGTGAGGACTATCACCACTGACACCACCACCTCCACCATTACTGCCGTCTCTGTTGTTGTTTACAGTTTACATTACCATAGCAACCGATCCTTCAACAATCACAGCCTTAAATAATTATGGAGCCAAGTAACTTGCATTTAAACCTTGGGCCCTTCTTACCAACATGTAAGTAAAACAATCTAACAATCATATATTTTTCGGCAATCCTTCGTTTTAGGTCTAGGCGCAGGAACTAATCTATTTTTGTTTTCGTAGTTATTAAATATGTTATATGGGTCGTATTGTCCTAATATTGCCAGAAAACCAAAGTGAGTGGGTTTTACTAATTTTTCTGGCAATTTTAGGACAAGATGACCCTCCCCAAATATAACAATATCTGTTTCAACACATGATTTCATATCAAAAACCTTTCAAAACAGATACATCGCCGCTAAATATGTTATGTTATGTACAATATCAAATATATATTTTATTGTCGTAATATATTTTCTTCTTCGCTGCATTCCCCTTGTCTATTTAATGTGGCTGGTCTGGTTTTGTTTAAATGACATTCGAATATATTGTTTACATACATACAGACGTACGTACATACATGTTTGTACGTACTTGTACACACACACACACACATACATGTACATACATACATCTATTCACCAATCCATCTAAAGACCAATGAAAGAGGCTTGTTTCTATGTTTGTTAGAAACCGACTCTCTATTGGTAAGCCGGAAGAACATACGTACCTACGCACATACGTACTCTCGCACGCCCGCGCACACAAACAGGTACACACACGCACACGCTTACATACACGCTCACACACACATACAGTTTCTGTGTCTACAAATGGTATATACAGTTATTACATACATAACAGAATACTCCTATGTTTTACCAGCGAAGATTCGAAACCGAATCTGAGATTTCTCGCCTCTGGGACCTCACATTATTGGAAAGTTCCCATAGCAGCTTGGACAGCCACAGTCATTCCAGTTATTTCACAACGACAGCCCGGAGCAGCTCTATACTCAACGGATACCCAGACGTAGCTCGACCAGTATTCAACGCCTGCCCTGTAAAACACGACGTCACCCACCACATAAAAACACACAGCCCACCTGTCGCTGCACGACCTCGAAGGCTACCACTAGACAGTCTTAAGTCCGTCAAACGAGAATTTCAGCACATGCTGATTCTCGGCATCGTACGCCGTCCAGCAGCAACTGGTCCTCACCCATACACTGTGTCCCCAAGAAGTCGTCGAATGACTGGCGAATCTGTGGTGACTTCCGTGCACTGAACAATTACACCGTGCCTGACTCGTATCCAGTGCCTCATCTGCAGGACTTCTCTAGCTCGCTGCACGAAGCTCGAATATTTTTGAAGATCGATCTTGTGCGACCTTATAATCAGATACCTGTGGAACCCGCTGATATTCCGAAGACTGCCGTCACAACAACCTTTGGAATGTTTGAATTCCTGCGTATGCTTTTTGGTTCACGCAATGCAGCACAGACATTCTAATGGACTTTACAAGGCACATGCTCATACCAATTCTCTATGACTTCATAATGGTATTTACAAAACAGAAGCCAATGTATCATGGCGGCACTTGTATTCTTTTTGTGCAAGGCTTTCACATCCAATTACCAAGTGGGCCACATTTTCCACAGAGCCTGTATTTCTGGGTGTCAGAAGTTTTGTAGATGTTATATTTCACCAAATTGGTAGCAAAAGCTTGGTCTTGCACTGCAACTATAAGGCTTTCAGTGGCCCGTTTCAAATTGCTTAAGCCATGTCAACAATGTTGTTTTATCTTTGATATCCTGTGTATTTCTCTCAAACTGACCATGCATTCTCATTTCCTAGAAAATCTTCTTTTCTTTTCTCTTCTGCTCTTTGGTTAAACTATTCGTCACTGTTTATCAAATATTCTGCAAGTGTTCTCCTTTCACTCCTTATACAATGATGCACACTAATGACGTCTCTGCCACTATTTTTTCTCTTCATGTATAGTCTATTAATAATTGTTTCAGGGTGTAAAGCTCCATGGTGGATTAGCAGTATCGGTAGAGGGTCGGACGCCATGCTTTGCAGCATAGTGTTACGGCCCTTTATGATCTGAGTTCAAATCCTACCGAGGTTAACTTTGCCTTTCATCCTTACAGGGTTGATAAAATAAAGAACCAGTCACGCATTGGGGTCGATTTAATTGACTTTCCCCTCCCCCAAAATTGCTGGCCTTGTGCCTATACTAGAAATTATTATTATTATTATTATTATTAGTCTGATCGGACGTCTTTTTGCTCGCTCTTCGTAAGTTTCTTTATTTACCTGTCATAATTATTTATTGTTAAATTTTTATTGTTGTGTAAGGGACTTTGCCCTGTGAATGGGAAAGTATAATATTTGGACCTTTTGGTCCAAATATTTGAACTTTTTACATTTAAAAATTTATTGAGAAAAAAACATGGCTGAGCCACGCCCCCCCCCCCCCCCCAGCGATATGTCTGCTGTCGTACGACAACGACATAAAAGTTGAGAGGAGGGTTACGGCGAACACAGAAATTGATACAATAAACACCACCACAAACAACGTGAACAAAAATAGCAATGACAACAGAGAACACTAATTTTGAAAAAATGACCACACCAACCACAATAGTAACAGTGAGAACCAAAATACAGACAACAACAAAAATGACAATAAATGCAACAACAATATTAACAACACTAACATTAAAACAAATAGCAACAATACAAATTGCACTGCGAACAACAACAATGGTGGCACCAAAGACACAACCAACTGCAACAGTGATAACAGCAACAACACCATTTGTAGCAGTAGCAACAGCAACAGCACAAACAACAAGGCCAGTAGCAGCAGTAGCGGCGGTAACAATGATGCCACTGATAAAGAACCATCTCTTTTGCTAAGGTGCCTCGCAACATAGAAACAGTCCTGGTCACAGAGAAGGAGATGGCGCTCGCAAGACACATGGTAACCAGAAATGAATTTTCAGTGTCCACCAACCGACTTCCTGGAGGAACAAGAGTGACGCACAGTGTCATACCGTGGGGAGAGAGCCTCGGAGGCCCAAATCCAGAAGGCCTTGGGAACTGTATGGATACGGAAAACCCACATCACCCGAGGCAAGAAATATGCTACCATGGACGTCCTTTTTGCTACTACCCAGGAAGCAAAATCGCACTCACTCAGGACCCTATGATGACATAACATTAGTCCCGTTTTACTGCGGGACAAAAATTGCAGCGAAGGAAATACTTTCAGGCTAGTAGCCGTCTATGCCTCAACAGGGGCAGGACAGCCAGATTTCTTCAGACGTCTAGAGACCTTTCTTGGAACGTCCCGCTCTTTAGTGTTAGTGGGCGACTGGAACAGTATCTTAGATGCACACTGGGATTATATGGGGTTAGTAGACAGGGGAGGAGGGTGTAAAAACCTCAACAATCTGCTCAGACGTTTTGAACTGTCTGATAGGTATAGACTGGATTATCCGAATGTGCCAATGTGGACATGGACAAACCGCATCGGGTCATCCAGATTGTATTTAGATAGGGTATTCTGTAGAGAAACAGATAAGGCTAGTGTAGGTTGTCAACAATTTAAAGTAGTCAAGTACACGGACCACAAATTTGTGATATGTGAAGTTGACTTAGATAGACTCCATAGACAAGAGCCCGTTCGGACTTGTTCGGCAGATGTCTATTGCAACTGGCTATTGCTTCAGGCCCATAACTCTGCTAAACACAGAGTTTAAGATTTTGGCCAAGGTGTTGGCAAAGAGATCGTCGATGATCTGGTGGGAGAGGCACAGACATGTGCCATTCCGGACAGATCCATCCACGACAACCTTCATCTCATGCGATAGATCATAGAGAGGGTGGTTAAAGAACCTGGCACAGGTGGGGCCCTGATCAACTTTGATCAATCTAAAGCATTTGATAGGGTCGACCATCGGTACCTGGCCAAGCTCCTCGAGGTGGATGGGTTCAGGCCCGTTTTTAGGGGCTGGATCGCTGCGATGCACAGCAACATCTGCTCGATTGTGAGGGTGAATGGTCACTTGTCGCAGCCGTTCACATCAAGTGCTCGGTCCGCCAGGGTTGTCCCCTCTCGTCCCTCTTATATGTATTGGCCCTCGAGCAGGTACTGCACAAATTGGAGACAATGAGGGGCGTCCCACACGAACTGGGATATGGGAGATCTGTGTCAGCTTACGCCGACGACGTCACCGTGGTGGTGTCGACCACCAAACACGTCCAGATGTTCAGCATCGCTCTCAAGGAATACGAAGCAGTGACAGGAGCAAAGATAAACCAAGAAAAATCGGTGGGCTTGTAACTCGGGACCTGGTGAAACAAGTCCATGCCGTCCGACAGCATCGTGGGGCACTAGACAGAAGGACCTGTTAAATTGCTCGGGGTCTGGTTCGGTCCGGACCTCCAGATGGAGAAAATCTGGAGCGAGGTGATGAGCAGGGTGGCCTCTCTCACCCAGAAATGGGCCGAGAGGAGGCTGTCTCTGAAAGGTCGGGCGGAGGTGGCGAATGCGTACATCACGTCCGTCGTACCTTGACCTGCCCAACTCTGACCAAAATGGAGCACCTTCTCTTCTGCTTTTTATGGAAGGGACGATCAGACAATCAATCTGCTGTCAGCCAATCAATCTGCTGTCAGCACCCATTGCGTGGAGGACTGGGCATGCCGTGGCTGATGATGTGCAAACATGCGCTGAGGCTGTGACATCTCTGGTGCTTCCTCGATGGTGAACAAGTGAGGTCACCGTTTGCCAGACACGCTTACTCCAGCTTGTTGCCTTGATGGAGCTACAATCTTGGATCAGAAAAAGACCGAGTGATAGCGCTTGGAAGTTGGAATGTCTCCAAGCGCTCACTGCCCTCTACCAGCTGGGCACTGATATCGGTGGAACATCCACCTCGGCGTTCTATAGAGGGCCAGTGGAGTGGAAGAGCGACGACGTTCTCGACCCTGGGCATCAAAGACGATCAACTGTTCACTCTCTTCAAGAGAACTTTCAGCCTGGAGCCTACCGGGGAGCATTGCCGGTTCCGGATAAGCTCTACAGGCATGGAGGTGCTGTCAGCCAAGCCTGTCCAAGATGCATGCAGGGCGATGAAACCATCCTGCATAAACTCCTTCAGTGCCCGAGGGTTGCTGACTTGTAGAGCTATGTCGAACAGCTGCTGTCGCATGTAGGACAGATCCGGTTATCGATTGAGTCCATTATGCAGCTAGCCCCGCCATTCTCCTTTAAAGAGGAAGGGCAGGCAGTTTTCATCTGCCTGGTGGCCAAGGCGAAAGAGATTGTGTGGTGGACAAGGTTGAAAGGGTTGAAGACGGACACTTTCCTCTCTGGCCAATCCCTGATTAACTTTTTCAAGTTTCACTTGAAGAGCAAAATCAAGGTGGAGAGGCAAGTGCTGTCTTCTAGTAAGTTTGTTGAAAGGTGGGTAAAGTGGCGAGTCTGGTCCGAGTGAACGGGCCCGCTCTGAATATGCGCCTGTAGACTGAGGAGTGGGAAAACTGAGAGAGGGTGCTTGCCCTGGTGGTCAGGGTGGCTGTGGTCTTTTGTGTGGTTTTCGCCACGAGTGACCCCCCCCCCCCCCCCCCCCCCCCGAGGTTTCCCCCTTTTGGGGGAATTTTAGTTGTTTTAATTTTTTTAAATTTTGTTTATTTTTTTTTTTTATTTCTATCTTGTTATAACCTTTTTTACATGGCCAAAACCCACTTTGTATTGTCCTGTGCCATTCTGTGCTGTCTGTAATGTTTTTCTTCATGTTAGCTCTTGTGGTCAATAAAGAAACCATTATTATTATTAAGACACGCGCTCAGGCTACGACATCTCCACCTCTTCCTCGATGGTGATCAGGTGTGGTCGCCGTTTGCTAGACGCATCTTTCCCCAGCTTGTCTCCTTGACGGAGCTGCAGTCCTGGGTCAAGCGAAGACCGAGAGGGAGCGCTTGGAGACTAGAATGTTTTCAGGCACTCACAGCCCTCAACCAGTCGGGCAATGTGATCGGTGGAAACTCCACCTTGGCGTTCTATAGAGGATTAGTGGAGAAGAAGAGCGACGACGCACTTGGGGAAACTCTAGGCGTCGATGAAAATCAACTAGCCAATCTCTTCGGAAGAACTTTCGGGCTGGGGCCTATGGACAATTTCCAGAAATCCCTGGCCTGGCAGTGCTACTGAGAAGCTTTGCCAGTTCGGGATAAACTCTACAGGCATGGAAGTGCCGTCAGCCGGGCATGTCCGAGATGCGCACAGGGCGATGAAACCGTCCTGCACGCACTTGTCCAGTGTCCGAGCATTGGTGACTTGTGGGTTTATGTCGAACACCTGCTGTCGCGTGTAGAATGGATCCGGCTATCAGCTGAGTCCATCGTGAGGATTGCCCCGCCCTCTTCCTTTAGCAGGGAAGGGCAAGCAGTTTTTATCTGTCTGGTGGCCATGGCGAAAGAGATAGTATGGTGGACACGTTTGAAAGGGCTGAAGACGAGCACTTACCTCTTCGGTGATGCCCTGATTGACTTTTTCAAATTTCATTTGAAAAGGAAAATCAGGGTAGAGAGGGAAGTGCTCTCTTTCCCGGCATTTTGTTGAAGATGGGTGAGAGAGGCAAGAATGGCCCGAGTGAATGGACCTACTCTGAGTATATGCCTGTAAATTGAAGGTGGAAAACTGGGAGAGGGCAGTAGCCCTGGTGGTCAGGGTCACCGTGGCTTTTTTTTAATGGGCTTTCTCCACGATGGCCCTCGGAAGTCTCCCCCCTATTGGGGAATTTTTCATTGTTCCTTTTTTGTTACATCCTCTGTTTTTGTTTTTTTTTACACGCAGAAATGCCCATTTGTACCATCCTGTATTGTCCTGTACTGTCCTTAATATCTTACTTTGTGTAAACCCTTGTGGTTAATAAAGAAAGCATTATTATTATTATTATTATTATAGCTCAATAAAGTACCAGTAATGCACTGGGTAATTGCTGGCCTTGTGCCTAAAGTAGAAACAATTATTATTATTATTATTATTATTGTTATTATTATTATTATTGTTATTATTATTATTATTATTATAGCTCAATCCTCAGGCAATGTTGCGTTTGAAAGTTTTAGAAATAGAGACTTGTATCCATTTTTGCTTCGTTCCGATATGTTTTTGATCAAACATTTGCAGCCCATGGGGTTTCCTGCTGTAGGACCAGGAAAATATGAAAATGAAGAGGTATGTTTCACTCTTTCATTACTGTATTTCTAATGAAAAACACTGCCTATGATTTTCAAATCATTTAAAAAATAATTAAGAACTTGGAGAAATTTAGTAATATAACTAACTTTCTCATTATTAAACTGGTATTTGTAACATAAAGTAACAAATGTTCTTAAATCGATTTATGATGGAAGTTTTTTTGCAAATATAAACACTGTAACACTAGCATTTGCATTACTCTATATTTACTGTTGTATTTTCATGGTAAAGGCTTTACCTCACATAATTCTCACATAATATCGAATCTATGAGATTTTGATATTATTTATTTTGAGAACAATACTTTAACATCAGTATGAGTGGCCAGTTACAGCCAGTTTAAACTGAAAGAGGTGAGAGAATTCTGGGTGGATATAGCCGGTTTAAATGCTAAAGGGTTAAAACAAACACCTTTGTATCAGAGAACCAAGGGCAGTTTCAGGCGATGTGGTATCAAATGAGTTAAAACATATTTGATGAGATCAATGCAGTTAATATTTAGCTTCAAGTTCTATAGATTGACACCTAGAGGAAAAATTGTGGGTTGAGATAAAATTTCTATATATCTTAATGTAGGCATGACTGTGTGGCTAAAAAGTTTATTTTGCAATCACACAATCATACTTTTTATCCCTCTTAGTGTAGCCTTGGGTCAGGTAATGTTTTATTAGCTATTTAGGTAGACAGAAAATGTACAATGTCTTTTGTACACACACGCACACACATACATATACATACATATACACATATATTCTTATCCTTGTCATCCAGGCCATAACAGATGTAGTAGATGTTCAGGGTCAATTATATGAATAATATAAACCTTTTCCAATCCCAGGAAGAAGCCAAAGAAGTGGTTGATAGCTTCTGTTACCTAGGTGATTATCAGTGGAGGAGGGTGCTCGGAGAGCATAGTAATTAGAATAAGGACAGGATGGAAGAAGTTTAGGGAATTGCTACCCCTGCTAATTTTCTTTTTTCATTTTTTTTAGAAAACAAATCTGGTCACAGTGTTAAAATCCAAACAATACAACAGATTAAGCTGTTCTGCATTCGGCTCACGGAAAGTAACTAAGGTTCCATCAGCTCTAAAAGTTGGTTAACACTTTTGTTATTATTATCATTGTTAGCATAAGGAAGGTGAGGGTGGAGGGAAAAGTACTGCCCCCACCCCCATTACATTTGCTAAAAGGTGAGTGAATGTGGTGACTCTGAGCATGCGCCTGTAGGCTGGTTGGTTTGAGGAAGAGAGGGGTGCCCTTCCTGGGTGCTCTTGAAGTGTTGGGTGGTTCAGGATTGGTGGAGTACCTGAGTTGCCTCTGGGTGCCCCCCTCCCCTATTGTGGAATTCTGTTCTATTTTTACAGTTTATTGTTATTGTTGTATTTATTTTTTTGTAAACCCCCACTGTCCCTGTTTTTTTGTATTGTCCAATAAAGAAAGAATTACACCGTGTTACAAACAATTTTTTTTTCTCTGTTCCTGACTTATAATCACTTTTTTTGTGTTGCTTAGGTCCCAAATAAATAAAAAAAGTGCTATTAAACAGTTAAAAGATTGGGTTTGTAAAATTCTAAGCTATTCACTAGAATTATTTGTATGCTGGATTTTACGTTGTATGTAAGTTTAATTTACTTATGTTAAATGATTTTTTTTTATATATGTTTCAGGTTAAATTAAAATTATAAAATAAAGAGTAATACCTAAAGAAAATTATAAAATTATAAAATTGTTAAAAAGTGGATTAAAGAGATTTATTGATACTGGGGTACCAGAAAAAGTTCCTCACTTCCCAAACCAAAAAGAAGTCAATGACTTGGTCAGAGATATGGGTCTGACCAAGTCTAATGCAGAGCTATTCGTCTCCAGGATGAAGCAGTGGAACTTGGTCAAGGAGGAAGTGCAGGTGACAAGTCAGAGAAGTCGACACAAACCTTTCTCAAGCTTTTACACTCTTAGGGATGGCCTCTGCTTCTGCCATGACGTGCCTGGACTGTTTGACATTATTGGGGTGCCGTTTGTGCCCAAGGAGTGGCAGCTATTTATAGACAGCTCCACCACAAGTTTGAAGGCTGTCCTCCTCCACAATGGAAACAAGTTCCCGACACTGCCCCTAGCTCATTCAGTCTGCCCGAAGGAAGATTACTACAATGTGAAAGTCCTCTTGGAAGCTCTGCAATACAACCAGTACAATTGGGAAATTATTGGAGACTTCAAGATGGTGACTTTCCTTCTTGGACTCCAAGGAGGCTTTATAAAATTCCAATGCTTCCTCTGCCTTTGGGACAGCAGAGCCACCTCTGACCACTACAAAAGAAAGAAGTGGGAGCAGCGAACAGAATTTGTAGTTGGGACCCGGAACGTCATGTGGGAGCCACTGGTTGATCCCAGGATTGTGCTCATGCCGCCACTGCACATTAAGTTGGGGTTGATGAAGCAGTTTGTGAAGGCTCTCAACCAAGAATCAGCTGCTTTTAAGTACCTTCTTGAGTTCTTCCCCAAGTTATCTGATGCCAAAATCAAAGGTGGAATGTTTGTTGGACCTCAGATAAAGAAGGTGTTTGAGTCTACTGAGTTCTCCAATAAGCTCAATAGAATTGAGAGAACAGCATGGAACTGTTTCAAGGCAGTTGTTAAGGGCTTCCTGGGCAACTACAGAGCTGAAAACTACCAGCAACTGGTGCAGGATCTGATAAAAGCTTTTGGCACCATGGGATGCAGGATGTCACTTAAACTCCATATGCTGGACGCTCACCTGGAAAAATTCCAGGACAATATGGGCGTCTACTCAGAAGAACAAGGCGAACGATTCTACCAAGATGTGAAAGAGATAGAGCGGAGGTACCAGGGCCACTACAATGAACAAATGATGGGGGACTATATCTGGGGGCTAGTGCGGGAATGCGACCTGGACTACAACCACAAATCCAGGAAATCCAGTCATTTCTGACATGTTTAAGTTGCTTTATAAGTGTTATTTGTTTTTACTTGTTTGCTTTTGATAAGCTTGTGTAATAAAATAAATATATACTCTGTTGATTTAATTATATGAACTGATAAATTAAAAAAAAATGTGTTTTTTTTGAAAAATATGAAAATTTCGAAATATCAAACTCCTGACCTCAAACCCAAACTTCTTATTAAATAATAGTGTTTTTTTTTATAATAATGGGATATAACTGTAGTGACCTACATTCCGCGGGCTCACATACATTCTCTGTGCGTGATTTGGCTCAGTTCAGCCAATCAGCGCCAGTGGAAGAGGATGTATCCCTACGCGCCCTCAGGAAGAAATTCCCCGCGAAGATTTGAAGAATCTCTCTCTTGTACCAGGAACTTCGAGCCAGCAACACGCATAATGTAACGGTGAGATATTGCACCCTAGCCTCGCCGGCTTTCCGGAGCAATGGCACATTCCCTTTTGTAACCTCTTTTTATATGTAAATTCAACCATATAAGTTAACAAACATTGTTTGTGCTACATCAAAAATAAACATACATTTCATCTCTAACTTCTGCTGTTGAAATCATTATTATGTTACTCGTGTCTCAATAACATCTATAATCCATACTGCTGGAATTGGCGACCTGACGAAAGGAATATTGTAAATACAAAGATGGTAAATAGATCGAGGGACCTTCCCTCACGTCTATGTCGACAAGACAATCCAACGAGGATACTATCATTTAACCACACTGTGACCACTGGCCACAGCTACACTGCACACTGTCAACTAACAACCTTCATTCGACTACCCTGTTAAAGTGGCGACCACTCATTCCATACTGCTAAAGTGGTGACCGACGTAAGAATTTAACGCAGCCCTTCTTTTTTATACAGTTGAACTTTTATTGCCGCGTTGCTGGCCTTTTCGCAACTTGCGAAAATACAATATATTCCTTTCAAAATTTTTTTTGAAAGATTAGCAGTATTTCAAAAACTTTTCGCCACGAGGAAATTTCAAGATGGCTACCGACAAGTCCTGGCTACACTCGACAACAACAACGACAGCAGCAGCAGCGGCAGCGACAGCATTGTTTAACCACTGACCAACGACAGGGAATAGTGAGATGGCAGCTTCATAGCCTTACCGACGCAAACCACCACACATCGGAAATTTCAAAACGGCTTGTAACTTTACCGACGCAACCACCATACCTTCTGTCTCGTTACCACAGGGACTCGAGAAATTGAGACAGTAGTTTTCTCACCATTATGGCGTCAGACGTGGCTGCCATATTTGGTGACTGCTACTCTACAGAAGATTCTTTGACTTTGCTTTAACAATAAGCAACACAACCTTATGCCACACAAGGTGGCAGGACGGTAAAATGGCCACGAAAACTCACAAAAACACCATACATCTAACCTCTAACGGCATTAACAAACTCCTTTTTCAGTTTTCAGATAGAACTAGTGTCTGTACACTGGTGATGTGTGAACTATTTGACTTTGAAAAACTTTGAACTTTTCATTGAGCAATTTCTCTGCTCCCTTAGATTGATTTTGAATTATCAGTTTGTTACATTCACATATTTCTTTGTGGAATGCATTTACTTGTTTTGTGCTCTTTTGCTATTTGCTTGCTAGTGGTTTTTGTTCATTCACATGCTTTGCTGTTTTACATGCCTGCATATGCACACATTTTTTTGTCACCCACCAACATGTTCTTGGTATATGTTCTTCAAACGTAATATTCTGTGAGTCCCTTTTCACCTGGTTGAGGTGCTGTCACATGCTAGCAGCTCACAGAGCTTAATCCACTGGATTCAAACAGGCACCGCAACACGAGAATACTAATTGCAGCTGAACTCAAATGTCTTCGCATCTCGTTGCACACTGATCGTCCATGACGGCCATCCGTCTTGTTGTTTTTGCCCGACTCGCTGGGAAAGCAACAAATTGAACTGGACTTGTCAGCATTTCGGCCACTTCTGTGGATTCGCCCGAATTATGGAATTTACACTGCAACCCACCTACAGATTAAACTTGCTTTTTTTCTTTTCAAAGCAACCAGCCATTTTTTTCCTGGCTCCCTAGTACATTTGGCAATACATCTGGGAGGCCAACATTTTCTCGCCTACCCATCATCTTCTTGCCAGCACTGGTAAACTACCATAATAGCTTCGTTCACAGCTACTGGTACAGCACTTACCATTAACATTAAATGCAAGAACAGCAACTTCGCCCATGTCAGACTTTATCCGTTTTTGTTAGACCTTTACTGGTCACGTATAAACAACAAAACAGCTGGTCATTTGACACAGCGGCTCAACACGGCCCGTAGCGCCTCATTTTTTTTTCTTGCATGCAGCCTTCTGCTCAATTATTTTTTCACTGATGTGCTCTTTCAGCATTTGTTCTTGCTGATTCAATAATCTGTATCGACTTCCTTGTGGGTCCTTGGCTTCTTCGTTTACGATTTTCGGCTAAAAATCTGCTCGGGGATATTGTAGTGACCTACATTCCGCGGGCTCACATACATTCTCTGTGCGTGATTTGGCTCAGTTCAGCCAATCAGCGCCAGTGGAAGAGGATGTATCCCTACGCGCCCTGAGGAAGAAATTCCCCGCGAAGATTTGAAGAATCTCTCTCTTGTACCAGGAACTTCGAGCCAGCAACACGCATAATGTAACGGTGAGATATTGCACCCTAGCCTCGCCGGCTTTCCGGAGCAATGGCACATTCCCTTTTGTAACCTCTTTTTATATGTAAATTCAACCATATAAGTTAACAAACATTGTTTGTGCTACATCAAAAATAAACATACATTTCATCTCTAATTTCTGCTGTTGAAATCATTATTATGTTACTCGTGTCTCAATAACATCTATAATCCATACTGCTGGAATTGGCGACCTGACGAAAGGAATATTGTAAATACAAAGATGGTAAATAGATCGAGGGACCTTCCCTCACGTCTATGTCGACAAGACAATCCAACGAGGATACTATCATTTAACCACACTGACCACTGGCCACAGCTACACTGGACACTGCCACACTAACAACACTTCATACTACTACCCTGCTAAATAACAAACTAGGAAATGACACTTAGAACCGGGGAACAAAAAATATGTTACACAGTGTTATTATCATAAAATCCCGCCGAGGTCAGCTTCGCCTTTCATCTTTACGGGTTGATAAAATAAAGCACCAGTAAGTACTGGGGTCGATTTAATCAACTTTTCCCACCCCTTCAAATTTCTGACCTTGTGCCTAAAGTAGAAACTTATTATTATCAACCGTTATAAACCTTTTATTCAAGTTTTAAATTTGATAAAAGTTTAGAAGAAGTGACCCACCTAATACAGGGGTTCACTAGTAAATAATACGGCACCCCTTTACGGGGTGTCGTATTCGTATTTGTGTAAAAATATTTTTTTGAAAAATTTGAACATGGATAACAAAAGAAAGAGAGAGAGCACTGTCAGACAACACAGAGAGAGGGAGACTTTATCAGCATGTCAACAAGACAGCGTTCCAGCGGAGGTAAATATAAACGAAAATATTACAAAGAAAAAAAAGATTGTTACAGATTTAAAATTACCAAATATTTCTAACACAAACAACACCAACAATAACACCAACAACAACACCATCAATAACAACAGCAACAACAAAAATAACAGCGGTAAAGTCGAGAACGACAATAACAAAAATAACAGCGGTCAGGTCGAGAATGACAATAACAAAAATCACAGCCGTAAGGTCGAGAACGACAATAACAATGACAATAACAACAGCCACAACAACAATAATAGTAGGAACAGTATCAACAAAAACAACAATAATAACAACAGCCACAATAACAGTATCAACGAAAACAACAACAACAACAACTCTACCAACGAAAACAACAACAATGACACCGATACCTGTAATAGCGACCTCAGCACCACCAGTAAGACCAGTAGCGGCAGCAATAGTGGTGCTGCTGAAAAAGGGACTACTTCTTTTGCAGGTGTCGCCCGAAATATCGAGACAGTGTTAGTCACAGAGGAGGAGATGGCAAATAGAGTCTCCTTGAAACCTCCACCCGATTTTTTCAAGGACCAGCAGCTACGGACGGTGACTTACCGCACCGTAAGCAAAATCTCACATCGGGTGGAGAGAGCCACGGAGGCTCATATCCAAAAGGCCTTGGGGTGTGTCTGGGCACGCAAAACCCACATCACCCGAGGCAGAAAGTACGCCACAGTAGACGTACTTTTCGCCACCCCCCAGGAAGCAAAATCTCACTCTTTGGAAACCCTAAAGAGTGAGGAGATAGTCTTGGTGCCCTCCTACTGCGGGCAGAAAATTGTGACGGTCAAAGTGACCCAGGTCCCACCCGACGTGCCCATACCTTGGCTGGCCGCGTCTGTCCTTGCTGGAATCGAGAACAGGACAACCATGCTGCAAGTAGAAAAAAATACGGAGAGAGAACTGGTCAGGTATAGGCATGCAAATGCTTATACAAACTGACCAGGAATGTATCGACGCTATCCCTGATATCATAGACATCGAGGAAGGACTCCAACTCCCTATAAGTGTAGAAGGAAGACGGCCAAAATGTTATCTTTGTGGGTCGAAGGGTCACCTCAGGGCCTTTTGCCCGCAGAAGACAGTGAAGAAGGCCCCTCTCCTTCCAATACCTGGTCCGCTGCTACCAAGAGCAGGGCAGGCAACAAATGAAGAAGCCCCTTCCACGGTGAGTAGGAGGGCAACGTCCGTAGCACCCATACCAAGGCCACGGACAACTAAAGCAGCATCATCAATGGTGGCAACACCAATAGCTACATTTGAAGTAGCTACACCAGCAACAAAATTGCCGAAGAGGGCTCCACTACAACCACCAAGAGCCGTGGAGCACATACCCCTCCCAGACGTCACAGAATCCGACATGGAGTTTGAGGCGGGAGTGAAGTGGCAAACGGTCTGCCACAAAAAAGAAAAAAAACCCTTAGATTCACCCTCCAAAAGCGAAGGCATACAAAGAGGGGTAAAGGCAGCAAGGAAACTTGCAGCAACACCACCACCATCACCACCACAAGCACCACTGACAAAAACAACCACACCACCACCAGCATCACCAAAAACACCAACAACGCAAACACAACAAGACACACACACCAAACAGCAACAAAATCACCCCTCCCCCCAAAAAGTACACAGCCGAAAAAAAAACTCATACAATATATAAAGCAGCACACAGACATCACAGAAAAAAACTACTACACCCCACCAACACCAAGAACTCTCCCGACAAACATAAGCATCATCGAAATCTCAATAGAACAGTACAAACCTTTAAAACAAAAATTCCCCAACGCAGTTGGAGACTTCAGAGGGTCGGTTACCAAGAGGATATACACTGACATCCTCTTGGAAACACCCATGACCAGCAAAAGGGACGGTTCTACTGTCCCTTCACCACATGATCAAGGTAAGTGACCCTTTCTCACTTGCCCCGTTTCTCATCCAACATGGCCGTACTCAGAATAGGCAGTATAAATGCACGTGGCCTGGTGTCATCTTGGAAGCAGGGTCACCTGCTCAACGACTTCAGGTCACTAAACATAGATGTGGTGGCCATCAGTGAAACCAGAGTTTAGTGTTAGTGGGCGACTGAAACGGTATCTTGGATGCACGCTGGGATCGTGTGGGGCTAGTGGATAGGGGAGGAGGGTTGCAAGATCCTCACCAACCTGCTCAGACGTTTTGAACTGTCTGACAGGTATCGACTGGATCACTTGAATGTGCCAATGTGGACATGGACAAACCGCATCGGGTCATCCAGATCGTATCTCGATAGGGTATTCTGCAGAGAACTAGATAAGGCTAGTATAAGTTGTCCACAATTTAAAATAGTCGACTACACAGACCACAAATTTGTGATCTGTGAGATCGACATAGACAGACTTCATAGACAAGGGCCTGGTTACTGGAATCTGAACGCGTCTTTCCTGGCGCGCAAAGCCTACAGAAACCGGATTAGCGTATTAGTTAAGCGGGCGTTGACGGGAGCGATCGTCAACAACAAGTGGTAGTTCGCCCTGAAAAGGGCAATTAAAGTAGAGTCGATTAAGTTTAGCAAAGGAGTAGTGATAGAGGAAAATAGAGTAGAGGGAGAACTAGTCAGAAAGCTAGAAGAGGCGTTTAGGACAGGCATCGCAACCGACGTGCTTGCGGCGAGATTGGCACTCGACCAATTCTTCAAAGCAAAACACGAAGGCTGCGTTGTCAGAGCTAGAGCGCGTGCTCTGAAACACGAGGGGACAAAAGCCGTCCAATGGGCCCGGGTGGCAGATGCGCGACGTGGCAACAAAGCCACAATTCGGTCTTTGTCTGACCAAAACGGGTGCGTGATGCTCGAACCCGAGCGAATGTGTGAAGCTTTTCAGCAGCACTTTGCCGAACCGGATCGGTGCATGGACTTCAGTGCATACCTCGACGGACTGCCTCGGCTCTCGACGACCGCAGCACAGTGTTGCGAAAAGCCAATAACAGACGGTAAAATATGGGAAGCGATGGCTAACTGCACAAGGGGTAAATCGCCAGGTTTGGATGGTCTGCCTTACGAGCAGAACGGGAGCATTCCCAGTTTTGTGAGCCAGGGAGCAGTGGCGCTGCTGAGAAAAGACCCGAACAAGGGGGATGTTATCGATAATTTCAGGCCCATAACCCTGCTAAACGCAGAGTTCAAGATTTTGGCCAAGGTGTTAGCAACGAGGTTGGCACTTGTCGTCAAGGGTCTGGTGGGAGAGGTGCAGACATGTGCCATTCCGGACAGATCAATACACGACAACCTCCATCTCATGCGATACATCATAGAGGGGTGGTTAAGGAACCTGGCACGGGTGGGGCCCTGATCAACTTGGATCAATCCAAAGCATTCGATAGGGTTGACCATCGGTACCTGGCGGCGGTCCTCGAGGCAGCCGGTTTCGGGCCCGTTTTCAGGGGTTGGATTACAGCAATGTACAGCGACATCTGCTCAGTTGTGAGGGTGAACGGTCACCTGTCGCAGCCATTCAGCATCATGCGCTCAGTCCGTCAGGGTTGTCCCCTCTTGTACGTATTGGCTCTCGAGCCGTTACTGCACAAACTGGGGGCGATGAGGGGCGTCCCACGCGAACTAGGATGCGGGAAATCCGAGTCGGCTTACGCTGACGACGTCACTGTGGTAGTGTCGAGCACCAGGCACGTCCAGATGCTCGGCACCGCTCTCAAAGAATACAAAGCGGTGACAGGAGCAAAGATAAACCAGGAAAAGTCGGTGGGCTTGCAGCTCAGCACCTGGAGAGGCAAGTCCATGCCGTCCGACAGTGTCGTGGGGTGTTGGACGGATGGACAGGTTAAATTGCTTGGGGTCTGGTTCGGACCGGACCTCCCGATGGAGAAAAACTAGAACGAGGTGACGAGCAGGGTGGCCTCCCTCACCCAGAAATGGGCCGAGAGGAAGCTGTCCCTGAAAGGCCAGGCGGAGGTGGCGAATGCGTACATTGCATCCGTCATCTGCTACCGCCTCACCGTCGTCCCTTGCTCCATCCCAACTCTCACCAAAATGGAGCGCCTTCTCTTCCGCTTTTTGTGGAAGAGACGCGCTCCCATGGTCAGACGATCCAGCTGCTGTCAACACCCGTTGCGTGGAGGACTGGGCATGCCATGGCTGATGATGCGCAAACATGCGCGGAGGCTGCGACATCCCTGGTGCTTCCTTGATGGTGAACAGGTGTGGTCGCCGTTCGCCAGGCACGTTTTCCCACAGCTCGTCTCCGTGACGGAGCTGTAGTCCTGGGTCAGAAAAAGACCGAGGGATAGCGCTTGGAAACTGGAATGTCTCCAGGCGCTCACTGCACTCTGCCAGCTGGGCACCAGAATCGGTGGAACATCCACCTCGGCGTTCTATAGAGGACTAGTGGACGGGAAGAGCGACGACATTCTCGGAGAGATCCTGGGTGTTGAAGAAGATCAGCTGTTTGCTCTCTTCCGGAGAACTGTCAGCCCGGGGCCTATGGATAACTTCCAAAAATCCCTGGCCTGGCAGTGCTACTGGTGAGCGCTGCCGGTTCGAGATAAGCTCTACAGGCACGGAAGTGCCGTCGGCCGAGCCTGTCCGAGATGCGCGCAGAGCGACGAAACCGTCGTGCACGCACACGTTCAGTGCCCGAGCATTGCTGACTTGTGGAGCTATGTCGAACAGTTGCTGTCGCGTGTAGGACTGATCCGGTTGTCGACTGAGTCCATTGTGCAGATGGTCTCGCTGTCTTCCTTCGAGGAGGAAGGGCAGGCGGTTTTCATCTGCCTGGTGGCCATGACGAAAGAGATTGTGTGGTGGGCAAGGTTAAAAGGGTTAAAGACACACACTTGTATAGCTGCCGAGATGCTGAAGGCATCTGGGTCTGTAGGTCACACTATAACCACATGTATCGTTAACCAGGTAATACTAGAAGGTGCCATACCAAAAGATTGGTGCAGTAGCATCATTGGCAACTGCTACAAAGGTAAAGGCGATGCACTAGATAGAGGAAACTACAGAGGTATAAAGTTGATGGACCAGGTCATGAAAGTAACAGAAAGAGTTATAGCACAGCTGATTAAGGACCGGGTGAAAATAGACGAGATGCAATTTGGGTTTGTACCAGGAAGAGGCACCACTGATGCCCTCTTCCTTGTGAGGCAATGACAGGAAAAGAACCTAGCTAAAAGTAAGCCACTCTACTTGGCATTTGTCGACCTTGAGAAAGCCTTTGACAGAGTTCCACGTGCTGTAATCTGGTGGGCTCTTAGAAAACTAGGAGTAGATGAATGGCTTGTGAAAGCGGTACAAGCCATGTATAGCGGAGCAGTCAGCAAAGTTAGGATTAGCAATGAGTATAGCGAGGAATTTAGCGTACAGGTTGGGGTCCACCAGGGCTCTGTTCTTAGCCCTCTCCTGTTCATCATAGTCCTGCAGGCAATAACGGAGGAGTTTAAGACCGGATGCCCATGGGAACTCCTGTATGCTGATGACCTCGCACTCATAGCTGAATCTATGGTAGAACTGGAGAATAAATTCCAAACTTGGAAGCTGGGACTAGAAAGAAAGGGTCTCAAAGTCAACATGACAAAGACTAAGGTCCTTGTAAGTAGACGAGAAAACAGAACCCAGATCCCCTCAGGGAAATGGCCTTGCTCAGTATGTAGGAAAGGTGTAGGTAGGAACTCCATTCTCTGCCCCAAATGCAAACAATGGGTACACAAGAGATGTAGCGGGATCTCAGGAAGCTTAATTAAGAATGTAGGCTTCACATGCAGCAGCTGTGCTGAGACAGCAAGCAGCAAACAGCCACAGGAAACAAGTACCACCAATCTCTGGGAGGGCTCTGTAGAAACAGTAGACAGCTTCTGTTACCTAGGTGACCGAATTAGCAGCGGAGGTGGGTGTTCAGAAAGTACAATAACTAGGGTAAGAACGGGATGGAAGAAGTTTAGGGAACTACTACCACTGCTAACTGCAAAAGGCTTCTCCCTCAGAATGAAAGGCAGACTGTATGATGCGTGTATCCGAACAGCAATGTTGCATGGTAGTGAGACCTGGGCGTTGAAGGTGGAAGACTTACGTAGATTAGAGAGAAACGAAGCCTGCATGCTCCGATGGATGTGTAACAGCAATATACGTGAACGACAAAGCATAAATGAATTGAGAGAGAGACCGAGCATAAGAGGAATCAAATGCTGTGTGCAGGAGAGGCGGTTGCGCTGGTATGGACATGTGATGTGTATGAAGGATGACAGCTGCATAAAAAGGTGCAGAGCACTAGAAGTTGATGGAAACCGCGGAGTGGGGAGACCCAAGATGACCTGGGATGAGGTGATAAAAGCCGACCTTACCCAATTACACCTCTCAAAGGCAATGACACACGACCGTGACTTCTGGCGTCACGCAGTAATACAGAGTACCCGACCTCCCATGGGTACAAGCTGAAGCATATAGACAATATGCCCCCACACCCCCCTCCGCAAGGTGGTCGTGGAGGTGCCACAGCAAAAAAGCACCCAGCCCACACTGTAAAGTGGACGTGTAGGCGCCACGAAAAAGCACCCAGCACTCACTGTAAATGAGGTTGGTGTTAGGAAGGGCATCCAGCTGTAGAAATCAAGCCAAATCAGTTCCTGTATGAGCAAGGCATGGTCAGCCGACCAGACACTGCCCACAACAGGACAACCCGTCTAACCCATGCTAGCGTGGAAGAACGGACGTAAAACGGTGATGATGATGATGATGATGATGACTTTCTTCTTCGGCGAATCCCTAATTAACTTTTTCAAGTTTCACTTGAAGAGGAAAATCAGGGTGGAGAGGCAAGTGCTGCTTTCTAGCAAGTTTGTTGAAAGGTGGGTGAATGTAGCGAGAATGGTCCGAGTGAACATCTGTAGTTTGAGAGATGGAAAAATTGAGTGAGGGCGCTTGCCCTGGTGGTCAGGGTGGCCGTGGTCTTTTGTGTGGTTTTCGCCACGAGTAACCCTCGGAGGTTTCCCCCCTATTGGGGAATTTTTCATTGTTTCAATTTTCATTTTTATTGTTTATATATATATATATGTTTCTATGTCCTTTTTTTTTTTTCTTCTTTTCTTATATAAATAATAAAAATATTTACACGCACAAAACCCACATCGTACCGTCCTGTGCCGTCTGTAATGTTTTACTTGATGTCAGCCCTTGTGGCCAATAAAGAAATCATTATTATTATTATTATTATTATTATTGTCTTCTGAAGAGAAATCCACACTCCATATCTGCTCTGATAAATTTTCAATGATTAATTTTTTTGAACTGGCTCTAACCTTTTGTTTGAGTTTTAAACTTGACAAGTGTTTGGAGGAACTGACCTGCTTGTCACAAGTGGGGCTGTTGTGGTCTTGTGACCCCTACACACACACACACACACTACGGAGGAGTCAGCAGTATTAATTTTCAGAAGATTGTTTTTCAACAAAATTCATAACATGGAAACTACTGGTGACAAGGGACAATGCAGTGAAACATCTCAAAGGGTGAGAGTCCCTGTTAACAACTGCTGTGGATATGAAGAATGATAATAAATACTTTGAGGATGTACCTATCAATATGCTGGATTTACTATATAAACATGACCTGGTCCACAGAACTTTAGCTATCCTCCTGATCTCTCTGATAAAATGCTAATAGTGGATTGTATAATAATTTTTCAGCTCTCCTGAGCGATTGCATAATTGCATTGAACATATGTGAGAAACACTATTATGTAATAAATCTTTCTTCGAATTTCAACAAATTTTGCCTATTTTTTCCCAGTACCCTGTTCACTTTATATATATAAAACATGGGCAGTGACTGCAGAGGACATGCATAGTCTGGAGAGAGATGAAGCAACTATGCTTCATTGGATATGCAAAGTAAATGTAAAGGCAGAGTTTGGATGAATTGAGGGAGAAACTGGGTTTAAGAGGTGTGCAAGAGAGAAGACTACGTTGGTAAGGACATGTGATGCATATGGATGATAAGGACCTGTGATCACTGGGTGAAGAGGTGCCAGGAGATCCCAGTGGAAGGAAGCTGCAGTAGAGGTAGACCAATGAAGACCTGAGCAGAGGTAATGAGAAATGATCTCAAATCGCTGAGACTCAGAGGAGATAACAAAGGAATGTGGCAAGTGGAGAAATGCTGTGCTAAAAAGGACCCATCCAACCCATGCAAACATGGAAAAATGGATGTAAAAATGATGATGTTGATGATAATGATGATGATGATCTATCTTTCTATCTATCTATCAATGATAATTATATATATATATATATATATGTATCATCATCATCATCATCATCATCATCATTTTACGTCTGCTTTTCCCTGCTTGCAAGGGTAGGACGGGTCCTATTCAGCACAGCATCTCTCCACTTGTCCCGGTCCTTGGTATTCTCCTCTGTGAGCTTCAACGATCTGAGGTCTGCTCTCACCACATCTGGCTACTGGGATTTCTTGGCACTTCTTTACCCAGCGGTCATCCTCCATGCGCATCACATGTCCATACCATCGCAGTCTTCTCTCCCGCACACTACAACTTATCCCTTTTATACACAGTTTCTCTCTCAACTCATTTATGCTTGGTCATTTGTGTATAATTTTTCTGCCAAATGTATATCCATTTCATTTATTGTATTCACTATTTCCAACTGAGAATTGGAGAATAACAACAGAGGGACTGTTAATGTTTTGTAGATGTCAACCCCATGTCCCACTGAATATCAACAGAATCCTACAGAACCTATCTGCTTGAAACCTGCAGCAAAACCTTTTGGCTTTGGCTCCAAGAGACTCTTATATCACACTAAATCAAGTTACCTCAGGTACTTAAAGTTTGTTATTTTTATTATAATGTTGTTGGTGGTATTGTTGGTCTTCTTTTTAGAAAGAAACCTCTTCCTCCTTCTCCCTTTCTCCAGGTCAACAATTGCCAAGTAGAAGGGTTTACTTTTAGCTAGGTACTTCTCCTACAGTTGCTTTACAAAGAAGTGGGCATCAGTGGTACTTTTACTGGACACAAATCCAAACTGCATCTCATCTAGGTTAATTTGATCCCTAATCAATTATACAATGGCTCTTTCTGTAACTTTCTATCACTTTATATAGCATACTCATCCTCTTCTCTTACCCATCCTACCAGGGCCTCTAAGAGAAATTTTGCAAGGTGGTACAAGACCCCTTTGTGGCCCGAAGCAGGCAAAGATTTTTCTCAAAATGAATGTTGCATAGTTGCTGTGGGGCTTTTTTAGCTCTTGGGACCTGGAACAGAGTACTGGCTGGACTGCACCCCTCCCCCCTCATAGGCCCTGCATCCCACCACCCACCTATTATCACATACACATATTATCATACTTGTCGGCCTTCATACTCCAATCCTGCTCCCACCCTTAAACAGGCCATTTTTAAAACTATCCCCCCTCCATCATAGGGTAGAGAGGGCTTTCTGTCAAGTCATTGATGACATGATAATAATACTGATGACATGATAAAACACTCCCAGTGTACTCTTCAAAGTTGCTGCTGTCAGGAAGAGCACCCTGCCACAGAAGCCATGTCAAAAAGGTTTAGTGGATTCTCTAGTTACAAACCTGACAAACTCTCTAGTGCTGGTGCCATGAAAAATGCATACAGTGCACTCAAGTGGTTGGATTTAGGAATAGCATTCAGCTATAGAAAACATGCCAAACAAAGAGTTGAAAGGACCCTTTAGTTGTGTCAATGGCACAACAACCTCCTTAGTTTAGATTCCACAATAAAACGTATCCTATATACTCTCTGAAGTAGTTGGTATTAGGAATGGCACCAGCCTTAGAAAACTTACTAAACATAGGGTTGAGAGGATCATTCAGTTGTATTAAGAGTATGACAACATCCCTAGTGCTTGAGCTATGATGAAATGCACCCAGTACACACGGTAAAGTGAAGGAACCTATGTAAGTGAAATAGGGCTCTCTCAGCCTGCCTGCAAGGACAGTGGCTCAGATGGAGTACTGAATTGGTCTGTAAAAACCCTTACTAGCAGAGAAAAATGGATGTTAAATGAAGATGGTGATGATAATATAGCATTATCATTATTTTCTATAAGGCAGTGGATTGGCAGTATCGGTAGAGGGTCGGACGCCATGCTTTGACGCATAGAGTTACGGCTCTTGCCATTCTGAGTTCAAATCCCGCCGAGGTTAACTTTGCCTTTCATCCTTACGGGTCGATAAAATAAAGTACCAGTAATACACTGGGTAATTGCTGGCCTTGTGCCTAACGTAGAAACAATTATTTTCTATGCTAGCATGGTTTGGATGGATCTTTACAAAGCAAGTCAGCACTCACTTGCAGCTACTGATTTCCTTCAGCAACTTGTGTCTGTCCTACAACATTGTGAAAATGGTTTAGGTTTGCTGGGCCTGAACTGAAGTTAAACTGCTGCTGCTGCTGCCACTGCTGTTGCTGCAAAATGAAATATTTCATAATAAAATTGTAGATGCCAATGTTAATTTTCAAAAGTTTTTATAATTATTTTCAGCCCTACCACATATAATATAAACACCATAAGAGATAGAAAGGTTTCACATCATCAGTCGTTTGGGAAAGCACCAATATACCTGCCAGAAATAACTATCAAAAGTACTATACCCCAAAATACAAATAAGGTAAGATGCTTTGTTTATCACCAATTAATTCTATGGAAATGTGGTTAATTGGCAGAGTCATTAGGGCATCAGATAATGTTTTTCAGCATTCCTTCTAGCTCTCTGCACTTTGAGTTCAAATCTTGCTGACACTGACTTTACCTTTCATTTTTTCTGGGTCAATAAATGAAGTACCAGTCTAGAACTGGGGTAGTCAAGTTTTCTTTTTTTTTTTCTTTCTTTCTCTCTCTGGAAGAAATCAGCTGTAGTAAAATTTGGAGAGGGATGGGCATGGCCAGGTTTTAAAATGCCCAAGACGGCATCCCTATGATTCTATTAGGAGTTACGGGATCAGTGAATTCTATGTAGGTGGTGATATGACTGAGAGGGATTTAATTATATTTTCACTGTTCTTGGTTCAAATCCCACCAACTTCAGTGAAGATTTTTGTGTTGAAAAAGCAAAGACAATAGGTACCAGTGATGTACTAAAGGTACATCACTGCCCAGAGATTATCCTAGTTTCATATTAAGTTAAGCAACCAAAAGTAAAACACTCTCTTTTGGGTGGTATTTAACAACTTGAAATGAAGTGCCTTGCTCAAGGACACAAAGTGCTTCCTAACCTAAGGATTGAACCCTCAATTTTGCAATTGTGAAACCAACACACTAATCCCTGAACTCACCTTCACTATAAAGGGAGCTGCCAAGCAGTTTGATTTCAAATATGGTCCTTCTTTTATAAATTTGTGGTCCTCTGAAAATATGAAAACCCTTAACTAATTCATTGATGTATAATCAAGGAAAGAATACCTATGTGATCACCTGACTTATTAAAAATAGCAACAAAATCTCCCTTAAATCACACTGAACCATTTTAAAAAACAAGATTACTACATTGGACAATGTAGAAATCCTTGATTATAAATATATGAGATCATCATTGCTAGAAATTCTTTGGATCAGGGTTGTATAAGTGGACTGGACTAACGAGAGATAGATTAGCTATACCATATCACTTCATTTCATGAGAGGTGACTAAACTAACAAAAATTAGAACAACCACACTATATCACTACATGCTGTGAGAAGTGTCTTAAAGGTAGACTAGGCTAGTGAGAGAAAAGCTACAACCAGGACCAGATTTAGACTTTGGGGGGTGTCTGGGGCAGTTCAGTTTTTGTGGGCCCCTCATCCTTTATATATGTATATTCTCAGTGCTTAAAAGCCTGAGAATTCAGCTTCATACATTGCTTATATATATTTTAGCTGAATAATAGTAATGATAATAATATTTGTATCAACAGAGGTCACCAATATAGCAGATAATTAATAGTCACCAATTTAGCAGAAAAATAATATTATGCTATGCAATAATAATGTCAACAACAATAATAATAATAATGATGTATTTTGTTGTAGCAGGAAAGGTATGGTTTGGTTATATCAATAAATGTAACGGTTTTGTTATATGGCAATGTTTGTTGAATTGAGGTTTGGCTGTAAGTCCCAGGTTCTGTTGCTGCAGTGATAATAACTCTGTAAAGGATATTTTCATATCACATTTAAAGGCTATGGCTGTGGTAATAACATCACAAGACTTTACAATGTTTTTACATAATTTATTTACAAACCAATTACAAAGGTTGAGCAGGCATGCCAAACAAAGGAATAAACAAATTAAGAGTTTAGAAGGTACGGTCAACTGGCTGAGATGCTGGCCAGGCTGCAGTTATGTTGTTGTCGTTACATATTGGCTAGTGGTTGAACGGCAAAAGAAAAATGGTGTTTACCTTTCCATGATCAAAGCTGCAAGAGACAGTATATCAAAAGAAAGCGTGAAAATCTCAGTTTAGGCGGAAGTTGGAAATATATATCTGTGTGCAGCTCACGATTGGCCTGACTTAGCCAAATCACGCACGAATAGCCTATCAATGCGCCAAAGGAAAGTAGCTTGCTACAATATATATACGCACACACACATAAGCAGGAGGAGAGAGAGCAAGAGAAGAAAGGGTTCTGTTCAGGAGGAGGAGGGGGCTCAGTTTGATGAGGGGTAGGGGGAGCCCACCTGGCTACAACATACCACTACATGCCGTGAGAAGTGACTAAAAGGTTGACATCAGGAAGGGCCTCTGATCATAAAGCACTGCCTCAAAATGTCTGGTGCAATCCACACTAATGTGGAAATAATAATTATTTCTACTTTTGGCACAAGGCCAGCAATTACCCCAGTGCCTTACTGGTGCTTTATTTTATTGACCCCGTAAGGATGAAAAGCAAAGTTAACCTTGGCGGGTTGTGCACCATTGACTTTGCCACCAAGTTGCGTAGTGCCTCATTCTCCGGCAGTTCAGCACACACAATGCTGTTGACATCCTCAGCACATCTCAATTTGCAATCTCTATGTAAAATGATCAGCAAATGTGCATGTGGCAATCCTCTTTTTTGGAATTCAATTACGTATGTAAAAGCAACTATACCTCCAAAGATTCCCTCTTTTTCCACATCATCCATTATCTTTTTCAGATATCCTTTGAATACTCTTGCCACAATATCAGGACGGTCCTTTGGCTGTTGTCCTGGCAAAAGTGCATCCTTAATATCAGTCTATTCAGGATTGCATGTAACCGTTATAAACAAATCTGGCTTTCCAAACTTTCTGACAATAGCCATTGCATCCTGATAGCGAATGTTCATATATCTCGGGCCGCCGATGAACGACGATGGCAAAATGATGTGTCGACCAATTTGCTTGTAATTGGCATCATCGGCTGTTATTGCATCCTGTATATTATTATACAATTCAGCTCTGATATGTTGCTGATGTGTAGCTATATAATTTAGCCTTTGATTTTTGATCTTTGCGAATGCCATACAACAGTATTCCTGGAACAATCTGCTGGCTTGAAATAGCGCATTTCTCTGTTGATTCCTCTCGTTCAAATAGAACGCGTAAAAGTCGCGAATCGAATTATTGTGTCTATTGCCACCTCCCTGTTGATGCTGATTCTCATGATCATCTAAATGAACAGACATGTTCCATCCATTTTCACCTTTTGGGAATAAAAGAACATAATGCAATGTATCGTATGCCCTATTTGACTCATTGATAGTCTTGAGACCACCATCTCTGCGATGGAGGACGATATCTCTCGATCCAGGCTTATCGTCCATCAACACAGCAACTTCACAAAATCCTTCAGGGGCATTATATTGCCGTTCGTGTTGATTCCTTGGCACTGCGTCAGCCTTAATCACCAATGTTTGCTGCTGAACATTTTGCAGTTCAGCCACCAACATGAAATCTATAACATAAGGATTACACTATCTAAGCCATGATTGCGAATCACGGATCAAATCACTTAACCTTTGCCGTTCAAGTTCAGTTATATTTCCCGGCAACTTCATCCAACCGATCCTGATATCCTCCTCCGATTCACTATAATCTGGATCGTTAATGTAAATTTGAGCAAATCGAGGCCTCTCTCCTGGGGTAACTTCTAAATTACCGATACAATGATACAAACGGCCTTGAATGACTACATTCAGTTGCCATGCTCCACTCTCAAACATCTCACTAACTCTCTGCGATGCTAAAGCTAATGAATTGTTAATTTGCTGCGAATATTTGCGCAGTAATCTACCTCGGTCTCCTTGATCACCCCACATACTTAGTATTTTAAACTCCGGTGACTCCTCATCATCCGGCATTCGCAAGGGTTCTAGTTGAACTGCTCCTTTATGACAGCACATTGTAGTCCACGTCTTTTCATGCCTCCAAAGCAATGCTCCACAATGTGGACACCCTGCTCGTCCACCAATCTGAAAATGACTCGGTTGCCATGATCCATTTTTAATATCATTCATTCGCCTTCTAACCTCTTTACTGGAATGAGGAGCACTTTGGCGACACATTCTCTGAACTTCTGTATTGCACTGGCGCTGTTCAGCCAGCTCCTCTTCATCCAAGGCAGCCCGCTTTTCTTCATTGCTGGATGCACGCCGTCGCTGCTGTAGTTCACTGTTTGATAAAGTCAAATTGCTTTTATTATCAGTGTTCATTTCGAGCCTAGTGTATAAAAAATGACACAATAATAAATATAAAAGATGTCCGTCAATGTAAAGAAAGGTCCCTATTTACTCCCTTCACAACTCTGTGTATGTTAGACTGACAGACAGGCACACAGACAGATAAACTACATGGCGATTGTGGGATACCGCACGTACACACACATACACGCATGGAAACGCGCACACGCACGCAAACTTACACACACACTCACACATGTTGATAGTTTTTACTTTCTGTGGAACGCTGCACGCATGCACACACACATAAACATATGCGCACGTACATACACATGCACACATGTTAATAGTTATTGAACACAGCATTCACACTCTCCCCTCTCACTCTGTCATTGGCATTATGCATATTAATTTCAGTGTGGCGTTGTTGAGGAGGGCGGAGTCGTTTGAAACCTATGAACCAATGATAATCGAGAATTATGACACACGGAATACTGACGTTTTTGAAATTAATAAATAGATAATGAAATTATTGTGTACAGTGCTCTGGTGCACTACAACTCAGGTGCATGTATAGTACATAGAATAATGTATAAATGTCAGGAAAGTGAATAGTGTATGAATCATGATATAAATGTGTGTGTGTGTGTGTATGGAGCAGGGATATCAGGTGTAGTGTTGGCGAATTTAAGGCAGCATGGAGGTTTTAAAGGATGCAGTGTCTTGACAGCTAACAACTGATGCAGGTAGTTTGTTCCATGCTTCAGCAACTCTGAGAGTGAAAAAAATGTTCCCAAAAGTCATGGGAGCTGTGCTGTTTTCTGACTTTGTAGGCATGCCCATGTGTGTTAGACACATGGAAATCAAAAAGGCGCTCAGGGTTGTTTGTTGGCAAGATGGTTAATAATTTTGTGGGTGTTTAACAAGTCAGTTGCCAAGTGTCGGAGCTTCAATAGATCCATGCCCAGAGAAGCAAGGCGTTCAGAGTATGGTAGATACCTGATGGAGGGTATTCGCTTGGTTGCACGTCTCTGAACAGTTTCCAGGCGGTCAATGTTCTGAGCAAGATAGGAGCTCCAGATTGGTGATGCAAATTCTAAGTGTGGCCACACCATAGCTATATACAGCTTTAAATAGATAGCTGGAGAGCAGCTGAGAAAGGTCTTGCTGAGTGATGTCAAGACACACTCGGCCTTCTTGACAATTTTAGAGATAGAGATGTGCTTGTCCAACGCTGCTGACAGTAATGCCCAGGTCACATTCACAAGAAAACTTCTTGATATTATTGTTGTGGAGGGAGTATGTGGATGCTGGCTTTTCCTCCAAAAATGCATGGTGGTACACTTGTCCACAGCCTGCTTGAGTTGCCAGTCCATGATCCATTGCTGTATTGTGTCCAGGTCTGATTGCAGGAAAGATCTATAGATTTCAGGATCTGTCCTTTTTATCTCAAGGTACAGCTTGATGTCATCTGCATATTTCAGTACTGTCACATTCTTTAAGTTGGAATCTATGTCATTAATATATGCAACAAACAAAAGTGGACCAAGAACAGATCCCTGTGGTACACTAGATGACATCTCATAGGGTGAAGAATGCTGTCCTAGAACTATAACTACCTCTTTTTGACTGAGAATAAAGGACTTCAACCAGTTGAAAAGATCATCTTTCACACCCATTGCAGAGAGTTTTGCCACAAGTCTTTTGTGAGGCACAGAATTAAAAGCTTTAGCAGTTTGTATTCCCGTTCAGCATTACAACGTTCTTTCCTGGCAAGTTGGACTGCTGCAGTCTTCCCAAGTTGCACTTTTGGGATGTTTTTTGTGCTTATATATATATATATATATTCTAGTTTTACACTATATATATACACTATACACATTGCATATATACACTATATATACACACCTATAAACATTATATATGATGTTGTCCAAGTGAAAGGTAAAGATCAATACAGTTTGGCATCAGTGTTGTTGCAATTCACTTTTACCAACTGAGTGGACTAGAGCAACGTGAAAGAAAAAATATTGCCCAAGGACACAACACACCATCAGGTCTGGACAATGAACTCATGACCTTATGACAATGGACCCAGCACCCTAATCACCAAGTCATGTGCTTTCATAGGTGGTGTTTGGCTAACCAAATATTGCAAGCATGCTTTTTCTCTCCATTATTACTATTACTACTACTACTACTAATCTATATTATAATAAGAGCACCGGCTGTCTGTCTGTCCATCCAGCTGTCACACTCACTTTGTATTGAGAGGGGTAGCGCCAAGTGGGAGATATATAGATAGATAGAGACAGAGACAAGGGAAGGCCATGCGTTTTTGAGGTGACAGAAAGTTATGACGTCACCCTCATCTCTATTGAGAGAGAGAGAGAGGGGGGGGGTGCCAAGCGAGAGATATGTACATAGATAGAGAGAGAAAAGGAATGTCATTTGTTTAGAGAGAGAGAGAGATAGAGTGTGTGTGTGTGACAGAAAGAGGGAGAAGATGTTACCCTGTAGCCTTATAGATATTTCTGTACCAGCTGACAAGAATACATCTGTAAAACCAATGGAAAAAACTGTCAAAATAGAAAAGATCTAGAAATAGAGATCAAACCACAAAGATTATCCTTGTGGTAATAAGAGCATTAGGATTAATACCCAAATCATCAGACCTGCATCTTAGCATCCTTCCCTGCAAGATCAGCAAATATGAACTACAGAAGATTGGGCTACTAGGAACAGCACACATTCTTAGATGAGTTCTTTCTCTACAATGTAAACCTCTATTGCCCAAGGTTCAAGGCCTGAATTCGGCAATAGAGAAACAGAACAGATCTAAATGAAATAACATAATAATAATAATTATTTTTTTTCTTCCGACAGTTATATACAACAAATGAAGAACAGAAATATCTCCAGAAATTGGCTTATTTAAGACTTTACTGGTAACCACTAGTTTCTAACAAGCTAAGGTATTTCTGCATGTGTGTTATTATCTTTAGAACACATATACACACATAATATATATTTATATAACTCCCTAAACAAACAGCTAAGGCTCATTCTTGTTTTCATTCCTGCACTATCTTTTTATCTGTGTACTATTTATTGGTGAAAGAAATTTAAAAAAAAAACTAAAGCCTGTGATATTTTGAATAAAATTTCTTTTCTAACCATCAATATTTGAGTGATTTTGAGTTGAATAAGTAATAAAACAAATATAAAATCATATGCCATTCATTCGCATTACGTTCTATGTTCATGTAGTTGTCTTTTTTAATGTGGTTACTTTCTCAATTCACTTATATTCAGTCTAGTTTCTCAATTTCAAACGAGTACACATTCAGTGAATTATTTTTACATCAGTTTTTCTGTTTGCATAGGTTGGACGGTTCCTTTCCCTGTAGATTCTCTGCTCTTGCTTTTGTTTTTTTATGAAGTTCATCACCTTCAGATCTTCTGCTCAAGTCTTCCTCTACTGCGCCTTCCTTCCTCCTGTCATCAATTCAGCTCAAGTCTTCTCCTTGGTCTTCCTCTACTGCATCTTCCTTCCCCATCATCAATTCAGCTCAAGTCTTATCCTTGGTCTTCCTCTACTGCACCTTCCTTCCTCCTGTCATCACTTCAGCTCAAGTCTTATCCTTGGTCTTCCTCTACTGCACCTTCCTTCCCCCTGTCATCACTTCAGCTCAAGTCTTATCCTTGGTCTTCCTCTACTGCACCTTCCTTCCTCCTGTCATCACTTCAGCTCAAGTCTTCTCCTTGGTCTTCCTCTACTGCACCTTCCTTCCTCCTGTCATCACTTCAGCTCAAGTCTTATCCTTGGTCTTCCTCTACTGCACCTTCCTTCCCCCTGTCATCACTTCAGCTCAAGTCTTATCCTTGGTCTTCCTCTACTGCACCTTCCTTCCCCCTGTCATCACTTCAGCTCAAGTCTTATCCTTGGTCTTCCTCTACTGCACCTTCCTTCCTCCTGTCATCACTTCAGCTCAAGTCTTCTCCTTGGTCTTCCTCTACTGCACCTTCCTTCCTCCTGTCATCTCAATTCAGCTCAAGTCTTATCCTTGGTCTTCCTCTACTGCACCTTCCTTCCTCCTGTCATCACTTCAGCTCAAGTCTTATCCTTGGTCTTCCTCTACTGCACCTTCCTTCCTCCTGTCATCAATTCAGCTCAAGTCTTCTCCTTGGTCTTCCTCTACTGCATCTTCCTTCCCCATCATCAATTCAGCTCAAGTCTTATCCTTGGTCTTCCTCTACTGCACCTTCCTTCCTCCTGTCATCACTTCAGCTCAAGTCTTATCCTTGGTCTTCTTCTACTGCACCTTCCTTCCCCGTCATCAATTCAGCTCAAGTCTTATCCTTGGTCTTCCTCTACTGCACCTTCCTTCCTCCTGTCATCACTTCAGCTCAAGTCTTATCCTTGGTCTTCCTCTACTGCACCTTCCTTCCTCCTGTCATCAATTCAGCTCAAGTCTTATCCTTGGTCTTCCTCTACTGCACCTTCCTTCCTCCTGTCATCACTTCAGCTCAAGTCTTCTCCTTGGTCTTCCTCTACTGCACCTTCCTTCCTCCTGTCATCACTTCAGCTCAAGTCTTCTCCTTGGTCTTCCTCTACTGCATCTTCCTTCCCCATCATCAATTCAGCTCAAGTCTTATCCTTGGTCTTCCTCTACTACACCGCCTTTCCCCCTGTCATCACTTCTGCTCAAGTCTTATCCTTGGTCATCCTCTACCATCACTTCCTTCCACCTTTCATTGCTTCTGCTCAAGTCTTCTCCTTGGTCTTCCTCTACCATTGCCTCCTTCCACCGTCATCTTTTCTGTTGAAGTCTTCTCTGTCTTCCTTCCTCTTGAAACTCCTAACACTTCTTCCCCAACGATCATCATCCATATCCACTACATGTCGGTGTCAAATCATATCAACCAAACCAATAAACAAGCAAACAAATTTAACAGGTATAATTTATTTATTTGTTTTTTAATTGAATGTCTAAAGTAATTTATTAACAATAATAAAATAACAATCTGACACCACCAACAAACTCTATCCACCTCAGATTCAGCAAAAAAATAAAATGAGATGAAAGCATCTAGGAACAATTTCTTCTTGTAATTATGTTTCAACAATATTTATTGAGATTTCCATTGGTTCAATGTTTATATCTTGGAATTCATCCCTGTCTTAGTTTGTGTATACATGTGTTATGTATGTGTGTGTGCATGCTTGCATGTATGTATGCATGTGTGTATGCATGTATGTGTATATAGGCATGTATATTTATGTATATATTTGTGTGTGTGTATATATGTGTGTGTGTGTGTGTGTGTATATGTATTCAGATGTGTGTAAGCATGTATATATGGATGAATAAGTATGTATAAATATATATTTGTGTCTGTATATTTGTGTGTGTATGTATGTAAGATTTAGTTGACAAAATACATTATCACAGACATGTTCAAAATACAACTAAGATAATAATAACAATAATAATTTCTTACAAAGGCACAGGGCCTCACATTGAAAAGGGGAAAAGAGATGAAATTGTTACATTCATGCCTTTCCCAAAGGGCATCAATAGATACATGTAAAGATGTTCTAACTAATTATAATTGAGTAATGAACGAAGTTCATTGAGAAATTACATCTGTACTACAGGATCTACCACAATCATTAAGGGTTTGTTGTTTAGAAATAGGCACACGGCCAATTGGCAAAGGGAAAATGACTCCCGAGAACAAGTATATTGGCATTTGTTTTAATGATTTTTAAAGAGATAGAAACAGGGACCACAGAGCAGTTTTTAGGGGAAGGGGCTTAATAAAAAGAAGCACATGCGTACACATACCTACAATATATATATATATATATATATATATTTTTTATTATGGCTAAGTGATGAGTATTGTTACTCCGGAGTTTCACTTGTGCTCTCACTGAATCATCAATATATATGTATATATTAGAGGTGTTAAAATAATGAAATATTTATTACACTGTTCCTATTATTTAAATTTTTTATTAATAGAAAGTTTTGTTGGGGTTAGTCCCTTAGTTCCCCCACTCCCATCCTGTGGCTCTGTGGTCCCTGAGAAAGCATAACTGGACTTGAGTGAATCCAGAAACTATACGATGCAAATGAAACTTTCTAAACCAGTTACTGCAGTGTTCTGCTGTTTATACCAACTTCACTACTTTCGTAATTGTGTTGTCCAGGCACTAGCCCAATTTTTTTTTGTAGAGGGTTGCGTAAAGTTTTATTGTAGATATTGTAGAGGGCTGGGCAATGTCAGTGATCGCAAAGCACAGCATGTCAAACATTTTTTTCTTTAACAATCCTGCTTTTGGAATGTCATGTTTTAGATAAATGTTTATAGATAAACTTTTTTAAAACCATGATGTTGCAGGGATATATATATATATGTAGAAAACCCCTTCTTTCTCTCTCTCTCTGTATATATATATATATATAAAGGGATGTTCTTCATTTTGGTTACAGCAGGAATATGCCTGCTGTGACTCGAATAAACAAAAGCCAAAAACAAAACATTGTTTACATTTTCAACACCTGCCTGATGACAACACGTTAAATAACTATGTATGTATATATATATATATGTGTGAGTTTGGTAAACACATAACTACAGTTACAGGTTGTTTGCCGTTTTAAGCACTCAATGCTGTTACAATGGTCCATCTAAGGTTGTATTCCAGGGTTAAGGCGACTATAGTGTGCAGAGTGTAAATAAAGTAAGCAGGATCAAGGTCAGTGTTGCACCAAATGTATAAACATTATTGGTAAATTACAATTGTTTCAATATCAATCAGTTCAGAGTACAATCATAATAACCAAGACATAACACTGCCTTGACATCTCATCAGGTATGCAAGTTGATATCTGCAAAAACGCATTCAAACTGTTTGAATGTGTTTTTGCGCATCATTATGATTGTACCCCGAGCTGATCGATATTGAAACAATTGTAATATATCAATAAAGTAAATGTATTTGGTGCAACAGTGACTTTGATCCTGGTTACTTCATTTATATATATACACATATATATACATACATATATATATACATATACATACATATATATATACATATACATACATATACATAAATATATATATATATATACACATATATATACATACATATATATATACATATACATACATATATATATACATATACATACATATACATAAATATATATATATATATATACATATATGTATACATATATATATATATATATATATATATATATATACACACATCAACAGTCGATTGAATTGGTTTTTTCAATTGCTAATACTATCTATTAGTCGCAACTCCAGGTAGAAGGAGCAACGTGAAATAATGTGTCTTGCTCAAGGACATAACGCATCGCCCGGTCTGGGAATCGAACTAACAACGTCACGATTGCGAATCCAATTCTCTAACCACTCAGCCACACGCCTTCACTATGTGTATATATATATATATATATGTGTGTGTGTGTGTGTGACATACACACACATATATATTTCTCCAAAATGGTTGACTAGATACACACGTTTTTTTTTTTTCAAATGTTTTTCCGTTCCTTTCTCTTCTCACTCTCTTACTTTCTATTTCCTCTTTTATTTCTCATTCTATCTTCTGATGAAGAACTAGTGTCTGAAATGTTAAGATTCTTTTCCACTATATCAAGCGTTAAACTAATATATGTTTTCATATATATATATATATATCAAGTTTAATATAGAAATGGCTTCTATAGGACTAGAACTGTTTCATTCAAAAGAAATCATCAGGAATATATATATATTTATATATATCATTATCATCATTGTTTTACGTCCATTTTTTCATGTTTGCATGTGTTAGACGAGTTGTACTGTTGGGGGCAATGTTAGGTCAGGCGACCATGTCTTGCTCATACAGAACTGATCTTGGCTTGCCTTCTACATACAGAATATATATATATTGAACTAGCTATGTAGCTAGATAGACAATCATGAGGGTAAGTTCATCATCATTGAGGTAGGTAGCTAGATAGACATTCACATGAATGTAATTTGTATATTTTGTTCAGGGATCGTGGAGTTGTTTTTAGGGAAAGAAGGGTAATAAAAAGAACCGTGCATGCACATACATACAATATATATATATATATATATATATATATTAGCAGTGTTAAAATACTGAAATATTCTTTTTACACTGTATCTCATTATTATTGTTTTTTAGGGCAAGTTTAAGGGTGGGGCTATAGCATCCCCTCCTCCGTAGTTTCATGGTCTTTTTATTTATTGGTATAAATTTTACTGACACCCTGGCATAATTTGACCTCAGTACTGAACCATTTAATTTAGATAGTATAAAGCAGATAAACAAAATATTCTGTGCCAAAATATATATGGATTACTCAAGCCATCTCAAGGTTTGTAGATTGTTGGAGAAAGGGTTATTGTTGATTAGTTTGACTCCAATAAATGCCATTTTATCAACCTTGGTGAGATGAAAGACAAATTGAAGACTGGTGTGATGGAACTTAGGACATAGATGATACCAAATACAATAAAGTCTATCACACTACCTGTCAGTTATTTAGAATATACATAAGCACTACCTGTCTGTTAATCAGATGTACAAACACTACCTGTCTGCTAATTAGATAATACACAAGCACTACCCATCTGTAAATTAGAATATATACAAACTCTGTCTTCTAATTAGATTATACACAAGCGCATACCTGTCAGCTAATGAGAATACATATACATACAAGTACACTACCTGTCAGCTAATTAGAATGTACACAAGCACATTACATGTCAACTAATTAGAATATATATACAAGCACACTACCTGTCAGCTAATTAGAATATCTACAAGCACTACCTGTCAGCTAATTAGAATTTATACACTAGCTCACTGTCTATCTACTATCTCACAATATTACTTTTATAATATCTTCAACAAGATCTAGCAGAAAAGGAGAATTAAAAGCAGCTTTATCTGGATTTGAACCAAAGTTGCAGATTCCAGCTCAGCAAAAGCCAACAGCTATGACAAGTACCACAGGCAAGGCAACTGGACATTTGGGGATAGCATCTGGAATGGTGGGTCAGACCATAGTCACCCGTATTGTAAACCAAGTCATACAAAATGGTTTCATACCCAATGACTGGTGTAGCAGCATCATTGTCAACTGCTACAAGGGCAAAGAGATGCTCTAGACAGAGGAAACTATAGAGGCATTAAGTTGGTTGACCAGGTCATGAAGGTCACAGAAAGAGTTATAGGACAGTTGATTAGGGATCAAGTTAACTTAGATGAGATGCAGTTTGGATTTGAACCAGGTAAAAGTACCACAGATGCTTTCTTCCTTGTGAGGCAACTGCAGGAGAAGTATCTAGCTAAAAGTAAACCCCTCTACTTGGCATTTGTTGACAAGGAGAAAGCTTTTAACAGTGGCCCCCATCCATTATCTGGTGGGCTCTTAAAAAACTAGGTGCAGACAAGTGGCTTGTGAAGGCAGTACAGTCCATGTATAGAGAAACAGCACGGTCAGAATTAACAATGACTGTAGCGAAGAATTTAGCATGCAGGTTGGTGTCCATCGGGACACAGTTCTTAGCCCCCTCCTGTTTATTATCACTCTGCAGGCTATAACATAGAAGTTTAAGACTGGCTTTCTATGTGAACTTCTGTATGCAGATGACCTAATGCTCATAGCTGAATCTATGGCAGAGTTAGAGAAGAAATTCCAAACCTGGAAGTATGGTCTAGAATCAGGGAAATGGCCTTGCTCAGTGTGCAGAAAAGGAGTAGGTAGAAATTTCATCCTGTGTCCCAAATGCAAACTATGGATAAGTGATGTAGTGGAATCTCAAGCAGGCAAACAAAGAATGTAGGTTTTATATGTGGCCGATGCACAGGTGCAGTAAGTAGCAAAGACTCACAGGATACTAGCTCCTTCAAATGCCATGAGGGCTCATAGGGGTGTATATGAAAGCATATATGTTTATCGTTAATAAATATATAAAAGTCTCACCATGAATTTTTTCGATAAGCAGTGATCATATCACAGGTATCTCAGTAGCGGTGAGAATGCCAGATAACTATTTCTGGATATTTTCACTGATTACTGAGACAAAATAGGCTAAAACCGAGCTTGTTTTTACATACGAAACACTGGCTGGAGATACTTATTTGCAAACTTGACTGGTGAAAGTGAGGCAATTTGATGTGGCACTAACATAATGTGGTTCATTATAGGGGTGTATGTGAAAGCATATACAATATATTTATGTATAATAAACATACAAGAGTCTCACTATGAGTTTTCTAGTAGTAGTGGAAGTGGTGGTGGCACTGGTAGTATTAGTAGTGGTGGTGGTAGTATTAATACTGGTGGTGGTAGTAGTAGTAGTGGTGGTGGTAGTACTAATAGTAGTATTAGTAGTAATCATCATTTAACAATGTTAGTTATTCTGCATTATCTTGTGCCAAAAGTAGAAACAATTATCCTGTTACCTTAAGTCCCAAAAAATTTACTCAAAGTACCAGATTGACCTTGGAGTAAGAATAACATTTGCTATGGGCCCACATTTTCAGGAACATCTCCCAAAGTCTTTTATACTATAGAACTATATTGCCTTTAACCTTTGTTACATATTTTTTTTAGATTTAGGGACCCCTTTGTAATATATATTACAGGCCTCACACCCACCTAATTTCCCACAACATGAAGATCCCATATAGGGTGAAAGCAGAAATTCTTTGCTTAAACTTTAATCTGTACTAATAATAAATATTTGGCTATATTTGGATATAAGGCTGCATCTTCTACTATACAGTCTACACTCGCTCATGCCACATTATGTGACAGGTCATAAAACCATTCAACCCTCTTCACAGCTTTGGATATTTCTATGTGACTATGATGTTTATTGATATATACACGCGTCACAGGAGATATTTATAATTTGATTATGAAAATCTGTATGAAACTGATCCTTTATAGTTCAGTAATGTGTCTCTCTAAGGTCTGTGCCCTAAACAACTGCCTAGTTAGCCTAATGGAAGTGCTGACCCTGCATGAAGCAGAAATCAAGCACAACTTATGGACTTTCTATAACAAGAGATTACCTCCTGTTCTCTAATAGTTATTGTTGTTGCTCCAGCTCACACCTATGCAAGTTCAGCTGGCCTCCTACAAGGTTGCACTCGTTTTTCCTTGGATATCTTCAAACAACCAAATAACCAAAAACTATTAACATCCTCAAACAACCAAACTCACATCCATAAGAGAGAAAATATATATATATATACGCGATTCTTTAATTTTTTCAAATAACCAAAGTCTCACTCATGTATCAAATAACAAATATCTTAAAATGCACACAAGGATAATAATAATAAAAAAATAAAAAAATGACTACTGACCAGCAAGCCCACAACGGACGAAATTGGTCTGAAAATGAAATTGACCTCTTAATAAACACATGGCTTTCTCTGTCACAAACATCAAACATTAACGTGTTTTGTCTGAATGGAATTGCTTAAAAAACAGCTCAAACATTTACGACGAGATCTGCTAAGCAGATACACAAAAACTAAAACATGTCGAAGTCTCTTTCAAATTAATTCAAAACCATTTTGAAAAACTTCGACATATTTGCTCTAATGGACAAATACAACAACAACAGCCAGAAAGCCAGGAGCAACCTCTACTGAATTCAAGCATAATCGCTGAACTATGAACTAAATGACAGTATCACTCAGTCATCACTATCCCCATCACCATCTCCTGCCACACCAACTGCTAGTAATGGACCACTGCTCTCTCTCCCACCACAGTTGTCATCATCATCATCACCACCAATGCTTTCTTCCCCCACATCACCACCACAATCATGCCATAGTCAAAAGAACTATAAAAAAAAAAGTTCTATGGAGCTGTATGCACCACCCACTACACATACTAGAAACCCCCAAATATGCCGCTACTCACTACGTCAGAGGCTATGCACACGTAGCGACTGTATATTTACCCATTTACCGGGTACTAGGTACACTATCACTGCCAGCCATCACCAAAGCACGCTGCCCGCACGCATAGGTCGCAGTCCCAAAATCTGCCAACATTCCCAACGTGAGAGGCTATGTCTGCTACTGACTGTCCCTTCACTCATCTTCCTAGGACACAACGCACGAACAGAAAAGGGGCTTCATGCCAACCCACAAACCACAATAAAGCCACCCCCTGCTGCAGTAATGCTGCTCCAGTCTTCTCACAAAGATACGATTACAACAACAAAAGTAATGCTGCTCCAGTCTTTTCACAAAGACACAATTACAACAAATACAACAACAACAACAAAAGAGGGAACTGCAACCCTATCCAATGTTGTAACCACAAATCCAATCAAAAACTGTTCCCTGAACAAAAAAAAAATCTTTTTTAGCCATGAACCTGGCAAAAGAGATAGAGAAAAACATTTTAGCCATCACCCAACACCAACCTTGCTGTCACTAACATACAATCACAAAACAAGCCCCCTGCAACAGTCAAAACCAGCCACCACACTACCCTCCACATTCTTACTCAATATACAAGGTATCAGCCCATCCATCAATGCACAGAAATGGAAGATCCAATTCATTGAGGATTGTGTTGGTAACCATCCATTTCACATTCCCTTCTTCATTCTTACTGAGACCCACCTTGACAACTCCCACTTGGAGGCTGAAGTAAGAGTGAGAAATTTTACAACCATCCATGCGGATCGTGTTGGCAGAAGGAAGGGTGGAACTGCCATTTTCCTGCATGATTCCTTTACAGCAGATGGCAACACAACATTCTCTAATGGATACTGTGAATCAGTCACTGTGCACAATAAAGCCAATGACCTGACATTAGTTGGGCTCTATAGGCCGCTACAAACACCCATAATCTGTTTCAAAGAATGCCTCAACAGTATTAAATGCTTTATTAAACAGTGCCATTCTAGCAACATACTTTTGATGGGAGACTTTAATCTACCCTGTGTTGATTGGTCTACATGTAGTTTGAAACCAGGCTCCACAGCCTCAACCACTGACAAAGAGGCTATCGAGTCACTTCTTGACTTCATGAATGAGTTTTTCTTGTCCCAACTTGTCCTTGCACCAATGACACATCAGAAGAACATTCTACATCTAGTGTTTAGTAACCACACTAACACTATACATAATATTACAGTGGAAAAAACCCTTCTCTCAGACCATGACATGGTTCTTTGTAACCTGAGATTCCACCAGCCGAAATCTAATCCCAGGGTCCTCTCTCCAGCCCACCCATTTGATAACATGGATCTCTACAATGCCAACTGGGATGCAATTATGAACGAACTATCACATGTTGAATGGTCTTTTACATGCACACACTTCTACCATCTTGGCAGATCTTTGTAGACACTGTCACAAATATATGTACAAAACACACCCCATCAAAACCTGTGAACAAAACCAAGTGCAGTATCCCCCAAAACAGAAAAACAATTATCAGAAAAATAAAAAGAACAAACAAAAAAATTAACACACTAAAATACTACCAACAGCAGCACACACATTCAATGGCTATCACCCTGCTTGAGTCAAAAAAATATAACCTCCAGCAATGCATGATGACCATCATCAATAACCAGAGAATAGCTGAAGAGAGGTGGGCTATTGAGAAAATCAAACTCAACCCCAAAGTGTTCTTCTCATTCGCTAAAAAACACAAGGTCACCGTCTCCACTGTTGGCCCTCTAGTTGATGAAAATGGCACACTCCAGGACAATGCCAAAATCATGGGCGAGATACTGCAGAAACAATACTGCTCTGTTTTCAGCAACCCTGATATGGCCGATCGGGGCCGTATCAATGATGTTAATCCCCAACACACTATATCAGACATAACGTTTGGCGCCCCTGATGTCTTAGCAGCAATAAACGAAATTAAACACAATTCCGCAGTAGGCACCGACAGGTTCCCTGCTTGTGTCCTGAAGGTGTGTCGACACCAACTTGCAACTCCTCTTGCTAATCTGTGGAGCAACTCATGGACACTGGCTATATTCCTGAAAACTTTCTGTCCCAGTCTTCAAAAAGGGAAATAAGTCCCTTGCAGTGAACTACTGTCCGATCTCACTCACCTCTCATATTATCAAGGTATTTGAGAGGGTGGTGAGATCATGAATAACTCACTTTCTTGAAAGCAACGGCCTGCTGAACTCCAACCAACACGGGTTCCGTAATGGAAGGGACTGCCTAACGCAGCTCCTGCATCACTTTGACGATGTTTTGAGAGCCTTGGGAGAGGGCTCCAACACTGATGTCATCTACTTTGATTTCAGCAAGGCCTTCGACAGGGTTGATCATAAGATTCTACTGAAAAAAACTATCCAATGTTGGTGTCTCTGGAAGGTTACTACAGTGGATCAAATGT
>OZ024743.1:261122878-261302878 GCA_964016885.1 Eledone cirrhosa | reverse complement strand
GTTCTAAACCCTTGTCAACTGTTCAGAAGTAAATATTAATTTATTTACCTTAACTAGACATGTATAGTGGCTAGCAGTATTTTCCATATTAGCCCTTTTGATAAGAACCTGACCAAAACACCGCCTCTGGTTCTATGAATCAAAAGCAACCTATTTTAAAGGGATCTTATTTAAATTAAAACTTTTCAACATAATTTTATATATGAACCATATATTACATTACTATCTTTGTAATGAAATGATAATTTTAGTAAATCCCTAACAATTCTTCAATGGGGTCAATAAAATAAAGCACCAGTAATGTACTAGAGCCGATTTAATCGACTTTCCCCTCCCCTTCAAATTGCCGGCCTTGTGCCTAAAGTAGAAACAATTAATTAATTGAAATAGAGTGTATTTCATAAAAAATATGGCCACAAAAGAGTTAAGCTGCAAAATCTGTCTTGCTTTTCAATATGTATATGCTTTTAGTAGAGACTACACTCTCTACCCCCACTTCAATGTTTAGATGAATATTTTGTATCAAGAATGTATTATATATATTTATCTAATATAAAATACAATTTAAAGAAAGTTTTAAACTGACCAAATGTTTATGCATCAATTAATAATTTATATATACATAAAAAAGAACAAAAAAACAATGATAAAAGAGAAAAAAAAACCTTTGTAGTACATTTTACTTTTAGGCAGTAAATAACATTTATGGAATTTAGTTTCTGAAATAAGAATTTGTACATGATATCATTACTGTAAAAGTTAGCTGATGAGTTTTGGTTCTTGATACCAGGAAAAATATACACGCACACATACATATATATGAGCACCAATGTATAATCACATAGATATGCGAATGTATCTGCAAAGCAATCTTAGCATGGGAAAATGGATTTAAAACAGTAATATATATATCATCAAATTAAAAATCGATTGACATATATATATATAAAATAAACACATCAAACAATTACAGGGGATAATTTGTAAAGAGTGTAAATACACATAGTTATGGGGGTAACATATTAAAAATTAATTTAATGTTAATAAATACTCAGATTTATTCCTTAGAATCTTTGAGCTTATTCTACAGACATGACATCTTTAATTTAATTTTGGTAGTATATATATATTCGTAAAATTGGAGTATTCTCAGTGCAAAAGGTAGCTGTAAACAGCTGGATTTTATTTGTATAGTAAAAGATTTTGGGGTTAAGATATAACCACAAATTGAATGGAGAATGGGAGAGGGAAGAAAGAGAGTCTAAAGTATGAGATGAGAGAGAGAAGGCAAGAGGAGAGGAGAAAAATGGGGACGAAAACGATGGAGCAGGACTTGTCTTTCTCCTTAAGTTCTGCTCCATCGTTTTCATCCCCATCTTTCTCCTCTCCTCCCTTCTCTCGCTCTATAACACTCTCATACTTTAGACTCTCTTTCTCCTTCTCCCATTCTCCATTTGATTTGTGGTTATATCTTAAACCCCTAAATTTTTACTTTGCAAATAGCATCCAGCTATTTACGGCTACCTTTTGCACTGAGAATACTCCAATTTTACGAATATTCATTGCTTCAAACCTTTTCAATATATATATATATATAAACGGAAAAAATGAAACGAAATTTGATTTCCCACTCTTAGTACGGCTGTTACTTAAATATAAGTATGTATACGTACATACATATATGTATACAGACGTACAGTAGTATGTATATATATATACATACATGCACACATATATATATATGTACGTATGGATTCACCGAACATTTATTATAATGCTCGGTGTGTTTGTAAACAAACATCCCGTATTAAGCTGTAGTGTCCAGCAACCATCGTTGCTTGTTTGTTCAACACTGACAAAGGCAGTGTTGAACAAATGAGCAACGATGGTTGCTGGACACTACGGCTTAATACGGGATGTTTGTTTACAAACACACCGAGCATTATAATAAATGTTCGGTGAATCCATACGTACATATATATATGTGTGCATGTATGTATATATATATATATATACATACTACTGTACGTCTGTATACATATATGTATGTACGTGTACTGGTCCGTTTATGTTCATCAATCTGTTATTGTTTCTCAGTTGTATGTGCTGATTAACTATTACTTGTATACACAGGATTAAGCACTCAACATGATATACATTCCAGACTGTGATGTGATCACAAAAGTTTATGTATGATGGAGTTTTAGTATAATAATCAAGAATAAGGCAATATGTTGGAACTTTACATTTTATTAATTACATCATGATGTAAGATTCCAACATATTACCTTATTCTTGATTATATATATATATATACATTTCATTTTACGTCCGCTTTTCCCTGCTTGCAAGGGTGGGACGGGGGCTGATTCTGGCTTGATTTCTACAGCTGGATGCCCTTCCTAACACCAACCTCATTTACAGTGAGTACTGGGTGCTTTTTTGCTGTGGTACCTCCATGACCACTTTGCAGTGGAATGATATGGACCCCAGTCCTATCATCTCATTTCTACAGTTGAGTAAACTGGAGCAATGTGAAATAAAGTGTCTTGCTCAAGGAAACAACACATCACCCGGTCTGAGAATTGAACTCACAACCTTTCGATTGCAAGGCCAATGCTCTAACCACTAAGCCATGTGCCTCCATATATATATATATTATAAAGAGTCGGGTTCAACAGCTAGTTCCAAACTGGAACTAGCTGTTGAAACAGCAAGAGATCTTTATAATATAACCATACTCTACTACCCCAAGTATTGAGTACCCTGTTGAGTAATGGCCTAAATAGTTGTATATTTTGACTACAAAAAATAATCTAATAGCAGGGCAAATAAGCCTCCTGAATGGAATGGAGAAAAAAAAACAGCATATGTTTGCTGATACTGTTTTTTTGTGTTAAAAAATACAGCAAAAGCTAATTCAGTTTTCAAATTTCACTCGCCATCTTCGTTTATAATCATATATATATATATATTACTGTTTTAAATCCATATATATATATATATAATATGCAGTTAAACACATAATGTTTTATGTATGTTTCATGAAAAGTCAGCAAAAATTCCCAAAGAAACTTCATGGTATTCCATGACCTATATAATACATTTAAATTTAAAAAGAAGAGAAGTTAACAATTTTTTAATATCAAACAACAATTTGCCAATAACAATTGACATATAATCACCCCCTCCACTCTATAAACAGCCCTTCAAAATGTGATGTTAACACTTCATTTGAAATCCTTGTATCAACCCGAGTTCAAGATTGTAAGAATGCTACCTGAGAATAAGCTGAAGTTTTAAAAAATCTCATAATTTCTTTCATTCTCATTGGTTGAACTGTTTCATAATTTCATATTTTTGGAGGAAAAAAATGATCATTGAAGCAAATCAGAAAATTGAGAAAATGATTAAACTTTACTTTTATTATGAGATTTCATGGTTTAGTTGCATTACTGTTTCAATTCAACTTCCTAAAATGTTGGAAAGAAATATCTCTTGAAAAGGCCATAAGAAATATCCTAAAAGGATGTAAAAATGTTTCAATATTGTTTGAAAACATTAACTATTAGCATCCTGTAATGATTTAGCAGAAGATATCTAAAAATGGAATTGCTAATTCAAATGTTTACAGTATCTTTAGTAGTGGACAGATCATTATGAAGATTAAATGTCAATGCTAAGCTGAAGTCAAACAGATAAACCTGATTGTATTTCACAGTTTATGTTTCTTTATTGTTTATATACATTTGATATAAGATTTACTCACCCGCTCTCTTTCTCTCAACTTCAATGATTCACCAGCTAGAAGATACAGGATGTCTTTTTTGGGGAGGGACTATGGTGAAATTGACCAATTTAGTAAGTTGGGCTCTCTGAAAAAACCTATAAGTGTAAAAATGTGTTCTATCTTCATGCTCTGGAGAGCCATAACTCCATAAGCTCCAGTGAAGGCAATCAATCTAAGAGAACAACCACACCAAATTAAAACTAATATAGGGAGGACATGACAGCCATACTACTGTCCGGTCTGGGGTTCAATAAACATACTTAGTCTACTCTACTATCTGCTGACAGTAGGAAGGACATGAGTTGTAAAATCACAACCATATAACTATGAAGCACAGGATGCATTGTAATGACTAGTGATACCAACAGTGTTAAGAAGCTCAACACTTTTCATATCAGTACTGTGAAGACAAGGTGTGATGTCCTGTGATCATATGTTAGCACTCCTCAACCATTCTGAAGCAAACTGAATATTAATGATAATAGATTTGGTATATTCAGATTTCTAATTTCAAGTCTACTACTATCAGCAGCAACTGCTATAAAGGCAAAGAAGTCGCACTGGAGAGGGTGAATTATAGAGGTCTGGTGGACAAAATGTTGATAGTAGATAAAGGAGTTTTATCGCAGTTTGAGTTTGTGCCAGGACATGGAACCAAACCACAGATACTATATTTCTATTGAGATAATTGCAAGAGAGGTTAAGCTATTAGCTACTCTACATCATTGGTGAGCAAGGCTTTGATAAAGTCCCACACTTTGCTGGGAAGTAATCAAGCAAGCAGTAGAGAAATGGCTCGTGAGAGCCATGCTGGTCACGTACATAGGTATAACTGTTAGCAAGAAATTTAATGTATAAACAGGTATCCACCAAAGCTATGTCCAAAGGCTCCAACTATTCTTTATAGTCCTCCTTGGGGTTATTGAATAAGAGTTAAGGATTTGTTATCATTAGATAATTTGGCATGTTAACAACCTGAGTTTCATGGCAGAACCCATCAAAGAATTGCATAAAAAGATCCAAATCTAGAATCCAAAGTTTAAACATGGTAAATATCAAAATATTGATTAGTAAAAGAAACAATATTTCAATGCCACAATGGAAGTGGTTTTGGTTGATATGTAGTAAGGAAGTAGGTAGGAAGTGTGTACTAAATTGAAGCAATAAATAGACACATAACAGATACAATGAGATCTTGAACAGGCTGACAGAATTAAAAGTTCAGAGAAGTTAGCAGTAGAAGCACTCATGAAATAACATTTATGAACTGTCCAAGCAGCTCACTAGATGTAAATTGATAGTTGATAGTTCCGTTACACAGGTAAGCTCCATCAAAGGAAATTTTTAAGGTTGGATATGTAATATTCACCTGCATAAGCTGAGCACATGTGTATTGAGAGATCAGCTGGGCCTTAAAAATGTCAGCTGAAGTGTACAGAAAGTGTGGCTGCACTAGTACTGACATGTAATGAAAATGGACAATAATGATTGATTGGGTGAAAACGTTTTGTGTACAGATGTTCCGGGGGGGGGGGGGGGGGGTATTCATGTGCCCCCCACCCCCAAAAATGTCTGAGGAAGTTGTGGGAAGAAGTGAAGATATGTCTCAGGATACTCTAGGCCACAGAGAAGAGGTGATAAATAACTGGAATGACTGAAAATATGTTGTATAACAGGATCTTCCAATATGCTGACATACAGCACAGCCATACACATGGAAAAAAACAAATGTTATACTATTGTTGTTGTTGATGATGATGATGATGATTATACTGGTGATAAAATGAGTGAAGTGAAAAAATAAAATCTACATTATGCAAACTAGTTAAAACAATTGAAAACAAATGTCATGTAGATTACAGATCATACTCAGTCAAAACTGTTATTATATCAACATTGTTTACCTAGAGTTTCAATATTTATTTGATATGTAATATATAATTAATGATAGCATATTTTATTTCTCTGAATTAACCTCCAAAATTTCAAATTTTAAGAGTATATGAACATGTGTAAAATAGGCATTAACACTTTAGCATTTAAACCGGCCATATCTGGCCAGAATTCTCTCAACTCTTTCTGGCTGCAACCTGCCATTCATACTGATGTTTAGGTATTGTTCTCAAAATAAATAAAATCAAAATCTCATAGCTTCGATATGTGAGATAAAGCCTTTACCACAAAAATACAATAGTAAATATAGAGTAATGTAAATTCTAAAGGGTTAAATGATATATATATATATATATATATATATATATATATATATATATATATACTTAGGGTAAACATTGATGCAATTCAATTCAAGCACTCAATGTACTTATTCCACATAGGAGTGACGGAGTAAATATTGAATAAGGAAAAGCGAAGTAGTTTCAGATGTTCAAGTCTTTTAATAATAATGCTGTGATATAAATTTAATGGCGACAGTGGCCACACTGTTCCGTGCGCCAGTGTCGCGACATCGTCAGACAGGTTGTTACATAATAAGGTTATGTTTCCGAGGCAATCCAAGGGGGATGGATGAAGAACCCAAGAGCACACACTTCGTCCGTTCCCATGTCGATTCAATTTGGATTGCCTCGGAAACATAACAAGCTGTCTGATGATGTCGCGACACTGGCGCACGGAACAGTGTGGCCACTGTCGCCATTGATATATATATCACAGCATTATTATTAAAAAACTTGAACATCTGAAACTACTTCACTTTTCCTTATTCTATATATATATGTATATATAATAATATAATGCATATAAACACCTACTTTATATATAGAAGACACATATGAATATATATATGCACATGTGCACACACCTTATATATATATATATATATGGTGATACTTGAAACTTGAATATTATTTATAATCAAGTCCAAAGTTCAAATTTATATTTACTATTCAAGTTGATCCAAATTTTCTGGTGAAGTTATAAAAAAATAGAAGTTATTAGTGATATTTAATGGGGAATATGGAAACAAAAGAGCAAAATCAAACTGTGTTGGTGCCTAGAAATTCAGTATGTAATTCTACAATAAAGAACTCATTGGCTGGATTGGCACCTGGGTATTTAGACACATAGACTAGCTCTACAATGTGTGCCTGGGAATTTAGCATCCTAGGTTAGTTCTATGTGTGCCTGGGTATTTAGTATTCTAGGCAGGCTGTTAACCCTTTCTCCCAGTTATGTGCCTCACTCTCCCAAATAAAATAGTTTCAGCTTTCAGTTTGGTAAGATGACAAACCCAGTTTTTGATATTTCTTGCTCTGACCACACTAAAAAAATGACTAAGCCTGCATTTTCAACTACATAGTCTACACTCGTCTATGTCAAATCACAGGACAGGCCATAACATTATTTAACTTAATTATACAAAATTGTATAAAACTGTGATTCTTTAAGATTCAGTAATGTGCCTCACTGAGGCCTGCATCTCGTGTGGTCACCTAGTTGGACTTCATAGTAGCATTGACTCTGCATGTTTTCACCATTCATTCACTAATGTATTTAGGAAATTATAGAATAAATCTATTTTACTTTGTCATAGTTAAAATTTTCCTCACTCTTTCCTTCCTCATTATCATAATTGTCATTAAAACACTACAGAAATATATGAATAAATTGTTTATAACAAATAAAAATTTATTTTTATTAAAAAAAAATATATATATGAGTTTGTGTGCATAATCATTCTCACATTAATCAAACAACAATGGATCAAAATCGATTCCATTAACAATGGTACCCACCTAAAATTTTAACAAAAGAAAACAATTATGTGTATGTGTGTGTGTATGTGTGTATGTGTGTATGTGTTGGACCTCTATCAGTTGCAGCGCTGAGTGTTCCAAACTGATTCAACCATTGGAACAGCCTATTCATGAAATTAACATGCAAGTGCTTGAGCATTCCACAGACACGTGTAAACTTAATGTAATTCTCAGGGACTATCAGCATGACAGAGTGTGTGACAAAGCTGGCCCTTTTCAATTACAGGTATAACTAATTTTTTACCAGCTGTGTTGACTGGAGCAACGTAAAATAAAGTGTCTAGCTGAAGGACATAACGTGCCACCTCGAATCACACTCACAACCTTAGGATCATGAGTGAAACACTCTAATCCTTAAGCCATGTACCTTCACAAAGTAAAAATATACACAAACTCAAACCACATCATTATGATTCTACAGATGTTTTTAGAGTCATTTCCATGAAAGAATTATCCAGACTTAGCTACGAATTTTGGGATACTACATTAGCTTCTGGTTAATTTAACTGATTTTATGAACTGATACAAGTGTGAATTTAGTTTTACTATATAAATGTTTACGATATGACTGGTTTACTATATAAATGGTATGTGATATAAATGTTTAACTATATAAATGTTTTACTATATAAATGGTTTACTATATAAATGGTTTACTATATAAATGAATATTTAACGATATGAATGGTTTTGGATATGAATGGTTTAAATGTGAACATTGTAAACATAAAACAATAGAGATGTTGCTACCTCTTTCTTTGTGTATTTTTTTAATTTTTGTATATTATACCTTTTAGCCAATTATATATGTATAAATATATACATATATATGCAAGCACACGTGTGTGAATTTATGTATGTGTATGTATATATACGTATATATCTCTCTATAGAAATACATATCTATGCAAGCACATGTGTGTGTGTGGATTTATGTATGTGAATGTATATAATATATATATATATATATATATATATATATATATATATACACACGCACACACCACACATGCATGTACAACAAGCAATCTGTTTCTAACCACTAATGTTTTATTATTAAGGGCGTGGTGGTACAGGTGGAGGGGGCTGAGGTCTTGCTGGAACTGGGGGTAATGAGGCTGGAGGTCGAGAAGGAATTGGGGGAGGGTCTGATTTTACTTTCTGAACCTTTACTTCAGAAACTGTGATTGGATTCAAAGTTGTTGTTGGTAATGGTGGGGGGGGTTGCAAAGGACAGGTTTTGAAATCATCTGAGGAAGTTTTGGCATTGCTGTTGGTATTTTGTAGAACACTTGAAGATTGGCTGGGTTTATTCACAGTTAAATCCCTGCGAACCGGAACTGGAGGTGGGGTTGGAAAGCTTGCGTTTACACTAGTTGATGGACTTGGAACGACTTTTGGAACCATAGTATCCATCAGATTAGTTGATGAGTTCTGAGATATTGCTGATTCTGGAGCTGTGTTAATAGAAGAATTAAGAGCCATCTTTTGAAACATGTCATTGGTTTTATTTTCTTTCAGATTGGTTGATGACGTCAGTGATAGATTTTCAACACTAGCACTGTAAGGACGATTTGTATCCGTTTTATTTTCGGGAATGTTATAAGCTTGTAAACAGCCAGTTGTCTGACTACGGGATATACTGTTCTGAGTTGCTGTAGCTCCTAGGGAAACAAATGAACAGAAATAGAGAATATACAAATTAAATGAATTAAATTAAATCATACATGCTGTACAGCAGGGTTTCCCAACCTGGGCGATATCACTGTTGGGGGATGAGCAACTGAACAGAAAATAGGGGAAATTTTGGTGGGTGATGTAGGATTTTGAGTATTAAGAAGGTATTTCAACATAATGGTTGGGAACCCCTGCTGTATAGTAAGTTAGTAACATTTCTTGAATTACATAATTATGTATAATAATTTTTAAATTAATTAACCCATTTCATACTAAACAATTTATTTTAAATTGTTTGTTTATGTTGATCTAGAAACCTTCCATCATAATTCTGGGTAAGAACAAACCTTTGTGATGTAATGCTTCAAGAACCAGATAAATGATCAGAAAGTTAATTATATTACTAAATTACTCTAAATTCTTGATTATTTTCAATTCATTTTGAAAATGTGTCTTTCATTAGAAATATGGTAATGAAAGGTTTAAACAATCACTTCTTCCTTCTAGGTACAACAGCTGGTTTGCTAAAGGAGGATATGATGCAATCATTTAACATAACTCCTAGCATATTCTGGTAAATATTTTATTGTAATCGAAACAGTAATTACAATAGATAAAAATCCTGTGCTGATGGGTGCTCACTAGGTGTTTTGGAATGTTGAAAATTGAGTTCTAGGTTACCATATCTAATGTACTGAATCCAAAAAAATGTTTGATCAATTGAAATTATATTTGTATTGAGAAAAAAAAACAAACATTAGTGTTAATAATTCTGCTTTGATAAAAAATTAAATGGAGACATACAAAGGGGGAGTGAGCCCGATTTTTGATAGTTATGGGGACAACTCAAGATATGTCTGGTCTTATACCTCATCAGCAAAGACCACAGAAAGACTTAAAAAGGTTTGCTGCTTAAAAGTTTCCAGATTAGGGAATTCAACCCTTTTGATATCAACCCAAAATCAGTGCTGGTTTTATGAAATTAAACTACCCAATTTAAAGGGTTTCTATTTAGATTAAAATCTCCCAAAATAATTTTATATACGAACCAAGTAATTAATAATGAGCTAATTAATAGTATTAGTAAATTCACAGAAAAGTCTTCATTAATTACTGTATATACTTGAATATAAGCCAGCCCCATATTTTATGCTTGAGAAATGAGTAAAGATCCAAACCCCAAGTATATGCTGAGGCAGCTAATCAACATAATAATCATCATCATCATCGTTTAACTTCTATATTCTATGCTTGCATGAGTTTGATGAGCTGTCATGTAATGAGACTAGCCAGGGCAGGTAACCATGTCTTGCTCATACAGATCTGTTTCTAGCTTGGTTGCTACAGCTGGATGCTCTTCCTAATGCCAACCAGATTACAGCATGGACTGGGTGCTTTTTCATTTTTGTACTAGTATGACCACCTACAAGGTGGACTGTATGTTTTTTCATTGAGATTATAGCTTTATATGGTCATGAAAGAGCCAAAACAATGACAAGGGACAATTTCCTCTTTGTGTAACAATCCCGACTTTTTTCTTCATTGGGATGAAGAACAAATGTTATTTGAAGATTCTTTACTCCAATTAAAAAAATAAAGGAATAACAGCAACGACAATGAAACTGAAAAAAGAGCCTATACCAACCTCCCGTAGTTTGGAATTGGTTAGTCATTAGACTGTTTAGTATTTTCTCAGCACTATCTGCATCTGTGGCATGACAATGGTGTTGTACATTCATTGGAGTACTAATATTGGAGATCTGAAGGATTAGAATAAAAAATAAACAGATTTAGTCATTTATAATAAAAAAACGTTAACAGAGTATAATTAAAAGTCAACACCTTGATGGTCACGAGTGTAAATCAAGGTTATGGATATGGTATAAGGAATGAAAAGAGATCAAGGTTCTAGGAGTTTTGCAGTACAATTGATCTAACCATTTTCAACACTAACTGGCCTCCATCTGATTCCCTGCCATTATGGTAAACATACAAGTGATTTAATTGTCTTTTTCTGTATATTATGATCAATAGCTTGCTTTTACTATTGATCTATATCAAAACCCAGATATTTCACATTTTCCTTAATACAATCTTAGTACTTTTTCTTAGGCCTATGCTGTGGTCTTTTTCCTTGCAGAAACTCACCATAAAAGATTTCCACATATAGTGTTAGAAGATAAGGTGACACTCGTTATCAGTAACCACACAGCCTCACCCTCAATCCATATTTATATCATCATCATCATCATCATTTTACGTCCGCTTTTCCCTGCTTGCAAGGGTGGAATGGGTTCTATTCAGCACAGCATCTTTCCACTTGTCACAGTCCTTCGTCATCTCCTCCGTGATCTTCAGCGATCTGAGGTCTGCTCTCACAACCTCTACCCATGTTTTTCGTGGTCTTCCTCTACTGCGTCTTCCTTCTACTGGCATTTCTTGGCACTTCTTTACTCAGCAGTCATCCTCATTGCACATCACACACACACACACATCGGTGTGACAAAACCTGGGTCTGGTACCATTTAACTGCTGCAGAAAGTATTGTTGCTGCTCACAAATATAAATATATTTATTCTTAGAAAATGTAGATATATATATATATTAATTCAAAATATTAACAAAAATAGACATTCGTGTGATCAAGTATATTTTATTATACATATTTCAGAGGTACTGAGCTATCTTCAACAGTACGTCCTCATCAGATAAAATAAGATGCTGCATGACATACCCTGACTTAGTAGATGGTTAAGATACCACGACTGAATCTTAACCATCTACTAAGTCAGGGTATGTCATGCATCATCTTATTTTATCTGATGAGGACGTACTGTTGAAGATAGCTCAGTACCTCTGAAATATGTATAATAAAATATACTTGATCACACGAATGTCTATTTTTGTTAATATTTTGAATTAATATTAATAACTCAGGAAAACCATTGCTGTTGAGTGCTTCCAATCTATTGTAAAACTCATTCTTTGATTTATTCATTGAACCTTGTTTACCCTTTAAATATATATGGAGGCACATGGCTTAGTGGTTAGAGCATTGGCCTTGCAATCGAAAGGTTGTGAGTTCAATTCTCAGACCGGGTGATGTGTTGTTTCCTTGAGCAAGACACTTTATTTCACATTGCTCCAGTTTACTCAGCTGTAGAAATGAGATGATAGGGACTGGGTTCCCTATCATTCCACTGCAAAGTGGTCATGCAGGTGCCACAGCAAAAAAGCACCAAGCACTCACTGTAAATGAGGTTGGTATTAGGAAGGGTATCCAGCTGTAGAAATCAAGCCAGAATCAGTTCCCGTCCCACCCTTGCAAGCAGGGAAAAAGTGGACGTAAAATGAAATGATATATATACATATATATATATTTCTACATTTTCTAAGAATAAATATATTTATATTTGTGAGCAGCAACAATACTTTCTGCAGCAGTTAAATGGTACTAGACCCAGGTTTTGTCACCTGATAGTCTGAAGACTACAAGCTAACAAAGTACCTGATGGTCTCTGATAGGCTTCTTGTCAAACACACAGTATTGGAAACATCTGGTGTCTTGGGACCTTGAATTGCTTCCCTATACATTATAATTAGGATGGAGCTGGTGATATGAAAGAACATCCACTGTGAGTTAGATTAGTTCTTTTAGCATGCCCCATTTGCAATTCTTCAGCCAACATATTTGTCATTTTGTCTGCTGGGACCATGAAACATTTGCATGACACACTGTGATTTTCTTTCTATATTTTCTACATACATTGTGCTCTAAATCATTCTTAAAATATTAAAGAAGTTGAGAAAATTATATACATTACCTTTGTTGAAGAAATTGGAACAATGTTTTCTGTCCTACTGGTCTCTGAAATCATACAAGAAATATATTCACTCTCAACTGTTGTACATGAAGAAATAATTTGATGTAAGAACCATTTCAGCACTAGTCTATTCTCACAGTAGCTGAACAAAGTTTTATTTTAACAAAGACCAAAACTTTTTAAAGAATTTTTATTCCTAATTTTTTTACACAGCCCCAAACTAGGTACACCATATTCCTGCATAAGAAATAACTAGATGGATAGGCTACAAAGGGTATCCTGCTGTAAAATATTGCCTTAAAAACACACACACACACACTTCATGATCAATATGAAACCATAGGCCTGCAAAGATAACCTCTGCTTTCACAGGGAAAATGGCCTTAAAACAGTCGAAAACTAGTTTCCTCAGACTTGTTTTTGTTTCTTATCCTAATCTGTGAAATGGTATTATTGTCTTGACTGGCTACAGTGATCTAAATCTGTAGTTTAAATATTATTGAGGAAATAATTTAATCAGGAAGATGAACCCCTTTTTGATACCACACTGCCTGGAACTACTTTGGATTTATGATATAAAACTGCTCCAATTAAAATATTTATCTTTATGTTCTAAAGATGAGTTTACTAAAGAAAAATTTAGATATTTTATTAAAGATCTCAAAATGTTTGGTTATTTTCAAAATTAATTGAAATGCATAGGTAGAGTGTTTCATAAGAAATATCTGACAGATATCATATCTGTATTCTAATACCAGTCATATACCACAGCTGTATTTTAATACCTGTTATATATCATACGTAGAATAAAGTACAGGTATCTAGTCATAGAAAAAACCTGCCAACAAAAAAAATCTTGTTTAACTATGCAAGCATGGAAAAAAAGGGACATATAATCACTGATGATTATAGTAGTAGTAATGGTGTTGATAGTAATAGTAGTAATGGTGTTGATAGTAATAGTAGTAGTGGTGTTGATAGTAGTAGTAGTGGTGTGAGTAGTAGTAGTAGTGTTGATAGTAATAGTAGTGGTGTTGATAGTAGTAGTGGTGATGTTGATAGTAATAGTAGTGGTGTGAATAGTAGTAGTAGTAGTAGTGTTGATAGTAATAGTAGTAGTGTTGATAGTAGTAGTAGTGGTGTGAATAGTAGTAGTAGTAGTAGTGTTGATAGTAATAGTAGTGGTGTTGATAGTAGTAGTAGTGGTATTGATAGTAATAGTAGTGGTGTGAATAGTAGTAGTAGTAGTAGTGTTGATAGAAATAGTAGTGGTGTTGATAGTAGTAGTGGTGGTGTTGATAGTAGTAGTAATGGTGTTGATAGTAGTAGTAGTAGTGTTGATAGTAATAGTAGTGGTGTTGATAGTAGTAGTTGTGGCGTTGATAGTAGTAGTAGTAGTGTTGATAGTAGTAGTAGTAGTGTTGATAGTAATAGTAGTGGTGTTGATAGTAGTAGTAGTAGTAGTAGTGTTGATAGTAGTAGTAGTGGTCTTGATAGTAGTAGTAGTGGTGTTGATAGTAGTAGTAGTGGTGTGAATAGTAGTAGTAGTGGTGTTGATAGTAGTAGTTGTGGTGTTGATAGTAGTAGTAGTAGTGTTGATAGTAGTAGTAATGGTGTTGATAGTAGTAGTTGTGGTCTTGATAGTAGTAGTAGTAGTAGTGTTGATAGTAGTAGTAGTGGTGTTGATAGTAGTAGTGGTGGTGTTGATAGTAGTAGTAATGGTGTTGATAGTAGTAGTAGTGGTGTTGATAGTAGTAGTAGTGGTGTTGATAGTAGTAGTTGTAGTGGTGTTGATAGTAGTAGTAGTAGTGGTGTTGATAGTAGTAGTAGTGGTGTGAATAGTAGTAGTAGTAGTGTTGATAGTAGTAGTAGTGGTGTTGATAGTAGTAGTTGTGGTGTTGATAGTAGTAGTAATGGTGTTGATAGTAGTAGTAGTGGTGTTGATAGTAGTAGTAGTGGTGTTGATAGTAGTAGTAGTGGTGTTGATAGTAGTAGTAGTAGTAGTGTTGATAGTAGTAGTAGTGGTGTTGATAGTAGTAGTTGTAGTGGTGTTGATAGTAGTAGTTGTGGTGTTGATAGTAGTAGTTGTAGTGGTGTTGATAGTAGTAGTTGTGGTGTTGATAGTAGTAGTAGTGGTGTTGATAGTAGTAGTTGTAGTGGTGTTGATAGTAGTAGTTGTGGTGTTGATAGTAGTAGTAGTGGTGTTGATAGTAGTAGTTGTAGTGGTGTTGATAGTAGTAGTAGTAGTGTTGATAGTAGTAGTAGTAGTAGTAGTGTTGATAGTAGTAGTAGTGGTCTTGATAGTAGTAGTAGTGGTGTTGATAGTAGTAGTTGTAGTGGTGTGAATAGTAGTAGTAGTGGTGTTGATAGTAGTAGTAGTGGTGTTGATAGTAGTAGTAGTGGTGTTGATAGTAGTAGTTGTAGTGGTGTGAATAGTAGTAGTAGTGGTGTTGATAGTAGTAGTAGTAGTGTTGATAGTAGTAGTAGTGGTGTTGATAGTAGTAGTAGTGGTGTTGATAGTAGTAGTAGTGGTGTTGATAGTAGTAGTAGTGGTGTTGATAGTAGTAGTTGTGGTGTTGATAGTAGTAGTAGTAGTAGTGTTGATAGTAGTAGTAGTAGTAGTGTTGATAGTAGTAGTAGTGGTGTTGATAGTAGTAGTAGTAGTGTTGATAGTAGTAGTAGTTGTGTTGATAGTAGTAGTAGTGGTGTTGATAGTAGTAGTAGTAGTGTTGATAGTAGTAGTAGTGGTGTTGATAGTAGTAGTAGTGGTGTTGATAGTAGTAGTAGTGGTGTTGATAGTAGTAGTAGTAGTAGTGTTGATAGTAGTAGTAGTGGTGTTGATAGTAGTAGTAGTGGTGTTGATAGTAGTAGTAGTGGTGTTGATAGTAGTAGTTGTGGTGTTGATAGTAGTAGTAGTAGTAGTGTTGATAGTAGTAGTAGTGGTGTTGATAGTAGTAGTAGTGGTGTTGATAGTAGTAGTTGTGGCGTTAATAGTAGTAGTAGTGGTGTTGATACTAGTAGTAATGGTGTTGATAGTAGTAGTAGTGGTGTTGATAGTAGTAGTAGTGGTGTTGATAGTAGTAGTTGTGGTGTTGATAGTAGTAGTAGTGGTGTTGATAGTAGTAGTAGTGGTGTTGATAGTAGTAGTAGTGGTGTTGATAGTAGTAGTAGTAGTAGTAGTAGTGTTGATAGTAGTAGTAGTGGTGTTGATAGTAGTAGTAGTGGTGTTGATAGTAGTAGTAATGGTGTTGATAGTAGTAGTAGTAGTGGTGTTGATAGTAGTAGTAGTAGTGTTGATAGTAGTAGTAGTGGTGTTGATAGTAGTAGTAGTAGTGTTGATAGTAGTAGTAATGGTGTTGATACTAGTAGTAGTGGTGTTGATAGTAGTAGTAGTAGTGGTGTTGATAGTAGTAGTAGTAGTGTTGATAGTAGTAGTAGTGGTGTTGATAGTAGTAGTAGTGGTGTTGATAGTAGTAGTAGTGGTGTTGATAGTAGTAGTAGTGGTGTTGATAGTAGTAGTAGTGGTGTTGATAGTAGTAGTTGTGGTGTTGATACTAGTAGTAGTGGTGTTGATAGTAGTAGTAGTGGTGTTGATAGTAGTAGTAGTAGTGGTGTTGATAGTAGTAGTAGTGGTGTTGATAGTAGTAGTAGTGGTGTTGATAGTAGTAGTTGTAGTGGTGTTGATAGTAGTAGTAGTGGTCCTGATAGTAGTAGTTGTAGTGGTGTTGATAGTAGTAGTAGTAGTGGTGTTGATAGTAGTAGTAGTGGTGTTGATAGTAGTAGTAGTAGTGTTGATAGTAGTAGTAGTGGTCTTGATAGTAGTAGTAGTGGTGTTGATAGTAGTAGTTGTAGTGGTGTGAATAGTAGTAGTAGTGGTGTTGATAGTAGTAGTAGTAGTGGTGTTGATAGTAGTAGTAGTGGTGTTGATAGTAGTAGTAGTAGTGTTGATAGTAGTAGTAGTGGTCTTGATAGTAGTAGTAGTGGTGTTGATAGTAGTAGTTGTAGTGGTGTGAATAGTAGTAGTAGTGGTGTTGATAGTAGTAGTAGTAGTGTTGATAGTAGTAGTAGTGGTGTTGATAGTAGTAGTTGTGGTGTTGATAGTAGTAGTAGTAGTGTTGATAGTAGTAGTAGTGGTGTTGATAGTAGTAGTAGTGGTGTTGATAGTAGTAGTAGTGGTGTTGATAGTAGTAGTTGTGGTGTTGATAGTAGTAGTAGTAGTAGTGTTGATAGTAGTAGTAGTGGTGTTGATAGTAGTAGTAGTGGTGTTGATAGTAGTAGTAGTAGTAGTGTTGATAGTAGTAGTAGTGGTGTTGATAGTAGTAGTAGTGGTGTTGATAGTAGTAGTAGTGGTGGTGTTGATAGTAGTAGTAGTGGTGTTGATAGTAGTAGTGGTGGTGTGAATAGTAGTAGTAGTGCTGTTGATAGTAGTAGTTGTGGTGTTGATAGTAGTAGTAGTGGTGTTGATAGTAGTAGTAGTAGTGTTGATAGTAGTAGTAGTGGTGTTGATAGTAGTAGTAGTGGTGTTGATAGTAGTAGTAGTGGTGTTGATAGTAGTAGTAGTGGTGTTGATAGTAGTAGTAGTAGTGTTGATAGTAGTAGTAGTGGTGTTGATAGTAGTAGTTGTAGTGGTGTGAATAGTAGTAGTAGTGGTGTTGATAGTAGTAGTTGTGGTGTTGATAGTAGTAGTTGTGGTGTTGATAGTAGTAGTAGTGGTGTTGATAGTAGTAGTAGTGGTGTTGATAGTAGTAGTAGTGGTGTTGATAGTACTAGTAGTGGTGTTGATAGTAGTAGTAGTGGTCTTGATAGTAGTAGTAGTGGTGTTGATAGTAGTAGTTGTAGTGGTGTGAATAGTAGTAGTAGTGGTGTTGATAGTAGTAGTAGTAGTGTTGATAGTAGTAGTAGTGGTGTTGATAGTAGTAGTTGTGGTGTTGATAGTAGAAGTAGTGGTGTTGATAGTAGTAGTAGTAGTGTTGATAGTAGTAGTAGTGGTGTTGATAGTAGTAGTAGTGGTGTTGATAGTAGTAGTAGTGGTGTTGATAGTAGTAGTAGTGGTGTTGATAGTAGTAGTAGTGGTGTTGATAGTAGTAGTAGTGGTGTTGATAGTAGTAGTTGTGGCGTTGATAGTAGTAGTAGTGGTGTTGATAGTAGTAGTAGTGGTGTTGATAGTAGTAGTAGTGGTGTTGATAGTAGTAGTAGTAGTAGTGTTGATAGTAGTAGTAGTGGTGTTGATAGTAGTAGTAGTGGTGTTGATAGTAGTAGTAGTGGTGTTGATAGTAGTAGTAGTGGTGTTGATAGTAGTAGTAGTGGTGTTGATAGTAGTAGTAGTGGTGTTGATAGTCGTAGTAGTGGTGTTGATAGTAGTAGTAGTGGTGTTGATAGTAGTAGTAGTGGTGTTGATAGTAGTAGTAGTGGTGTTGATAGTAGTAGTAGTGGTGTTGATAGTAGTAGTAGTGGTGTTGATAGTAGTAGTAGTGGTGTTGATAGTAGTAGTAGTTGTTGTTGATAGTAGTAGTAGTGGTGTTGATAGTAGTAGTAGTGGTGTTGATAGTAGTAGTAGTGGTGTTGATAGTAGTAGTAGTGGTGTTGATAGTAGTAGTATTGGTGTTGATAGTAGTAGTTGTGGTGTTGATAGTAGTAGTAGTGGTGTTGATAGTAGTAGTAGTAGTGGTGTTGATAGTAGTAGTGGTGGTGTGAATAGTAGTAGTAGTGGTGTTGATAGTTTGTAGTAGTGGTGTTGATAGTAGTAGTAGTAGTAGTAGTGTTGATAGTAGTAGTAATGGTGTTGATAGTAGTAGTGGTGTTGATAGTAGTAGTAGTAGTAGTAGTAGTGTTGATAGTAGTAGTAGTGGTGTTGATAGTAGTAGTGTGGTGTTGATAGTAGTAGTAGTGGTGTTGATAGTTTGTAGTAGTGGTGTTGATAGTAGTAGTAGTGGTGTTGATAGTAGTAGTAGTGGTGTTGATAGTAGTAGTAGTGGTGTTGATAGTAGTAGTAGTGGTGTTGATAGTAGTAGTAGTGGTGTTGATAGTAGTAGTAGTAGTGTTGATAGTAGTAGTAGTAGTGTTGATAGTAGTAGTAGTGGTGTTGATAGTAGTAGTAGTAGTAGTGTTGATAGTAGTAGTAATGGTGTTGATAGTAGTAGTAGTGGTGTTGATAGTAGTAGTAGTGGTGTTGATAGTAGTAGTAATGGTGTTGATAGTAGTAGTGGTGTTGATAGTAGTAGTAGTGGTGTTGATAGTAGTAGTAGTAGTGTTGATAGTAGTAGTGGTGGTGTTGATAGTAGTAGTAGTGGTGTTGATAGTAGTAGTAGTGGTGTTGATAGTAGTAGTAGTGGTGTTGATAGTACTAGTAGTGGTGTTGATAGTAGTAGTAGTGGTGTTGATAGTAGTAGTAGTAGTGTTGATAGTAGTAGTGGTGGTGTTGATAGTAGTAGTAGTGGTGTTGATAGTAGTAGTAGTGGTGTTGATAGTAGTAGTTGTAGTGGTTTTGATAGTAGTAGTAGTGGTGTTGATAGTAGTAGTAATGGTGTTGATAGTAGTAGTAGTGGTGTTGATAGTAGTAGTAGTAGTGTTGATAGTAGTAGTAATGGTGTTGATAGTAGTAGTAGTGGTGTTGATAGTAGTAGTAGTGGTGTTGATAGTAGTAGTAGTGGTGTTGATAGTAGTAGTTGTAGTGGTGTTGATAGTAGTAGTAGTGGTGTTGATAGTAGTAGTAGTGGTGTTGATAGTAGTTGTAGTGGTGTTGATAGTAGTAGTAGTGGTGTTGATAGTAGTAGTAGTGGTGTGAATAATAGTAGTAGTAGTGTGAATAGTAGTAGTAGTGGTGTGAATAGTAGTAGTAGTGGTGTTGATAGTAGTAGTAGTAGTGTTTATAGTAGTAGTAGTGGTGTTGATAGTAGTAGTAGTGGTGTTGACAGTAGTAGTAGTAGTGTTGATAGTAGTAGTAGTGGTGTTGATAGTAGTAGTAGTGGTGTTGATAGTAGTAGTAGTGGTGTTGATAGTAGTAGTAGTGGTGTTGATAGTAGTAGTAATGGTGTTGATAGTAGTAGTAGTGGTGTTGATAGTAGTAGTAGTGGTGTTGATAGTAGTAGTAGTGGTGTTGATAGTAGTAGTAGTGGTGTTGATAGTAGTAGTAGTGGTGTGAATAATAGTAGTAGTAGTGTGAATAGTAGTAGTAGTGGTGTGAATAGTAGTAGTAGTGGTGTTGATAGTAGTAGTAGTAGTGTTGATAGTAGTAGTAGTGGTGTTGATAGTAGTAGTAGTGGTGTTGACAGTAGTAGTAGTAGTGTTGATAGTAGTAGTAGTGGTGTTGATAGTAGTAGTAGTGGTGTTGATAGTAGTAGTAGTGGTGTTGATAGTAGTAGTAGTGGTGTGAATAATAGTAGTAGTAGTGTGAATAGTAGTAGTAGTGGTGTGAATAGTAGTAGTAGTGGTGTTGATAGTAGTAGTAGTGGTGTTGATAGTAGTAGTAGTGGTGTTGATAGTAGTAGTAGTGGTGTTGATAGTAGTAGTTGTGGTGTTGATAGTAGTAGTAGTGGTGTTGATAGTAGTAGTATTGGTGTTGATAGTAGTAGTAGTGGTGTTGACAGTAGTAGTAATGGTGTTGATAGTAGTAGTAGTGGTGTTGATAGTAGTAGTAGTGGTGTTGATAGTAGTAGTGGTGGTGTTGATAGTAGTAGTAGTGGTGTTGATAGTAGTAGTAGTGGTGTTGATAGTAGTAGTAGTGGTGTTGATAGTAGTAGTATTGGTGTTGATAGTAGTAGTAATGGTGTTGATAGTAGTAGTAGTGGTGTTGATAGTAGTAGTAGTGGTGTTGATAGTAGTAGTAGTGGTGTTGATAGTAGTAGTTGTAGTGGTGTTGATAGTAGTTGTAGTGGTGTTGATAGTAGTAGTAGTGGTGTTGATAGTAGTAGTAGTGGTGTTGATAGTAGTAGTAGTAGTGTTGATAGTAGTAGTAGTGGTGTTGATAGTAGTAGTTGTGGTGTTGATAGTACTAGTAGTGGTGTTGATAGTAGTAGTAATGGTGTTGATAGTAGTAGTAGTGGTGTTGATAGTAGTAGTAATGGTGTTGATAGTAGTAGTAATGGTGTTGATAGTAGTAGTAGTGGTGTTGATAGTAGTAGTAATGTTGTTGATAGTAGTAGTAATGGTGTTGATAGTAGTAGTAGTAGTGTTGATAGTAGTAGTAGTTGTGGTGTTGATAGTAGTAGTAGTGGTGTTGATAGTAGTAGTAGTGGTGTTGATAGTACTAGTAGTGGTGTTGATAGTAGTAGTAGTGGTGTTGATAGTAGTAGTAGTGGTGTTGATAGTAGTAGTAATGGTGTTGATAGTAGTAGTAGTGGTGTTGATAGTAGTAGTAATGGTGTTGATAGTAGTAGTAGTGGTGTTGATAGTAGTAGTAGTGGTGTTGATAGTAGTAGTAATGGTGTTGATAGTAGTAGTAGTGGTGTTGATAGTAGTAGTAGTGGTGTTGATAGTAGTAGTTGTGGCGTTGATAGTAGTAGTAGTGGTGTTGATAGTAGTAGTAGTGGTGTTGATAGTAGTAGTAGTGGTGTTGATAGTAGTAGTAGTGGTGTGAATAGTAGTAGTAGTAGTGTGAATAGTAGTAGTAGTGGTGTTGATAGTAATAGTAGTGGTGTTCATAGTAGTAGTAGTGGTGTTGTTAGTAGTAGTAGTGGTGTTGATAGTAGTATTTGTAGTGGTGTTGATAGTAGTAGTAGTTTTGATAGTAGTAGTAGTGGTGTTGATAGTAGTAGTAGTGGTGTTGATAGTAGTAGTAGTGGTGTTGATAGTAGTAGTTGTGGTGTGAATAGTAGTAGTAGTGGTGTTGATAGTAGTAGTTGTGGTGTTGATAGTAGTAGTAGTAGTGTTGATAGTAGTAGTAGTGGTGTTGATAGTAGTAGTAGTGGTGTTGATAGTAGTAGTTGTGGTGTTGATAGTAGTAGTAGTGGTGTTGATAGTAGTAGTAGTGGTGTTGATAGTAGTAGTAGTGGTGTGAATAGTAGTAGTAGTAGTGTGAATAGTAGTAGTAGTGGTGTTGATAGTAGTAGTAGTGGTGTTGATAGTAGTAGTAGTGGTGTGAATAGTAGTAGTAGTGGTGTTGATAGTAGTAGTTGTGGTGTTGATAGTAGTAGTAGTAGTGTTGATAGTAGTAGTAGTGGTGTTGATAGTAGTAGTAGTGGTGTTGATAGTAGTAGTTGTGGTGTTGATAGTAGTAGTAGTGGTGTTGATAGTAGTAGTAGTGGTGTTGATAGTAGTAGTAGTGGTGTGAATAGTAGTAGTAGTAGTGTGAATAGTAGTAGTAGTGGTGTTGATAGTAGTAGTAGTGGTGTTCATAGTAGTAGTAGTGGTGTTGTTAGTAGTAGTAGTGGTGTTGATAGTAGTAGTAGTGTTGATAGTAGTAGTAATGGTGTTGATAGTAGTAGTAGTGGTGTTGATAGTAGTAGTAGTGGTGTTGATAGTAGTAGTTGTGGTGTTGATAGTAGTAGTAGTGGTGTTGATAGTAGTAGTAGTGGTGTTGATAGTAGTAGTAGTGGTGTTGATAGTAGTAGTAGTAGTAGTAGTGTTGATAGTAGTAGTAGTGGTGTTGATAGTAGTAGTAGTGGTGTTGATAGTAGTAGTAATGGTGTTGATAGTAGTAGTAGTAGTGGTGTTGATAGTAGTAGTAGTAGTGTTGATAGTAGTAGTAGTGGTGTTGATAGTAGTAGTAGTAGTGTTGATAGTAGTAGTAATGGTGTTGATACTAGTAGTAGTGGTGTTGATAGTAGTAGTAGTAGTGGTGTTGATAGTAGTAGTAGTAGTGTTGATAGTAGTAGTAGTGGTGTTGATAGTAGTAGTAGTGGTGTTGATAGTAGTAGTAGTGGTGTTGATAGTAGTAGTAGTAGTGGTGTGAATAGTAGTAGTAGTGGTGTTGATAGTAGTAATGGTGCTGATAGTAGTAGTAGTAGTAGTGTTGATAGTAGTAGTAGTAGTAGTGGTGTTGATAGTAGTAGTAGTGGTGTTGATAGTAGTAGTAGTGGTGTTGATAGTAGTAGTAGTAGTGGTGTTGATAGTAGTAGTAGTGGTGTTGATAGTAGTAGTAGTGGTGTTGATAGTAGTAGTAGTAGTGGTGTTGATAGTAGTAGTAGTGGTGTTGATAGTAGTAGTAGTGGTGTTGATAGTAGTAGTAATGGTGTTGATAGTAGTAGTAGTGGTGTTGATACTAGTAGTAGTGGTGTTGATAGTAGTAGTTGTGGTGTTGATAGTAGTAGTAGTGGTGTTGATAGTAGTAGTAGTGGTGTTGATAGTAGTAGTAGTGTTGTTGATAGTAGTAGTAGTGGTGTTGATAGTAGTAGTAGTGGTGTTGATAGTAGTAGTAGTGGTGTTGATAGTAGTAGTAGTGGTGTTGATAGTAGTAGTTGTGGTGTTGATAGTAGTAGTTGTGGTGTTGATAGTAGTAGTAGTAGTAGTAGTGTTGATAGTAGTAGTAATGGTGTTGATAGTAGTAGTAGTGGTGTTGATAGTAGTAGTAGTGGTGTTGATAGTAGTAGTAGTGGTGTTGATAGTAGTAGTAGTGGTGTTGATAGTAGTAGTAGTGGTGTTGATAGTAGTAGTAGTGGTGTTGATAGTAGTAGTTGTGGTGTTGATAGTAGTAGTTGTGGTGTTGATAGTAGTAGTAGTGGTATTGATAGTAGTAGTTGTGGTGTTGATAGTAGTAGTAGTGGTGTTGATAGTAGTAGTAGTGGTGTTGATAGTAGTAGTAGTGGTGTTGATAGTAGTAGTAGTGGTGTTGATAGTAGTAGTAGTAGTGGTGTTGATAGTAGTAGTTGTGGTGTTGATAGTAGTAGTTGTGGTGTTGATAGTAGTAGTAGTGGTGTTGATAGTAGTAGTAGTGGTGTTGATAGTAGTAGTAGTGGTGTTGATAGTAGTAGTAGTGGTGTTGATAGTAGTAGTAGTGGTGTTGATAGTAGTAGTGGTGTTGATAGTAGTAGTAGTAGTGTTGATGGTAGTAGTTGTGGTGTTGATAGTAGTAGTTGTGGTGTTGATAGTAGTAGTAGTGGTGTTGATAGTAGTAGTAGTGGTGTTGATAGTAGTAGTAGTGGTGTTGATAGTAGTAGTAGTGGTGTTGATAGTAGTAATAGTGGTGTTGATAGTAGTAGTAGTGGTGTTGATAGTAGTAGTAGTAGTGTTGATAGTAGTAATAGTGGTGTTGATAGTAGTAGTAGTGGTGTTGATAGTAGTAGTAGTAGTGTTGATAGTAATAGTAGTAGTGGTGGTGTGAATAGTAGTAGTAGTGGTGATGATAGTAGTAGTAATGGTGTGAATAGTAGTAGTAGTGGTGTTGATAGTAGTAGTAGTGGTGTGAATAGTAGTAGTAGTGGTGTGAATAGTAGTAGTAGTGGTGTTGATAGTAGTAGTAGTGGTGTGAATAGTAGTAGTAGTGGTGTGAATAGTAGTAGTAGTGGTGTTGATAGTAGTAGTAGTAGTGGTGTTGATAGTAGTAGTAGTGGTGTTGATAGTAGTAGTAGTGGTGTGAATAGTAGTAGTAGTGGTGTTGATAGTAGTAGTTGTGGTGTTGATAGTAGTAGTTGTGGTCTTGATAGTAGTAGTAGCAGTGTTGATAGTAGTAGTAGTGGTGTTGATAGTAGTAGTAGTGGTGTTGATAGTAGTAGTGGTGTTGATAGTAGTAGTGGTGTTGATAGTAGTAGTAGTGGCGTTGATAGTAGTAGTGGTGTTGATAGTAGTAGTAGTGGTGTTGATAGTAGTAGTGTTGATAGTAGTAGTAGTAGTGTTGATAGTAGTAGTAGCAGTGTTGATAGTAGTAGTAGTGGTGTTGATAGTAGTAGTAGTGGCGTTGATAGTAGTAGTGGTGTTGATAGTAGTAGTTGTGGCGTTGATAGTAGTAGTAGTGGCGTTGATAGTAGTAGTAATGGTGTTGATAGTAGTAGTGGTGTTGATAGTAGTAGTAGTAGTAGTAGTGGTGTTGATAGTAGTAGTAGGGGTGTTGATAGTAGTAGTAGTGGTGTTGATAGTAGTAGTAGTGGTGTTGATAGTAGTAGTAGTGGCGTTGATAGTAGTAGTGGTGTTGATAGTAGTAGTAGTGGTGTTGATAGTAGTAGTAGTAGTGTTGATAGTAGTAGTAGTAGTGTTGATAGTAGTAGTAGTAGTGTTGATAGTAGTAGTAGTGGTGTTGATAGTAGTAGTAGTGGTGTTGATAGTAGTAGTGGTGTTGATAGTAGTAGTAGTGGTGTTGATAGTAGTAGTAGTGGTGTTGATAGTAGTAGTAGTGGTGTTGATAGTAGTAGTAGTAGTAGTGTTGATAGCAGTAGTAGTGGTGTTGATAGTAGTAGTTGTGGTCTTGATAGTAGTAGTAGTAGTAGTGTTGATAGTAGTAGTAGTCGTGTTGATAGTAGTAGTAGTGGCGTTGATAGTAGTAGTTGTGGTGTTGATAGTAGTAGTAGTGGTGTTGATAGTAGTAGTAGTGGTGTTGATAGTAGTAGTAGTGGTGTTGATAGTAGTAGTAGTGGTGTTGATAGTAGTAGTTGTGGTGTTGATAGTAGTAGTTGTGGTGTTGATAGTAGTAGTAGTGGCGTTGATAGTAGTAGTAGTGGCGTTGATAGTAGTAGTAGTGGTGTTGATAGTAGTAGTAGTGGCGTTGATAGTAGTAGTTGTGGCGTTGATAGTAGTAGTAGTGGCGTTGATAGTAGTAGTAGTGGTGTTGATAGTAGTAGTTGTGGTCTTGATAGTAGTAGTAGTAGTAGTGTTGATAGTAGTAGTAGTGGTGTTGATAGAAGTAGTAGTGGTGTTGATAGTAGTAGTAGTGGTCTTGATAGTAGTAGTAGTGGTGTTGATAGTAGTAGTAGTGGTGTTGATAGTAGTAGTAGTGGTGTTGATAGTAGTAGTAGTGGTGTTGATAGTAGTAGTAGTGGTGTTGATAGTAGTAGTAGTGTTGATAGTAGTAGTAATGGTGTTGATAGTAGTAGTAGTGGTGTTGATAGAAGTAGTAGTGGTGTTGATAGTAGTAGTAGTGGTGTTGATAGTAGTAGTAGTAGTAGTGTTGATAGTAGTAGTAGTGGTGTTGATAGTAGTAGTAGTGGTGTTGATAGTAGTAGTTGTAGTGGTGTTGATAGTAGTAGTGGTGTTGATAGTAGTAGTAGTGGTGTTGATAGTAGTAGTAGTGGTGTTGATAGTAGTAGTAGTGGTGTTGATAGTAGTAGTAGTGGTGTTGATAGTAGTAGTAGTGGTGTTGATAGTAGTAGTAGTGGTGTTGATAGTAGTAGTAGTAGTAGTGTTGATAGTAGTAGTAGTGGTGTTGATAGTAGTAGTAGTGGTGTTGATAGTAGTAGTTGTAGTGGTGTTGATAGTAGTAGTGGTGTTGATAGTAGTAGTAGTAGTAGTGTTGATAGTAGTAGTAGTGGTGTTGATAGTAGTAGTAGTGGTGTTGATAGTAGTAGTAGTGGTGTTGATAGTAGTAGTAGTGTTGATAGTAGTAGTAGTGGTGTTGATAGTAGTAGTTGTAGTGGTGTTGATAGTAGTAGTGGTGTTGATAGTAGTAGTAGTGCTGTTGATAGTAGTAGTAGTAGTGTTGATAGTAGTAGTAGTGGTGTTGATAGTAGTAGTTGTAGTGGTGTTGATAGTAGTAGTGGTGTTGATAGTAGTAGTAGTGGTGTTGATAGTAGTAGTTGTGGTGTTGATAGTAGTAGTAGTGGTGTTGATAGTAGTAGTTGTAGTGGTGTGAATAGTAGTAGTCGTGGTGTTGATAGTAGTAGTAGTGGTGTGAATAGTAGTAGTAGTGGTGTTGATAGTAGTAGTAGTGGTGTTGATAGTAGTAGTAGTGGTGTTGATAGTAGTAGTATTGGTGTTGATACTAGTAGTTGTAGTGGTGTGAATAGTAGTAGTTGTGGTGTTGATAGTAGTAGTAGTGGTGTCGATAGTAGTAGTAGTGGTGTTGATAGTAGTAGTAGTGGTGTTGATAGTAGTAGTAGTGGTGTTGATAGTAGTAGTTGTAGTGGTGTGAATAGTAGTAGTAGTGGTGTTGATAGTAGTAGTAGTGGTGTTGATAGTAGTAGTAGTGGTGTTGATAGTAGTAGTAGTAGTGGTGTTGATAGTAGTAATAGTGGTGTTGATAGTAGTAGTAGTGGTGTTGATAGTAGTAGTAATGGTGTTGATAGTAGTAGTAGTGGTGTTGATAGTAGTAGTAGTGGTGTTGATAGTAGTAGTAGTGGTGTTGATAGTAGTAGTAGTAGTGTTGATAGTAGTAGTAGTGGTGTTGATAGTAGTAGTAGTGGTGTTGATAGTAGTAGTAGTGGTGTTGATAGTAGTAGTAGTAGTGGTGTTGATAGTAGTAATAGTGGTGTTGATAGTAGTAGTAGTGGTGTTGATAGTAGTAGTAGTGGTGTTGATAGTAGTTGTAGTGGTGTTGATAGTAGTAGTAGTGGTGTTGATAGTAGTAGTTGTGGTGTTGATAGTAGTAGTAGTGGTGTTGATAGTAGTAGTAGTAGTGTTGATAGTAGTAGTTGTAGTGGTGTGAATAGTAGTAGTTGTGGTGTTGATAGTAGTAGTAGTGTTGATAGTAGTAGTAGTAGTGGTGTTGATAGTAGTAGTTGTAGTGGTGTGAATAGTAGTAGTTGTGGTGTTGATAGTAGTAGTAGTGTTGATAGTAGTAGTAGTGGTGTTGATAGTAGTAGTTGTGGTGTTGATAGTAGTAGTGGTGGTGTTGATAGTAGTAGTAGTAGTGTTGATAGTAGTAGTTGTAGTGGTGTGAATAGTAGTAGTTGTGGTCTTGATAGTAGTAGTAGTGTTGATAGTAGTAGTAGTGGTGTTGATAGTAGTAGTTGTGGTGTTGATAGTAGTAGTTGTGGTGTTGATAGTAGTAGTTGTGGTGTTGATAGTAGTAGTGGTGGTGTTGATAGTAGTAGTAGTAGTGTTGATAGTAGTAGTTGTGGTGTTGATAGTAGGAGTTGTAGTGGTGTGAATAGTAGTAGTAATGGTGTTGATAGTAGTAGTAGTGGTGTTGATAGTAGTAGTAGTAGTAGTGTTGATAGTAGGAGTTGTAGTGGTGTTGATAGTAGTAGTAATGGTGTTGAGAGTAGTAGTAATGGTGTTGATAGTAGTAGTAATGGTGTTGATAGTAGTAGTAATGGTGTTGATAGTAGTAGTTGTACTGGTGTTTGTAGTACTAGTGGATGTGTTGGCAGTTGTAATATTAGTAATAGTGGTGTTGGCAGTAGTAACAGTAGTAGTGGTAATGGTAGTACAGGTTAACTTTACCTTTTGCTTTTGATGGTCCGGAGGTTGGTCGTGGTGGTGGTTTGCCCGGTCTTTGTGGGGGTACTTTTTTCTATTTAAAATACAAAAAGGCACCTTCATAAGTATACATACGAGTAGCACTACCATACAGCATTTCAGGTGAAAGAGATGGAAAGAAAAAGAAGGAGGAAGAGAGAGAGAGAGAGTTCTTTATTACCTGAAAAATAATTGTTCCAACAATATGCAAATGCCAAAATTTACAAAGTTATCCCACCCACGGTAGAGTTGGAAAGTAGACAGTACCCCCCCTCCCCCACACACACACACAAAACAGGCTTTATATGAATTTAGAAGAGATTAAAAAGGAAAGAAGCTGATCATCAGATTGCACCAGGGAAAACTGCGTTTCCACCTTTATTACCATTGCTGATAGTATCTACCACATGCAACTCCTGGCAGAAGGAGGTATGATTTGAACTCAGACCACACATGACAAGATACCACAAAGTATCCTTTTTGACTCTTTAAGAATTCCACCAACCCAACTCTCATGAACTAGCACTTTATTTATTGACTCTGAAAGATGAAAGCAAAGTTAATCTTGACGAGATTTCAACTCAGAATGCAGAGAACTGGAACAAATACCAATGCTCTAAAATTTCTGCCAATTCACTGCCTAAAGAGATCGACCCTTCAGACACCAACCCACCCAAAATTAAATCTGGTTCTATGAAATAAAACCACACATTTTAAAGAGTTCCTATTTAAATCAAAATCTTCTATCATAATCTATAATACTAAATGTATATTTCCTTGCATGTGTTCATATGGCTTTCTGGTTTTGGTATTTCACTTAAGTATTAACATAAATAAACAGCAAAATTAAATAAGTTATTGCAAATTCTTATCATTCTCATATCATGAAAGAAATCTTGTCCTTTAATTGTGCTTCACTAGACTGCATACTCCTAGAATAGAAGCTGTGGAGTATCTAAGAGTTGATAAATAAAAAAACTATTTTATTTGAAAATCAGTGCAAGTTAAAATCTCATTGATGGTGCTGTGCTGGCCTGATTCAATTGTGGCTCTGCACATTATGGGTTCATATCACATCTTTGCTTAATTAAGTTTTGGGTCACCATTTTGTCATGAATAAATGTTATTGTATTAAATTAAATGTAATTTTCACTTATCATACATTTGCATATATTGATAGACATTACAATACACACACACTGGCAGAAAAATCACCTAGTTGATGATATTTCAGTTACTTTTATATAAGAACTGTATGTTAAATTATTATCTTAGTAATGAAATGATTAATAACTTTAGCAAATCCTTCAAAATTCTTCATTAATTAATTAAAATAGAATTTATCTGTTTAGAATTACAACCAGGAAATGATTAAATGTGAAAGATATGATTACCTGTGAACCAATATCTGCACCACCAGTGAGTTGGTGGCTACTACATGGCTGGCATTTAGATGCTACAGCAGGGGGAGGTGGACGAACAGGTGGATGGTCAGGTCGAGAAGATTTATCAGAATAACTGTCATCAGATGCAACAGGGCTAACACGATCTAAAATAAAATAAATGTATTTTAGTATAACACTTGTAAAAATTTCCAATTTTTTAACAGAAAATGAAACTAAAAATTGTGACATTCACATGTCCCAAACAGATAGAATTAGTGATATAAATGAAATGATATAGCTGAGAGCTATTGCAATCTAAATTCACCATCTTCATTAATTTATATCCATTTTTTTCATATTTGTATGGGTTGGATAGGTCTTTTCCAGCATAGCCTGCTTCCACCTATTGCATTCCTTTGTCATCTCCTTAGTGAAGTTCAGAATTTTGAGATCAGCTCACACCACTTCTGCTCAAGTCTTCTTCAGTCTTCCTTTGCTGCAATTTCCTTCTACTAAGATAATTTGGCACTTCTTCACTCAATGATCATCATTCCTATACATCACATGTCCACACTGGCACAGTCTTCTCTCTTTTCTACTATATCTGAGTTCTTCTTATACCTAGTTTTTCTTTCAGCTCTCCCATGTTTCACCATTCATACATGCTTAACATACCACATCCATTGGAACATGCAAAACAGAAATGTATTTTTATATAATGCCTGCAGGTCAATCATATAGGAATTTTCTATTTTAACAGAAAATGAAACTAGATGACACATCCATACATTTGAAACAATGTTGATGTAATGATATGGCTGTGTGGTTAGAAAGTTCACTCCACAAACACATGGCTTCTGGCTCAGTCACAATGCATGGCACCTTGGGCAAGTGTCTCCGATTGGAGGTTTATACTGACTGATGCATTGCAAGTGAAATTAGTAGATGGAAACTGTGTGGAAGCCCATTTTGTGTGTATGTGTGCATGCATTAATTTTGTCTCTGTGTGTCGTTGCATTGGCATCGACTGGAGAGGCTGTGGTGTCTGTTTATGTCCTGCAGCTTAGTGATTTGATATATGAAATTCAGTAGAAGAAATATCTTACTTCATACAACAAAACAAAACAAACAAGTATAAATTGGCATCAGGATGGGAATTTAGCCATAGAATATTGACTCAAAAAATGTTCTCCAGTCCAGCCATAATTGAGAATCAAATCAAACAGATTTATTGTGGCAGTGCCCCAGAATAGTCACAGTCCAATAGGAAAAGCAAGTAAAAGTGTTCATTGACTCTCTTGTGGTTTGCAATATTGCTAGATGAGTAATGGAATGTAGCAAAGGAAAGAAGTATTCTTACCAGAAGATGGTGTGCTTGCTCGTGACCAAGTAGCTAATTGTGGAACAGATAATATTAAATCTTGTGGTTCAACAAGGTCAAAATCAACGTTTCCTGGGAAAAGAAAAGACAAAATAATATTATTGCATTCAATAAAACAAAATATATTAACTTTTTTGACAGACACCAAGCCACTTGAAACTGTCACTGGTTCTATGATAAAATTCTCTTTATTTATTATGATACAATTAAATTGTTCCTCCCCACGTAAATCTTTAGGTAAAGGCGAAAGATTTATCCGCTTGGGGTGAGGATAAATATATGTTTATATATTAACCTTTTTGATACCAAACCACTTGAAACTGCCTCTGGTTCTATGATAAAATGTTGTTTATTTTTATCTAAAAACTTTCCATCATAATTAACCTTTGTTAAGTTATGTTTCAAACATCAATTTAATGTTTAGACAAAGTTAACCTTAGTGGGATTTAAACTCAGAGCTGGAACAAATACTGGCATCCTAACGACTCTGCCAATTCACAATTAAAAACATGATGATGATGATGGCTGTATGATGATGAAGGCAATTGTAATGGTAGTGATCATGATACTGTTGCAAGCAGCAGTGTTTTGAACGAAATGATGATGATGATGATCATCATCATCATCACCATTTAACGTCCATTTTCCACGCTAGTATGGGTTAGATGAGCTATCTCATTGAGACAAACCAGGTCAGATGACCGTGTCTTGCTCATATAGAACTGATTTTGGCTTGGTTTCTACAGCTGGATGTCCTTCCTAATGCAACCACATTTACAGTGTGCTGGGTGGTTTTTGTTGTGACACCTACACAACCACTTTACAGTGTGGACTAGGCACTTTTTGTTGTGGCAACAAAACGGCCACTTTACAGTGTGGACTGGGGAGTTGGGTGGGGGTAGTGCGAGGGAAAAACCTTTTGTAGTTAGCAGCAGTAGTAACTCCTGAACTTTCTCCAACCCATTCTCACTCTGGCTACTGTGTTTTTGGAACACCCTCCTCCACTGGAGGCCATCCAAGTAACATGAATTATATACTACTTCTATAGAGCCACATGTAAAACCTACATTCATTGCTAGCTTGCCTGAGATCCCACTACATCTTTTTGCATTTGGGACATAGGATGGAATTTCTATCTACTCCTTTTCTACACGTTGATCAAAGCCATTTCCTTGAGGGAATCTGGGCCCTGTTTTATTTTCTACATACTAGGACTTTGATTTTTGACAAGTTAAATTGTTGATAAAATTTACGATGATGTTAACGGTGATATGTATCGCAAACTATTTTATTTATTTATTTAATCAATTTAAACGTCCATATAGAGCTAGTAAGCCATGACAGAGCAGGCGAGGTATCTACTTCCAGTTACAGTTAAGAAACAAAAACAAGATAGACAGAGAGATTAAGAAAAAAGGGGGAAGGCCAACAGGAGGCAAAAGAAGCATAAAGAAGATAATAATAAAAAAGTGAAAAACAAGTAATTACCTTCCACGGTAAATTCTGAGTGGAAATCATCGCCCAGCAGATTACTAACGATCGGCTTATACAAAGCCTCAGCATTGGCGTAACACATTTCAATTTCTTTCCCCAGGGTCGCTGTCCAATTAGGATTTTTCAGTTTAACTTTTAAAATATGACCATCCATCTAAAAATGATAGATAACAATACTAATATTACTACTACAATTACTACTAATGGTAATAATAATGATTTCTTTATTGGCCATGAGGGCCGACATAAAGGCGACAATACAAAAGACAGGGACAGTGGAGGTTTTACATAAATGCGTGTAAACAATATAAATAAGAATAAGAAAATAACAATAAAAATTCCCTAATAGGGGGGATAACCACCCAGGATCAACTCAGGTACACCACCAATCATGAACCACTCGATGCTTCTAAGGCACCTAGGAAGGGCACCCTCTCTCCTCCTCAAATTAACTAGCCTAGAGGTGAGAGTAGGCCCATTCATACAGGCCATTCTCACCACATTCACCCACTTTTTAGCAAATGAACTGGGAGGCAGCACTTCTCTCTCCACCCTCACTTCCCTTTCCAAGTGAAACTTGAAAAAGTTGATGAGGGATTGGCTGAAGAGAAAAGTATCTGTCTTCAGTCCTTTCAATCTGGTCCACCATACAACCTCTTTCGCTACTGCCACCAGATAGGGTAAAATTGCCTGCCTTTCCTGGCCAAAAGAAGGCAGTGGCACAATCTTCACTATGGACTCGACCAATAGCCAGATCTGTTCTATACGCAACAACAGTTGTTCAACATAACTCCACACAAGCCAGTAATGCATGAACACTGGACAAGTATGTGCAGAATGGTTTCGTTGCTCTGCACACACTTGTCAATAATAATAATTGTTTCTACTATTGGCACAAGGCCAGCAATTATCCCAGTACATTACTGGTACTTTATTTTATCGACCCCGTAAGGATGATAGGCAAAGTTAAACTCGGCAGGATTTGAACTCAGAATCGCAAGGGCTATAACTCTATGCGTCAAAGCATGGCGTCAGACCCTCTATCGATACTGCCAATTCACCGCCCTTGTCAATAATAATAATAATAATTGTTTCTACTTTTGGCACAAGGCCAGCAAGTACCCAGTGCATTACTGGTACTTTATTTTATTGACCCCGTAAGGATGAAAAGCAAAGTTAACCTCAGCGGGATTAACTTTGCCTTTCATCCTTATGGGGTGAAAGGCAAAGTTAATGGTTTCTTTATTGGCCACAAGGGCTAACATGAAGAAAAACATTAGAGACGGCACAGAACAGTACAGGACGATACAAAGTGGGTTTGGGCCGTGTAAAAAGGTTATAACAAGATAGAAATGTGTAAAAATAAATAAAAAAATTCAAACAACAAAAATTTCCCAAAAAGGGGTAAACCTCCGAGGGTCATTCATGGCGAAAACCACACAAAAGACCACGGCCACCCTGACCACCAAGGCAAGCGCCCTCTCTGTTTTCCCACTCCTCAGTCTACAGGCGCATACTCAGAGCGGGCTCGTTCACTTGGTTCAGACTCGCCACTTTCACTCACCTTTCAACAAACTTACTAGAAGACAGCACTCTCCACACTGATTTTCCTCTTCAAGTGAAACTTGAAAAAGTTAATCAGGGATTGGCCAGAGAGGAAATTGTCCGTCTTCAACTCTTTCAACCTTGTCCACCACACAATCTCATTTGCCATGGCCACCAGGCAGATGAAAACTGCCTGCCATTCCTCCTCTTTAAAGGAGGATTGCGGGGCTGTCTGCACAATGGACTCAGCCGATAACCGGATCCGTCCTATACGCGACAGCAGCTGTTCGACATAGCTCCACAAGTCAGCAATTCTCGGGCACTGAAGGAGTTTGTGTAGGATGGTTTTTGCCCTGCGCGCATCTCGGACAGGCTCGGCTGACAGCACATCCGTGCCTGTAGAGCTTACCCCGAACCAACCACGCTCCGCGGTAGCACTGTCAGGTCAGGGATTTCTGGAACTTGTCCAGAGGCCCCGAGCTGACAGAGAGCCAACAGCTGATCGTCTTTGACGCCCAGGGTCTCCCTGAGAACATCGTCACTCTTCTCCTCCACTAGCCCTCTATAGAATGTTGAGGTGGATGTTCCACCGATATCAGTGCCCAGCTGGTAGAGGGCAGTAAGTGCTTGGAGACATTCCAGCTTCCAAGCGCTATCCCTCGGTCTCTTTCTGATCCAGGACTGCAGCTCCGTCGAGGAGATGAGCTGGGGAAAAGCGCATCTGGCAAACGGCGACCACACCTGTTCACTGTCGAGGAAGCACCAGAGATGTCGCAGCCTCAGCGCATGTTTGTGCATCATCAGCCACGGCATGCCACGCAATGGGTGCTGACAGCAGATTGATTGTCTGACCATGGGAGCACGTCCCTTCCATAAAAAGCGGAAGAGAAAGCACTGTATTTTGATCAGAGTTGGGCGGAGGCAAGGTACCATGGTCAGGCGGTAGCAGATGACGGACATGATATATGCATTTGCCACCTCCGCCCGACCTTTCAGAGACAGCCAGTATAGTTGATTAAGAGGTGCCTACTGACTGTAGGTTTCACTTTGTACTTAGGCAAGGTTTTTCTGGGTCTGCCTACTCCGTAACTTCCGCCAATTTTGATCGCCCTGCACATTTTTATACAGCTGTCGTCTTTCATGCGCATCACGTGACTGTACCAACGTAGTCTTCTCTCGAGTAAACAGCATCTGATCCCTCTTATACCCAATTTCTCACTTAGTTCATTTATGCTTTGCTGTTCACATATATTACTATTACACATCCAGCGGAGCATGCATGTTTCGTCCCTCTCCAGTCTGCGCAGATCCTCTGCACACAATGCCCGAGTCTCACTGTCATGTAACATAGCTGTTCGTATGTAGGCATCATACAGCTTGCCTTTCATTTTTAGGGAGAAACCTTTAGCGGCCAATAGTGGTATAAGCTCTCTGAACTTTTTCCATCCCATTCTAACTTTGGCTACTGTACTTTCTGAGCACCCTCCACCACTGCTGATTTTGTCACCCAGGTAACGGGACGTGTCCACTATTTCTATAGAGCCATCTGGGCAATAGAAGGAGCTAGTATCCTGTGGGCGCTTGCTACTTATTGCACCTATATATATATATATAACAAATATCAACAAAGACAAGTCCCCCAATAGTGAGGGGCTGTAGTTTAGAATAATCCTAGAGAGAAACCCCACACAAAGCCCCAGATTACTCTGTTACTTCACAGGCAATAAAAATGTCCTCTCCTGGTTTCCTTCCTCCTACTTAGAAAAGCATGGACGGCCCATTCTGCCTTGTCAATCTCACTGCACTCACCCATCTTTCATAAAACACACTAAGATAATAATAATAATAATTGTTTCTGCTTTTGGCACAAGGCCAGCAATTTCAAGGGAAGAGGAAAGTGAATTACATCAACCACAAGAGGAAGGTCAATTAAATTAACATGAAAGGCAAAGCTAAACTCGGCTGGATTTGAATTCAGAACATAAAAGGACGTAACTATACTCCGCAAACCATATGCTCTCTGTAATAATAATTTCTACTATAGGCACAAAGCCAGCAATTTGGGGGAGGAGAAAGTCGATTAAATCAACTCCAGTGTGTTACTGGTACTTTATTTTTTCAACCCCTGTAAGGGAGAAAGGCAAAGCTAACCGTGGCGGGATTTGAACTTAGAACATAAAGGGCTGCAACTCTATGTTGCAAAGCATGTTGTTCAACGCTCTACCGATTATGCCAAACGGTCTCTAATTTTGGCACAAGGCCAGCAATTTGAGGGGAAGAAGTAAGTCAATTAAATCAACCCCAGTACGTTACTTGTACTTTATTATATCGACCCTGTAATGATGAAAGATAAAGCTAAACTTGGCAGGATTTGAACTCAGAACGTAAAGGGACATAATTATAGTCTGTAAAGCATGTTGTCTGTAATAATTGCTTCTACTTTTGGCACAAGGCCAGCAATTACCCAGTGCATTACTGGTACTTTATTTTATTGACCCGTAAGGATGAAAGGCAAAGTTAACCTCGGCGGGATTTGAACTCAGATCATAAAGGTTCGTAACTCTATGCTGCAAAGCATGGCGTCCGACCCACTACCGATACTGCCAATCCACCGCCTGTAATAATGGTTTCTGATTTAGGATGAAGACCAACAATTTTAGAGGAAGTCGATTAAATTAATACCAGTGCGTTACTGGCACTTTATTTTATCGACCCATAAGGATGAAAGGCAAAGCAATGGTAAGATTAGAAAATGTTAAAGACGTTGTTTACAAAATAGTGTGGTAAAGGGATTGTTAAAAAAGCCTCTCTCACCTCATCACTCTCTCTGTAGTCAGCCATGGGGCCTTAACATCTGATGGAGTTGTAGGTATACTGTTGTGATGTATGGCATGCTTTATCCATTAGTCAAAATTTTTACAATTTTAGTTGGTTTAATGTTACTGAGAGTGTTAACATGCCTAAATAAAAATGATCATGATCTATCATAAATAATTGTGTATATTCATTCCTGTATGTTTGTCCAGTTTAGAATAGGTACACTGTATCCTTGCATATTGTAAGAGATGGCATTAAGAAGGGCATGAGACCATAAAACTTTGTCTCAAAAACGACCCCCAAGACGAGTATGAAATTTGTCATGGGTCCTGCATAGCTAAGCTCCTGCTTCAGCAGGTGAAAATGACTTTAAAATGCTTGTTGTGTTGTTGTTATTGTTCATCATCTTCATCATCATCGTTTAACGTCCATCATCCACGCTAGCATGGGCTGGACGTTTTTGTCCCACTGGAGGTAAGGTTGGCAAGTTTTCTATGGCTTGGTGCCCTTCCTAACATCAACCACTATCTATCATAATTAATTTCTTTATCATAATTAATCATAATGAATTTCTCTTGTGCAATGCCAAGTGACCCTAATAGCCAGAAAAGTAAAACAGATATTCTTACCATAGTTCGATCATATCCAAGGGCATTCAAGCAACATTTTCCATCTTTATAAACCAACCATAATGCATTCTGGACAAACCTATGAATAATATAACCATAAACATATTTAACTCTTAACATTTTGTACTACATAAAATTCTGTTAGCAAGACAATCTTAAAACGCACATAACGGAACTGTGACTGCATCACATTAAAAATCAAAGTTTTTACTTTAATCTGTAAGTTTCATAACAATCTGTCCATGAGTACAGATACTATACAGAATGGAATTAACAAACCACATGAAAGACATTTGCAGGATATTCTTGAAAAATATAAAACAGCACTATGACTGTTAAAATTAATATTGCAAATTGTTGCACACATTTGTTCACTAGTAAATATACTATAAGCATTTGATGAAAATGAAAGGCAAAGGAAGATGTCAGAATAGAAAGGTAAGAGAGTTCTGCTGTGTATTGCATATATATATATTTACCTGACCAGTAGTATTTCTCCACTTTCAGAAAACAACATTATAATTTTATCAACTAAAGAGTCTTCAAACTTGTCAATGGTTTCTGATGATATAATGATGGTACCATCAGGCGGGCCGTGGGCAGCTATCACATCTTTAAGGACGAGCTTCTTTTTCTCCTCATCTACTTTCTGATAATCAATGTCAAATAAGGCAATAACAGGTCTGCAACATTTGGAAATTAAAGAGTCATTTTTTAGGATTGGGAGGAAAGAAATGTTCAACAAACTTATAACAAGTTATTTAGATGTAGGAGAAAAAAAACATCAACCAACAACAAAATCAATAAATATTTATATGGTGTAGTGATGGTGTCATTATAAAAGTGGTAATACTGGTGCCACAATAAAAGTGGCAGTGCCAAGATAAAATGCCCCCAGTACACTCTAGTGCTGGCATCATAACCAAATGTACTTAATACATTCTGTAATATGGCTGGTTATACTCTGTAAAGTAGTTGGTGTTAGGAAGGGCATCCGTCCAAAGAAACTATACCAAAATATGGAATAACCTGTTTAGTCTCAGGCGATGACAGATCCAATCCATGGAAGCAAGGAAAACGGGTGTATAATGATGATGTTGGAAGGAGTAAGACAAGGGACCTTGTTATTGGGGCTCTATGAGTAATTAAAACAAAAAAAGAAATGAACCACAAAATAAACAGCCCCAACAACACTTGTTGAACCTCGAACCATAGAAAATAGTTCTATATTTAGTAAGATTTTATGTATAGGGATTCTTCCATTCTTCAGTAATGTGGGAACACAACTAAAACGTCAACATTGATTTATCATTACATCCTTGGGACATAGCATCATCTCTAACTATCCTGCCCCAGCCCACAATCAAAGGTAGGGGAGGCTATTCAGGCAAGTCAATGACTGACAATCTCTTTAATGCTGGTGCCATGGTAAACACACCCTATACACTCTGTAAAGTGGTTGGTGACAGAAGGGCATCGAACTATAGAGACTTTGCCAGAACAGGAATGCATGTAAGCAAGATATGCATGACCCCAGTCTGTTTGGGAGGACAATAACTCTGATAAAGTACTAACATGGTCTGTAAGAGCTCGTCCAACCCATGCCTATGGAAAAAGGAACAGATGATGATGATGACGATGATGATGAAAAATCTGCTATGACATCATCATTATCCTCATCATCGTTTAATGTCCATTTTCCATGGACATTTGGGCAAGTTGGGTCAGGTGACTTTTTTACTCATATAGAACTGTTCTGGCTAGGTTGCTATGGCTGGATGCCCTTCCTAATGCCAACCACATTTACAGTGTGTGCTGGGTGCTTTTTGTTGTGACACCTACACGATCACTTTACAGTGTGGGCTGGGTGCTTTTTGTCGTGACACCTTTACAATCACTTTACAGTGTGGGCTGGGTGTTTTTGTCGTGACACCTACACAACCACTTTACAGTGTGGGCTGGGTGTTTTTGTCGTGACACCTACACAACCACTTTACAGTGTGTGCTGGGTGCTTTTTGTCGTGACACCTACACAACCACTTTACAGTGTGTGCTAGCTGCTTTTTGTCGTGACACCTACACGATCACTTTACAGTATGAGCTGGATATGTTTTGTTCACTAAAGACAATACGTTAATAATGATTTCTAAGTAAGAAGAGGTGCTATGGAATATGTTAATAAAGTAATATTTACCTGTGATCAGATGTTCTCAGTTCAACTCGACTGTAAAGTAGCTGATTAACTGGGTTAAAATATGGGTCTTCAAAACCTATAAATTACCAACAGAACAAATTATCTTTATATTTAGGTGTTTGGGTGAGTGGGTATGTGTATGTATGTGTGTGAGAGTGGGTGAGTATGTACATGAGTGTGTATGTGTGTGTGTATGCATGTGTTTAACTTGATTAGAGATTGAAGCAAACTAAGCAATTTGATTGAGGACTAGAGAATTTAGAAGATTAGAACTGCATGAATACACACACACACACATATACACATGCATACACACAAACATATACACACACACACACATATACACACACTAGATTTGAACCCAAAACATAGCCAGTCCAATGGTCTTATCTATATTTCCTCTACAATGCAACCATCTAAAGAACAATTGCTATAAAGAGTCATTTAAACTAGTTTCTCAAAGTCAATCAATGATTAAAAAAAAAAAAATGTTTAAATATATAATTGTTTCTACTTTTGGCACAAGGCCAGCAATTACCCCAGTGCATTACTGGTGCTTTACTTTATCGACCCCATAAGGATGAAAGGAAAAGTTAACCTCAGTGGGATTTGATCGCTGAAGATGAGGGGGTCTCAAACTACTTTTCTTCGGCCCATGACAACAATTTTTGTGACAAATTAAGGAAAATTTGAAATGGAAAAATTGTCGCCTTAAATTTTGTACTAATTTCATATCTCCAACTTACTATTATATGTGTATTTATTTTGATGGGGGAAAATATATAGCAGTCTATCAGTTGTATTACAGATTAACATTATAACTGGTGAAAATTATGCCACACCCCTCATCTCACTTCTGGCCCACTGTACCTCTTCCCCAGGACATAATGACCCTTTTGAGTCCTTGAAGTTGAGACACTTGTTCTAGATTGGGTGAGTGATAATCTGTAAATACAGAATGCAAACATTACCGATGTTTTGTCACAGTTGCCTTAAATCCCCAAACTGCACTCAAACATCACTACCTAAATGATACAGACCTTAGAACATTCTCTGGTGTGCAGAACCCTTCATGGTCAGCAGCATTAGCTGCTTCATGGGTAGAATGGAGACAGAATGGGTAGAATGGAGACAGTATTACCCAAGAAGATAGCTAAGGAGATGTATTGGTATAGCCATATTAACTCGCAAGGCTCACTCCTGTGGGTGCCCAACTCCACCCCAATAGTAGTGAGTAGGAAGGGGGTCTGGGGATCAAGAACAAAAGATAAAAAGAGATAAAGAAACTGATTTGTTTGCAAATTTTACCTGATTTTGTCAGGAATTTTCTTTTACGCCATAGTATTCGATCAGTCCATGCAGGTACACGACATTTCTCACTGGTGTCATAATCATCACTAAAGTTATCATACTTGTAGGTTGGTGCAAAATTGGTTGCACCTTCCTGAAACCCTCTGAAAACCTGTTGAAATAACATATAAAATCTCCTTAGTAATTCCTACTGGATATTGAAACCACCACTACCACCTACACATTGTGTTGTTATTCCAAACAGAGACCAACTGAGACACTAAGGCAATAACATTCCATATGAATAATGGGCCATGTTTTTATGGAGCACAGTGAATTAATTTATTTTTTTATTGTATATAGTAGGAAAAAGAAAAGGGGAAGGGGTTTTAAAGCAGAACTGACCGCTACCATCTGTTTCCATAGATAGAGGGTGAGACTTGAGTCAGAGCTGACTGTTCCTGACTATTCCCATAGATAGGAGGTGGGCTTAAGATAGAGCTGACTGTTACAGGCCACTTTCACAGATAACGGGAGGTGGGGTTTGAGGCAGAGCTGACTTACCAACCACACCCACAACTGCTAATGACAATGTCCACAGAAGGTATCACTTACTGCAACAAAGTAGACTTCCTTCACTCACACATTGTCTTAGATTGCTATAACCACCATTCATTACAAACAAGCTTGATTGATAGCAACAAGATAAATATTCTATAAATAAAGGACATGACCAGTTAATATAACTGTAGTTTGGACATTAAAGACTAGTTTCAACATTACAGACAAAATATTGGCTCGTAAAACATAATCAGTTAATATGGCTGTAGTCTGGAGATTGCAGATAAAAGCACTGCCATAATATTAACCTTAAATTAGAAAATGATTATTAGAACATTAAATATATATATATATATATATACGATGGACTTCAACAGTTTTCATCTACCAATTTTACATACAAGGCATTGATCAACCTCAGGCTCTAGTAGAAGTCACTTGTACAAAGTGTAATGTAGCAGAACTGAACCTAGAGCCTGTGGTTGTGAAGTGAACTCTTTAATCACACAACCATACTTAAAAGGAGAAAACAAAATACTATTTTGTTTGTTTATTTACATTATTAGCTAACATCTGTATCTTGAGCTGGTCAGCAGCCTGGAGGGCAGTCCAATTATGATTGCGGACAAGGTCTTTCACATCGTCCTTTGGCAGATCAATACGGTAGTTGAAATCACCAACCCAAAAAATGTAGTCGTGAGAACCAATTGGTTTACCCTGAAATATATATACAAACATAAATATATACACACATATATAAAGACACACACATGCAATATTTTCTGCATTTGAACATTCTACATCTTTTTAAAAATATATTTCCTCAGTGCTTCGTAAGTTTGAAAATTCAAGCTTCACACACGCTGTTTGAATATATGTATAATCAGCTCCTAATTATTACTGGAATTCTATAAAAATCCAGCTTCTATAATTTTCGGCGGAAGCAGGGGAGTGCGTGGCTCTGATGAACGCCAACCAGCATGAAACAGACTGTCAGCTTCTCTCCCTTCTTTCGCCGAAACGAAGTAAGTGACATAGTCACTACTTTAAAACTGATAACGTATGGTCTTCTCAATGTTTTTAATTAAACATAATGTATATTGCCAAATATACTATACATACTTTCATATATATATATATATATAAATATAGTAATAATAAATGTGAAGACTAAATCTGAAGAGGGCTCAATAAGAATTATATATATATAAACCCATACAGCAAATATTTATTATTAGTACAGATTAAAATTTAAGCAAAGAATTGCTGATTTCACCCTTTTACAGGTTCTTCTGAAACTCAGTTTATAATAAATATATATATATATCAAAAGTATATATTGAGTTAGAAACTCAGAATAGTCCCTTACAATTAAAATAGCTCAAGGAAAAAATTTTCCGAGCCGTATAATATAATTTAATATAATAAAGAGAGATAAACACAGATATATACATATATGTATTCAAATCATAAGGGACCAGATTCGCTAGGGTGAATAATAACTGGTCTCTTATGATTTGAACACATATATGTATATATCTGTGTTTATTATATTAAATTATATATATATATATATATATAACAAAGGAATTGTGGTAAGGAACCAGATGGACCATAATGCACCAGAGTACTCAATACTTAGGGTAGTAGAGTGGGAAATAGGAAAAAGTATGACCCCGGCGGCAGAGCTCAAGGGAAAATCATGAGTGTCATTAAAAAGGGTTAATGAGGCAAGTGGGTCACTGACACCAAAAGGTGTCAGTGACCCACTGCTACCAAATTATTTAACATATAGTTAATTCTCTGTGACATCCTCAAAATCTTTATATGACCACCTAAGGAAGGTGGGTTCACAATTCACAATTTTAGAAGCCCTGGTGTAAAGGATAGAAAAAAATAATGTATTTTCATAATCTATATTGTAATAACTGTACATCCTTCTTGTCCACCTGTCACACAGAATTTATGTTCTGTTAAAAACATACCTGTAATGAAAGCTTCTTCATTATTTCATGGAAATCGTTGTTACGTTCATTAACTTGTGACTGCCCAGCTGCAAAATGGGCACAGAGGAAGCAAAATGAAGTAGCATTGAGTAAAAACCGAACACCTACAGCACCTTTATTGCCAGTGGCACCTCCAAGACCTGTTTTCACAGAGTCAATAGCAATATCTCTGAAACAAATCGAATAAAATCTTTATATAGCCATCATCATCATCATATAATCATCAGAATCATATAATTGTCACCATCATATCTAACTATTAACATCTTATAACTATATCACCATTATATAACCATCACCAACATATAACCATCACCATCAAATAACCACCACTTCATATAACCACCATATAACAGTAACTATCATATAACCATCACCACCATAGAGCCATCTTCATTATATAGCCATCTTCATTATATAACCATCACCATCATATATCTGTCACCATCATATAACCATCACTATCATATATCTGTCACCATCATATATCAATCACCATCATATATCAATCACCATCATATATCTGTCACCGTATATAACTGTCATCATCATCATCATATAAAAATCATCATTATATAACCATCACCATCATATAACTGTCATCATCATCATCATATAACAATCATCATATAACCATCACCACCATATAACTGTCACCATCATCATCATCATCATCATCTTCGTTTAACATCCATCTTCCATGCTAGCATGGGTTAGACGGTCATAAAACCGTCATCATCATATAGCCATCACCATCATGTAACCACCACCATCATATAACTGTCACCCTCATATAACTGTCTCCATCATATCACCATCATATAACTGTCACCCTCATAACTGTCTCCATCATATCACCATCATATAACTGTCTCCATCATATAACTGTCACCATCATATAACTGTCACCCTCATATAACTTTCTCCATCATATCACCATCATATAACTGTCTCCATCATATAACTGTCACCATCATATAACTGTCACCATCATATAACTGTCACCATCATATAACTGTCACCATCATATAACTGTCTCCATCATATCACCATCATATAACTGTCTCCATCATATAACTGTCACCATCTTATAACTGTCACCCTCATATAACTGTCTCCATCATATCACCATCATATAACTGTCTCCATCATATAACTGTCTCCATCATATCACCATCATATAACTGTCACCATCATATAACTGTCACCATCATATAACTGTCACCATCATATAACTGTCACCATCATATAACTGTCACCATCATATAACTGTCACCATCATATAACTGTCTCCATCATATCACCATCATATAACTGTCACCATCATATAACTGTCTCCATCATATCACCATCATATAACTGTCACCATCATATCACCATCATATAACTGTCACCATCATATAACTGTCACCATCATATAACTGTCACCATCATATAACTGTCTCCATCATATAACTGTCTCCATCATGTAACTGTCTCCATCATATAACTGTCACCATCATATAACTGTCACCCTCATATAACTGTCTCCATCATATCACCATCATATAACTGTCTCCATCATATAATTGTCACCATCATATAACTGTCACCATCATATAACTGTCACCATCATATAACTGTCACCATCATATAACTGTCACCATCATATAACTGTCTCCATCATATAACTGTCACCATCATATAACTGTCACCATCATATAACTGTCACCCTCATATAACTGTCTCCATCATATCACCATCATATAACTGTCTCCATCATATCACCATCATATAACTGTCACCATCATATAACTGTCACCATCATATAACTGTCACCATCATATAACTGTCACCATCATATAACTGTCTCCATCATATAACTGTCACCATCATATAACTGTCACCATCATATAACTGTCTCCATCATATAACTGTCACCATCATATAACTGTCTCCATCATATCACCATCATATAACTGTCACCATCATATAACTGTCTCCATCATATCACCATCATATAACTGTCACCATCATATCACCATCATATAACTGTCACCATCATATAACTGTCACCATCATATAACTGTCACCATCATATAACTGTCTCCATCATATAACTGTCTCCATCATATAACTGTCTCCATCATGTAACTGTCTCCATCATATAACTGTCACCATCATATAACTGTCACCCTCATATAACTGTCTCCATCATATCACCATCATATAACTGTCTCCATCATATAACTGCCACCATCATATAACTGTCACCATCATATAACTGTCACCATCATATAACTGTCACCATCATATAACTGTCTCCATCATATCACCATCATATAACTGTCTCCATCATATAACTGTCACCATCATATAACTGTCACCCTCATATAACTGTCTCCATCATATAACTGTCTCCATCATATCACCATCATATAACTGTCACCATCATATAACTGTCACCATCATATAACTGTCACCATCATATAACTGTCACCATCATATAACTGTCTCCATCATATAACTGTCACCATCATATAACTGTCACCATCATATAACTGTCTCCATCATATAACTGTCACCATCATATAACTGTCTCCATCATATAACTGTCACCATCATATAACTGTCACCATCATATCACCATCATATAACTGTCATCATCATATAACTGTCACCATCATATAACTGTCACCATCATATAACTGTCACCATCATATAACTGTCACCATCATATCACCATCATATAACTGTCTCCATCATATCACCATCATATAACTGTCACCATCATATAACTGTCTCCATCATATCACCATCATATAACTGTCACCATCATATAACTCTCTCCATCATATCACCATCATATAACCATCACCATCATCTAACTCATGAGGGCAGTGGATTAGCAGTATCAGTAGAGCATTGGACAAAATGTTTGCTGTTGTAGTAAGAGTTGCCTCCCTTGCCATGACAATCTCATCACCGCTCTCTAGACAGGAAGTAGGTGGAGTTGCTTCCCTTTGGGATTGACAGACTCCCTGGTGGTCACTTCCGGTCAACAGATATAAAAGGAGCGGTTTACCACGAAATCTCTCTCTCGCCTCCTGAAGTGGTAACACATTCGACCTTAGCTTGGGATGATTCCTTCTTGACGACCCTTTCGTTACCAAGCTCAATGCAACTTGCAGCCTGAGATGAGAGCCTAAGATGTCTCTACCAACTTCAGCCTTGTATTATGACCATCGGGTAACAAATCCTTATATTTAATGCCTTTGACTTCCATGAAGTAAAAACTTTATTACCACACACACACCGGTATTTACTGTCTTTTATATTATGTTGCATGTACACCGATATTTATTTCCTAAAGTGGTGACCCCGACGTGATTTAAAAAAAAAAAAGAATGGGAAATGGTATACGGTGTATTTAATATGATATAAAAAAAAAAAAAAAAAAAAAAAAGAGAAAAATATAACAATTTAATACAAAAGGAACACCTACAATTATTGACACACAGACAAACCGCAATTGTATAAATGTTTTTGCCTTCTGTTTTCTCTCCTTTCCTGCCTTTTGCTTCTCTGGCTAAAAAATTTCTGAGGATGACAAGATGGAGTCTCTCTTCTCCATCAATAGTGTTTTTGGTACGAAATAGTCCGCCATGTTGGATTTTTTTTTTGAGTTTTTAGGTTCCTCGCACTTAACATAGTATAACAGCATTCAATTAATCGCATGTTCGCACATTGTCCTGGATGCATTATTTTTCCGGTCCAGTGGTCTGACGAAAGAATTTAGTTTTCCTTTTCTGTTACGTTAGAGACATTTTTCCAAACGGTAGATTGCCTACGGCATACCAATGGCTTCCCACTCTGTTCTGCCAACGTACACGGGCAACGTAAGGCTATGGTTCTCGCAGTTAGAAGCTTTCTTCAGGGCGAACAGAGTTGACGAGGAACTACAACATTCTGTGGTCCTTAGCGCAATTCCGCCGGCAATTCTCCCAGCGGTTAAGGACCTCGTGTTAGAGGCAATGACAGACTCGTCGTACACGTCTCTGAAGGCTGAAATACTCAGCCGGACAGAACAGTCTTCAGAGAAGAGATTTAGGGCTCTGGTCCATCTGGAGCATATAGGGGATGGCACCCCATCGAACCTCCTTAGGCGAATGAAGGACCTAACGGAGGGGTCTGCAGCGGAAACTGTCCTGCTGAAGCAGTTGTTCTTTTTGCGCCTGCCGACAAACGTACAGGCAATTTTGGCCCCCATGAGGGATTCAAGCACGGTTGAGCAGCTTGCCTCATCTGCGGACAAAATTTTCGAGGTGACAAATGCCGGAGACAGCGACCCCCTTGCCGCTGTTCAACACCCAGCTCGGGCCACACACGGCCATGCGATCTACGCGGCAGCACCAACAGACAGCTCGACTATCATTGCGATGCAAAGGTCCATTCAGGAGCTCACCATGAAGCTCCACAAGATGAAGGCCTTGTGTGGTGGCTGTTCGCGCTCCCGCAGTCGCGGGAGATCGCAAAGCTTCAGACGGCGTTCCAAATCACCAGCTTCATCCCTATGCTGGTACCATGAGCGATTTGCTGAGAACGCGAAGCACTGCGTGCAACCTTGCTCCTATCATAAGGCGGGAAACGCATAAGAGGTCCTCTGATGGGGACAGATGGCCTCAACATAAAACCACTAAACCGCCATTTCTTCATTAAGGACCTAATATCCGGAAGAGGTTTCCTCGTGGATACAGGAGCCTCCTGTAGTATCTGGCCGGTCCATTGCCTGAAAGATACCCCCATAGAGTCATCTGTTACGCTGCAGGCAGTTAACCACTCGTCTATAAAGACGTACGGGCAAATCTCGCTCCCTCTTAAATTCCTAAATCTTCGAAGGGATTTTAAGTGGATTTTTACGGTTGCCGATTTGCCATATCCCATCTTAGGAGCGGATTTCCTCCACAACTTCTCTTTAACTATGGACGTCCGTGGCCAACGCCTGGTGGATAACATCACCGGCTTTTCAATTCATGGCCAGGAAGCCAATGCCCCAATAGTCAGCCCCGTGTTCTTTATCGCTGCCGCTGGTGACGCTTACCATGCGTTACTGGATTCTTTCCCGGAGCTCACGGATGGAAATTTTCGAGTCACTGACCCAACACACTCGACCGAACATTTCGTTTCCACCACCGGTGCCCCAGTGTTTTCGCGTCCACGCCGCTTACCGACGGAAAAATTAAAGGCAGCAAGGTCCGAGTTCGACCATATGCTGCAGCTGGGCATTATTCGTCCATCTACGAGTCCTTGGGCTTCACCGTTACACATGGTGCCCAAGACTTCCGGCGACTGGAGACCCACGGGGGATTATAGGAGGTTAAATGCCATGACCGTCCCGGATAGGTATCCCATTCCCCATCTCCACGATTTTGCATCTTCACTGCAGGGGTGTAAGATTTTTTTCTAAGTTAGATTTAGTGCGAGCCTACCACCAAATTCCGGTCAGGAAGGAGGATATTCCGAAAACTGCGATTACAACCCCTTTCGGATCATTCGAATTTTTGACCATGCCTTTCGGACTCAGGAACGCCGCTAGCACTTTTCAGCGGTTCATAGACGAGGTCACGCGTGGCCTGGACTTCGTCTATGCTTACATAGACGATATTCTCGTCGCTAGTTCCTCTCCGGAAGAGCATATGCGCCACATGCTTCTCTTACTTTGGCGACTTCAGGATTACCGCGTTCGCGTGAATCCTGCAAAGTGTGTTTTCGGTTCCACTTCTCTACATTTTTTAGGCCACCTCATCGACGCCGAAGGTATTAGGCCACTCCCTCAGCGAGTTCAAGCCATACAGGAGTTACCTCCGTCTACTACACTTCACCAGTTGCGTCACTTCTTAGGCCTAATCAATTTCTATAGGCGTTTCATTCCTCATTGTGCTAATTGGCTATCTTCCCTTACTGACATTTAAAAAAATCGTCATAAGAAGAATGAAGACATTTCCTTGACACAAGGACAGCTTCAGGACTTCCAGTCTGCCAAGACAGCCCTCGCTAGTTCTTCTTTGCTAGCCCACCCGGTACCAGAGGCCAAGCTTTCGCTTTGTGTTGATGCATCTGATACCGCTGTGGGAGCAGTTTTACAGCAGTCTTACGCGGAAAACCAACAACCTTTGGCATTTTTCTCGAGGAAGTTGAAACCAGCAGAAACGCGTTATAGCACGTTTGGGCGGGAATTATTAGCCATATATCTGTCGGTGAAACATTTCTCTCATATCCTTGAGGGAAGAAATTTTACGGTTTTTACCGACCACAAACCGCTGACCTTCGCTTTGAGGGCCAAAGCCGACAGATATTCGCCCAGAGAGACAAGGCACCTGGACTACGTTTCACAATTTACAAACGATATCCTGCACATTGCCGGCTCGCACAACATAGTTGCAGACGCATTATCACGTTTGCCAATTAGCTCCATCTCGTCATCCCAGGATATCGACTTAGGTCGTTTAGCTGCAGACCAACCTGCACTCCAATCGTTGGACACTCTTTCTACTGAATTTGCGACTTGCATTTTCAAATATCTGCCCTTGTCCACCACCGACAGGCAGATTCTTTGTGATGTATCCACTGATGCACCACGACCACTTGTTCCTGAGACTCACCGTCGAATTGTGTTCCTGGCTTTGCACAACATTTCTCATCCAGGATCTGCTGCCACAGTTAAACTCATAACAGTCAGATTCTTCTGGCCAAATATGAGGCGCGACATTGCTGCTTGGTGCCATTCCTGTATCGCTTGCCAGAAATCGAAGATCCATAGACACATCCGGACTCCACTGGGTACTTTCACCACTCCAGATGCTCGGTTCCAACACATCCACATTGACATCGTTGGACCTTGGCCATTCAGCAGTGGATATTCCTACATATTGACGTGTGTCGATCGTTTTTCGCGATGGCCTGAAGCCATCCCTTTACAAGACATGACTGCCGAGACTGTAGCACGTGCTCTGGTATCAGGGTGGATTACCCGCTTTGGGGTACCAACTACACTCACCACAGACCGCGGTAGACAATTCGAGTCCCAATTCTTCTCTGAGCTCACCAAAATAATTGGAGCTCAACGGATTCGGACCACAGCCTATCATCCTGCTTCAAATGGAATGGTGGAACGATTCCACCGCCAATTAAAGGCCGCTCTTCGTGCCTATCCAGACTCTCAACGTTGGAGCGAGTACCTTCCTATTGTGTTATTAGGAATTCGGTCATCAATAAAGGAGGACCTTGGGTTCTCCCCGGCCGAATTAATTTACGGTGCTCCTCTAGCGTTGCCTGGGCAAATGCTTGCCTCTGTTGATCTTGCTTTCCAAGATCCGCTTTCCTACGTATCCCGTCTGCGTTCTTATTTACAGGACCTGCCGCCGATGGATATGAGGAAGCAAACTGTAAAACCTGCGGTCCCGAGGGATAATGCCTCGTGGACCCATGTGTTCATAAGGAATGATGCTGTGAGACCACCCCTCACACAACCATACTCTGGACCCTACCGTGTGTTAGAACGCACTGACAAACATTTCACTGTAGACGTTAAGGGGTCCAGAGAGACAATTTCGGTGGATAGACTGAAAAGGGCACACAATGATGCTCATACACCCGAGCCACAAATACCCAATCTTTCTCTCTTGTGCATACACCTGTTCCTTCTGCCCCACCTTCACCTACATACAAGACTACGACCCGTTCCGGTCGGAGAGTCCACTGGCCCAAAAAGTTCTGCCAAACTATTTTTATGTGAACTGGCCATTGGAGCCTTATATATATATATTTTTTTTTGCTGTTCTTGTTATTTATTGATTTATTGTATTGCAATGTACCTCTCATTACCATTTCACTGGATGTATATATATGTTTTTCGTTTCCTTTACAACGAACATTTTAAGCTATATTCTTCTATTTGCCGGTTTATAAATTTACCACGTAAATTTACCGTTGAAAACCGCGCATTTATTAAGAATGCTTATTTCTCTGGTCGCTGGCCTCTTGACCCTTCCAGGTCAACGCATTCACAACATCAACGACAACAACACAGCTTCATCAACAACTAAAACCAGCAGAACAAGCCAGACAATTTATTTCTGCAGCACTCTGCCTGTGAGAAATTCCCTTCGGAAGTTGGACATTTCATGTTATACCACAGACCAGAAACCACCTGCATTCATTCTCTGGAACACATTCTTTACTGCTGTCATGTGACTGCACACATGTTAACTGTATTTTAGATATTTGAACTTTTGACCTCTTCTCTTACTTCCATTACTCTGTACCATAGTTTTCATGCCTCTTACATGCTCGCCATCTTACTCCATGCATGCTTCTTTCGATTTTTATGTTTTAAAAATCAGGCGGGAGTTAATGTAGTAAGAGTTGCCTCCCTTGCCATGACAATCTCATCACCGCTCTCTAGACAGGAAGTAGGTGGAGTTGCTTCCCTTTGGGATTGACAGACTCTCTGGTGGTCACTTCCGGTCAACAGATATAAAAGGAGCGGTTTACCACGAAATCTCTCTCTCGCCTCCTGATTCCTGAAGTGGTAACACATTCGACCTTAGCTTGGGATGATTCCTTCTTGACGACCCTTTCGTTACCAAGCTCAATGCAACTTGCAGCCTGAGATGAGAGCCTAAGATGTCTCTACCAACTTCAGCCTTGTATTATGACCATCGGGTAACAAATCCTTATATTTAATGCCTTTGACTTCCATGAAGTAAAAACTTTATTACCACACACACACCGGTATTTACTGTCTTTTATATTATGTTGCATGTACACCGATATTTATTTCCTAAACTGTATTTAGTTACAACTGAGGCCAACTTTGCCTTTCATCTCCATGGGGGTCAATAAAATAAGTACCAGTCAAGTACTGAACCCAATATAATCATCTCTCCACCTCCTAAATTGCTGGTCGCATGCCTAAATTAGAAATCATTATATAACCAGCATCACTGTATAACCATCATCATTATATTACCACCGTCATTCTATAACCACCATCACTATATAACCACCATCACTATATATCCACCATCACTATATAACCACCATCACTATATAACCACCATCACTATATAACCACCATCACTATATAACCACCACCACTGTATAACCATCATCATTATATAACCACCATCACTATATAACCACCATCATTATATAACCACCATCACTATATAACCACCATCATTATATAGACACCATCACTATATAACCACCATCACTATATAGCCACCATCCCTATATAACCACCATCACTATATAACCACCATCACTATATAACCACCATCATTATATAACCACCATCACTATATAACCACCATCACTGTATAACCACCATCATTATATAGCCACCATCACTATATAACCATCATCACTATATAACCACCATCATTATATAACAACCATCACTATATAACCACCATCACTATATAGCAACCATCACTATATAACCACCATCATTATATAACCACCATCACTATATAACCACCATCACTATATAACCACCATCACTGTATAACCACCATCCTTATATAACCACCATCATTATATAACCACCATCATTATATAACCACCATCACTATATAACCACCATCATTATATAGCCACCATCACTATATAACCACCATCATTATATAACCACCATCACTATATAACCACCATCACTATATAACTACCATTATTATATAGCCACCATCACTATATAACCACCATCACTGTATAACCACGATCATTATATAACCACCATCCCTATATAACCACCATCACTATATAACCACCATCACTATATAACCACCATCACTGTATAACCACCATCATTATATAACCACCATCATTATATAACCACCATCATTATATAACCACCATCATTATATAACCACCATCATTATATAACCACCATCCCTATATAACCATAATCACTATATAACCACCACCATTATATAACCACCATCATTATATAACCACCATCACTATATAACCACCATCACTATATAACCACCATAATTATATAACCACCATCACTATATAACCCCCATCACTATATAACCACCATCACTATATAACCACCATCATTATATAACCAACATCACTATATAACTACCATCATTATATAACCAACATCACTATATAGCACCATCACTATATAACCACCATCATTATAGAGTTATGGCCCTTGCCATTCTGAGTTCAAATCCCGCCGAGGTTAACTTTGCCTTTCATCCTTATGGGGTCGATAAAATAAAGTACCAGTAATACACTGGGTAATTGCTGGCCTTCTGCCAAAAGTAGAAACAATTATATAAACACCATTTAGGGCAGTGAATTGGCAGTATTGGTAGAGGGTCGGACGCCATGCTTTCGAGCATAGTTACGTCTCTTTACGGTCTGAGTTCAAATCCCGTTGAGGTCAACTTTGCCTTTCATCCTTATGGGTTCAATAAAATAAAGTACCAGTAATGTACTGATTAAATGGTGGTCTTGTGCCAAATGTATAAATAATTATATAAACACCATCACTATATAAACACAATCACTATATAACCACCATCACTATATAACCACCACTATTATATAACTGCCATTATATAACCACCACCACCACCACTATATAACAATAATAAGTATTATGTAACCACTATTATCACATAACCACCACATTATATAATCACAATAATCATATAACCACACCTGTTATATAACCATTATTATTATATAACCAGGCGGTGGATTGGCAGTATTGGTAGAGAGTCGGACACCATGCTTTGATGCATAGAGTTACGACCCTTGCCATTCTGAATTGAAATCCCCCTTACGGAGTCGATAAAATAAAGTACTAGTAATGCACTGGGTAATTGCTGGCCTTGTGCCAAAAGTAAAAATAATTATTATTATATAGCCACTATTATCATTTAACCATCATATCATTATATAACCACCATCAATGTTTATAGCTGGATAAATGGATGACCTATTTTTTTCAATTTTTAGAGATGGAGCCAACTGTAGCATTTATATACCGTTGACATAATAAAATAGAAGGGAGGAGGACAATAATTTAACAGTGCCTACTCTAGGTTCACAAATAATAGGGGGTGGGGGTGGAATAATAGGGGGTGGGGGTGGAATAAGAGGGTGTGGGGGTGGAATAAGAGGGTGTGGGGGTGGAATAAGTGAGTATGGGAGTGGACATTTGCTTAAATTCTAATAAGCGGGGTGGTTGGAATAAACGGTGAAGTTGGGAAATCGGTAATTGTATAGTGTACATTTGTAAATATGGGATTTCTTGTAATGTTCTTTTTTTGTCATATAAAATGTTTTTTAATGTAAAATAAAATTATTATTAGATTCTCCAGCTGCTGTATCAATAGGAATCATTTACATTAAAATTTTGCTGGAGATAGATTAGCAAAGTTTAATAAGGAGAGGGGGGGGGGTCTGAAAAAGTGATAAGTGGTGGGAGGGGCGACGATGACAACAATGATTATTCAAGACTTGAGAGTATTGAGAGTACTTAATTTTGCGGAGTTGACAGTTGAGAGATGAAGGAGTCAAAATTTTACATCCAAAATTTATATTGACACAGAATTTGAAAATAATCAAGAATTAGGAAGAATTTAGTAATATGGTTTAACTTTTTCATTATTAAGCTGGTGTGTGGAACATTACTTAATGCAAGGTTCTTACATAGAATTATGATGGAAGGTAGCTGGCATATGGATATAATAATAATAATGAAATTATTGTGTAAAGTGCTCAGGTGCACTACAACTCGTCAAAGGTGTATGTATAGTACATAGAATAATACACAAATGTCAGGTAAGTAGATGTGTGTATGTGTTAGCTGTAGTGTTGGCGGATTTCGGGAAGCATGGAGGCCTTAAAGGATGTAGTGTCTTGACAGCTAACAACTGATGCAGGTAGTTTGTTCCATGCTTCAGCAACTCTGAGCGTGAAAAAATGTTTCCGAAAGTCATGGGAACTGTGCTGTTTTCTTACTTTGTGGGCATGTCCACGTGTGTTAGACACATGGAAATCAAAAAGGTACTCAGGGTTGTTGTTGGCAACATGGTTAACAATTTTGTGGGTGTTTACCAAGTCAGTTGCCAGGCATTGGAGCTTCAATGTATCCATGCCCAGGGAAGCAAGGCGCTCAGAGTATGGTAGATGCCTGATGGAGGGTATTCGCTTGGTTGCACGTCTCTGAACAGTTTCCAGGCGGTCAATGTTCTGAGCAAGATAGGGGTTCCAGACTGGTGATGCAAATTCTAAGTGTGGTCGCACCATAGCCATGTACAGCCTTAAATAGATATCTGGAGAGCGGCTGACAAAGGTCTTGCTGAGTGATGCTAAGACACCCTCGGCCCTCTTGACAATTTTAGAGACGTGCCTCGTCCAACGCAAATCGCTGCTGACCGTAATGCCCAGGTCACGTTCACAAGAAGGCTTCTTGATATTAGTGCTGTGGAGGGAGTATGTGGACGCTGGGTTTTTACTCCCAAAATGCATGGTGGTGCACTTGTCCACAGCTAGCTTGAGTTGCCAGTCTGAGATCCATTGTTGCATTGTCTCCAGGTCAGACTGCAAGCAAGATCTATAGTGTCTAGTGTCCAAGGCTCTATAATATATAGACCTTATCCCAATTATGTATATTATGCTCCCAAATAATTGTAATTTGCAGTCTGATAAGCTGATGAACATAATTTTTGATAATTCTTGCTCTCAAGTAAAAACGTTGAAAATGAAATTTAGCTTGTAAGAATTTATTTAGCATTTACATTACTCTATATATACTGGTATTTTCGTGAAAAATGATTTGTCTCACATAATGTTGAATCATTTATTCTAAAAACAATACTTTAACATCAGTCTGAGTGGCCAATTACGGCCAGTTTGAACATAAAGAGGTGACAGAATTCTGGCCGGATACAGCCAGTTTAAATGCTAAAGGATTAAGAAAAAGCAGAGTTTCATGAAAACAAACTAATATAAAATGTTTAACTTACGAGATCATTGGTGCAAGATTTGGTCGAATAAATAGGATTAGGCAGACTCCTACCAACTGAATTGTAGCTAATGGGATATACTTATAATCTCGGGATATTGTTTTTTGAATTTCATTCTGCCATTCACGAGAATTTTCCGTACTAGAAAAAGAAAGCAGATATATCTAATTTTCAAATTAAAAAACAATAACAAATAAATTTTGCTTTACATGACAAAATGATATTTATTTATTAATATTTATATATAGTACTAACAAACACGCAAGAGTGTTAAGGTCATTCCTCCTGCCAAAGTAAGGGTTAGCCTTCCGTATTTTTCCCTATCATCTGCATGACTTCTCATCAACCTTCTGTCTTTCATTTCCTCCTCCATCATTTCCAGCCATGTCTTTCTTGGACTTCCTCTACTTCTTTGCACATTCATTTCCATCAGTTTTCTCACTTTGATCCTTCCTCAACACATGACCCAACCATCTTATTCCATTTCGCTTCACATCATTCATCACTGCCTCTATACCTATCATTCTTCTCACTCAGTCGCTTTGATCCTTCTTCAACACATGATCCAGACATCATATTCCATGTCTTTTCACAATATTCATCACTTGCTCTATTCCACTCACCTCGTCACTTTCATCCTTCGTCAACACATGGCCCAGCCCATCTCATTTAATTTCTCTTCGCATCACTGGCTCTATTCCTCTTACCCAGTCACTTTCATCCTTCCTCAACACATCTCTTCCATTTTAATCTAAATTGTTTGATTATGTCATCTTTTGAATGATCATTTCTAAACTCTTGAATACCCTTCAACAACCACATGAGTCCATCTGTTATCTGTGAACCTTGCGGAATGTCTGACTGCAAAATACCAAAAGTGATATAAAATATAAAACATACCAAAAGAATGCAATGATTACCTGGCTCTAACAATGTTACTGGCGTTAAGATCAACAATTTCTTCAAATCCAATTGCAAAAATATCTGTAGGGTAAGTGAAGTCAGCATTTTGATCTAAGGAAGCTAGAAAAGTATAAAGAAGGAAGTAAACAATAAAAAAATGAGGGAACAGAATAGAAACATCAATAAAACAATGGAGATCGAGAGAATGGTAGAATGTTGGAATAATATGAATAGTGGTGATGGTGATAGGGGTACAGTGTACCTATTGTAAAATGGATACACACAAGGATATGGTGTATATACTATAAACCAGATACACACAAGGACATGGTGTACCTATTCTAAACCAGTGGTGAAGAAGAAGTAGCAGCAGCAGTAGCAGTAGTAGTAGTAGTAGTAGTAGTTCTCAAGTTCCATCTAACAATGTGTTCCAAAACTTTTGAGATCAGAATTGGCTACTGGTACACATTACTGTCCAACCATTGCTAGCAGGGAGAACACATTCAATGATGATGATGATGATCTATACTAGTAATATTAATTTCTCCTACATATATTGACATTCACTCATTCTTTTTTTTTTTTTAAAGGCTTACATTTGTTTTTCTCCCCAAATAAATTTGTGCATTCAATGGATCAAAGTTAACTTAATTCTTTGACTTAAATAAACAAACATTTTCCTTACTTGGAAACAGATTTCTGCAGCAGCTATGAGCATCAAGTAGCCAGTCAGTGAGTTTTTCTTTCTTGAAAGCAATACTGCGGAAATGAGTGCCCCCATTTACATTCCATGTACCACAGCATACACGGAGCTTCTCCAGTTTCGTGTAATCCCTATGTCGGGCTACCATTTCTCTAAGAATGCCTCCTGGTGCTGGACAAAGATTAAAACAAAAATTCTTTTTTTTAAATGAATTACATGATAGATATAAAATTAAAATAAGATGTTAGCTTCCAATTAAAATACATTTATGACTGTACATGGTGTCAAGTGGCTGATCTTAGGAAGGGCATCCAGTCATAGAAACCAAGCCAAAATAAAACGACAGATCTGGCCTCAAAACATGTTCACCATCAAACCTATGCAAGCATGGAAAACTGACATTAAACGGTGATGATGATGATATGACTGTGTGGATAAGAAGTTTGCTTTGCAATCACATAGTTTTGAGTTTGGCCCAAGACTTTAGAGTGAAATTGGGTTGATGGAAACTGTGAAAGCCCAGATGGACTCTACCTGTTGCTGGATGTTCCTAATCCATCTCGCATTTTGATGTCATTGGTGGAGTTCACTGTTAATCTGTTGCAAGATTTTGGATCAGATTTCTAGTGTGAGGAAAGTGAATGAGTTCAGCTTCTTCTTCCCAAGCAAGTGATAACAAATATAGACTACTGAAGAGTTGAGGTTCTGCACTTCACTTCAGAAACTAAAGATAGATTACTAAAGAGGAATTTGTGACATGTAGAATTTGTGACAGGGTAGAAATATATGACAATGAATTTGTGACAAGCAATTTGCAGTAAGAAGAATGCGTCAAGAGGAAGATGTAACAAAAAATATCATCATCACCATTTAACGTCCATTTTCCACACTAGCATGGGTTAAATGAGTTGCCCAAATGTGAGACAAACCAGATCTGATAACTATGACTTGCTTAAACAGGACTGGTTTTGGCTTGGTTTCTACGACTGGTTGCCCATCCTAACACCAGCCACTTTACAATATGGGCTGGGCACATTTTGTCATGACACTTTCACAACCACTATTCAGTGTGGACTGGATGCTTTTTGTTGTGACACCTACACGATATATATATGTAATATATATGTGTGTGTGTGTGTCAACACATAAGACCATAATAATAGTCAAGGACAATAAATATTAGTTGGAGACAAAAACCGTGGACAGAAGTGCCTCTATTAATATGGTCATTTGTGTTGGGATGGACACATTTAACATTTTCTCAAAGCTTCTTAATTCAACCAGTTATGTATACACATGCATACATATTGTTTAGATAATAATAATTTGTAAAATTCATACCATGCAAACATCTAGAAGTCAGCAAGGCTTTAGTTCTTTCTTTGAGTTCTCCACTTAAAGTAGATCCCATGACAAAAACATCCATCGCTTCTTGTTTATTGCTGTCGAGGAAATTATTTTGAATCGTTCGAGTAGCAGACCGGGCAGCATCAGAATACTGACAGAAATGAAGAGAAAGAATAAAAAATAGATCAGTAAATTCTTGAAGTGGTTGACAAGAACTTTCTACTTTGTCTAGAACATTGGTTCTTAAATAGAAGACACTTGGTTCCTTGGGAAGGAACTGGGGAGGAATTCATACTGGGAAAGAATAGAGTACATTATATATATAAGGGCAGTCAGTGGATTGGCAGTATCGATAGAGGGTCAAACGCCATGCTTTCCAGCATAGAGTTATGCCCCTTTATGATCTGAGTTCAAATCCCGCCGAGGTTAACTTTGCCTTTCATCCTTACGGGGTCGATAAAATAAAGTACCAGTAATGCACTGGGATAATTGCTGGCCTTGTGCTAAAAGTATAAACAATTATATATATTTATATATATATATATATATATATATATCAAATGAAATACCAATATACCCAACTATAGTGTACATTGTGTATATATCTTTAGCAGTATGTGATGAGTAGTCGTGTTCACCACTTTAGCAGGGTAGTAGAATGAAGGGTCGTTAGTTGCCAGTGTGGTAAGTGATAGTATCCTCGTTGGATTATCTTGTCGACATAGACGTGAGGGAAGGTCCCTCGATTTATTTACCATCTTAGTATTTACAATATTCCTTTCGTCAGGTCGCCAATTCCGGCAACATAGATTACAGATGTTATTGAGACACGAGTAACATAATAATGATTTCAACAGCAGAAATTATAGATGAAATATATGTTTATTTTTGATGTAGCACAAACAATGTTTGTTAACTTATATGGTTGAAGTTACATATAAAAAGAGGTTACAAAAGGGAATGTGCCATTGCGCCGAAAAGCCGGCGAGGCTAGGGTGCAATATCTCACCGTTACATTATGCGTGTTGCTGGCTCGAAGTTCCTGGTACAAGAGAGTGATTCTTCAAATCCTCGCGGGGAATTTCTTCCTCAGGGCGCGTAGGGATACATCCTCTTCTACTGGCGCTGATTGGCTGAACTGAGCCAATTCACACACAGAGAATATATGTGAGCCCGCGGAATGTAGGTCACTACATATCAAAAGAAATACCAATATACCCAACTATAGTGTATATTATATATATACCAAATGAAATACCAATATACCCAACTATAGTGTATATTATATATATATCAAATGAAATACCAATATACCCAACTATAGTGTATATTATATATATATCAAATGAAATACCAATATACCCAACTATAGTGTATATTATATATATATCAAATGAAATACCAATATACCCAACTATAGTGTACATTGTGTATATATCAAATGAAATATCAATATACTCAACTATAGTGTATATTATATTATATATATACCAAATGAAATACCAATATACCCAACTATAGTGTATATTATATATATATATCATCATCATCACCGTTTTACGTCCATTCTTCCACGCTAGCATGGGTTAGACGGGTTGTCCTGTCGTGGGCAGTGTCTGGTCGGCTGACCATGCCTTGCTCATACAGGAACTGATTTGGCTTGATTTCTACAGCTGGATGCCCTTCCTAACACCAACCTTATTTACAGTGAGTGCTGGGTGCTTTTTCGTGGCACCTACACGTCCACTTTACAGTGTGGGCTGGGTGCTTTTTTGCCGTGGCACCTCCACGACCACCTTGCAGTGGGAGGGTGTGGGGTCATATTGTCTATATGCTTCAGCTTGTACCCATGGGAGGTCGGGTACTCTGTATTACTGCGTGACGCCAGAAGTCACGGTCGTGTGTCATTGTCTTTGAGAGGTGTAATTGGGTAAGGTCAGCTTTTATCACCTCATCCCAGGTCATCTTGGGTCTCCCCACTCCGCGGTTTCCATTGACTTCTAGTGCTCTGCACCATTTTATGCAGCTGTCATCCTTCATACGCATCACATGTCCATACCAACGCAACCGCCTCTCTTGCACACAGCATTTGATTCCTCTTATGCTAAGTCTCTCTCTCAATTCATTTATGCTTTGCCGTTCACGTATATTACTGTTACACATCCATCGGAGCATGCAGGCTTCGTTTCTCTCTAATCTACGTAAGTCTTCCACCTTCAGCGCCCAGGTCTCACTACCATGTAACATTGCTGTTCGGATACACGCATCATACAGTCTGCCTTTCATTCTGAGGGAGAAGCCTTTTGCAGCTAGCAGTGGTAGTAGTTCCCTGAACTTCTTCCATCCCGTTCTTACCCTAGTTATTGTACTTTCTGAACACCCACCTCCGCTGCTAATTTGGTCACCTAGGTAGCAGAAGCTGTCTACTGTCTCTACAGAGCCCTCCCAGAGTTTGGTGGTACTTGTTTCCTGTGGCTGTTTGCTGCTTGCTGTCCCAGTACAGCTGCTGCATGTGAAGCCTACATTCTTAATTAAGCTTCCTGAGATCCCGCTACATCTCTTGTGTACCCATTGTTTGCATTTGGGGCAAAGAATGGAGTTCCTACCTACACCTTTCCTACATACTGAGCAAGGCCATTTCCCTGAGGGGATCTGGGTTCTGTTTTCTCGTCTACTTACAAGGACCTTAGTCTTTGTCATGTTGACTTTGAGACCCTTTCTTTCTAGTCCCTGCTTCCAAGTTTGGAATTTATTCTCTAGTTCTACCATAGATTCAGCTATAAGTGCGAGGTCATCAGCATACAGGAGTTCCCATGAGCATCCGGTCTTAAACTCCTCCGTTATTGCCTGCAGGACTATGATGAACAGGAGAGGGCTAAGAACAGAGCCCTGGTGGACACCAACCTGTACACTAAATTCCTCGCTATACTCATTGCTAACCCTAACTTTGCTGACTGCTCCCCTATACATGGCTTGTGCAGCTTTCACAAGCCATTCATCTACTCCTAGTTTTCTAAGAGCCCACCAGATTACAGCACGTGGAACTCTTGTCAAAGGCTTTCTCGAGATCGACGAATGCCAGGTAGAGTGGCTTACTTTTAGCTAGGTACTTTTCCTGTAACTGCCTCACAAGGAAGAGGGCATCAGTGGTGCCTCTTCCTGGTACAAACCCAAATTGCATCTCATCTAGTTTCACCCGGTCCCTAATCATCTGTGCTATAACTCTTTCTGTTACTTTCATGACCTGGTCCATCAGCTTTATACCTCTATAGTTTCCTCTATCGAGTGCATCACCTTTACCTTTGTAGCAGTTGACAATGATGCTACTGCACCAATCTTTTGGTATGACACCTTCTAGTATTACCTGGTTAACAATACATGTGGTTATAGTGTGACCTACAGACCCAGATGCCTTCAGCATCTCGGCAGCTATACCCGATGGACCGGTTGCCTTCCCCATCTTCAGATCTTTGATTGCCTTACTTACTACGCTGCTGCTGACTTGTACTGCTGGCCCCTCTATAGGGTCTACTTGGGGTAGGGTCTCTTCTTCCCATGCATTCTCCTCATTTAGTAATCTATCATAATGACTCTTCCATGCATCTTTCTTCTCAGCACTTGTGAGGGCAAGCTCACCTTTATCATTCCGGATATATATCAAATGAAATACCAATATACCCAACTATAGTGTATATTATATATATATCAAATGAAATATCAATATACCCAACTATAGTGTATATTATATATATATATATACCAAATGAAATACCAATATACCCAACTATAGTGTATATTATATATATATATACCAAATGAAATACCAATATACCCAACTATAGTGTATATTATATATATACCAAATGAAATATCAATATACCCAACTATAGTGTATATTATATATATATATACCAAATGAAATATCAATATACCCAACTATAGTGTATATTATATATATATATACCAAATGAAATATCAATATACCCAACTATAGTGTATATTATATATATATATACCAAATGAAATATCAATATACCCAACTATAGTGTATATTATATATATATATATCAAATGAAATACCAATATACCCAACTATAGTGTCCATCGTGTATATATATTAAATGAAATACCAACACAACTAATTATAAGGGAGATCATGATTTAACAATTCACAAAAGGTTTAATCCCTTTGGGACTATACAATTATTGAGGCTTGAAAAGCTTGATCATGTTAACATGATGCTTGGGTGAAAGATTACTAGATGACAATTCAAAATGGGGAGAAATTGAAGAAACCTGAGATTGCAAGAAGAGTGTGTGTTGGGTCTCTGAAACCCACTGGATTAGAAGAAAGAAAAATTATAGAGATCATTATGTAGAAATTGAGCCTCAAGTATGTCCATTTATTTAGGGGTCTGATTTTATAGTACCTTGGCTATGAGACAAAGTGAAATGTCTATGATGTGGGCCACACAAACATTTTTCATATACAGTTTGTTCACTTTTTATGCGAAAATGCGTTCGCGAACGCGGTGCGTCAAGCAAATTCACATAAATAAAAAAAATTTTAAACCACAGGCATTATATAGCATTCACACAAAGTGAATATTTAATATTTTTTCAAGAAGCATTAAAGTGAATTCTCAAACTTCAAGTTCATGTAAAAAACGAACAGACTGTATATGTGTGTTGTAAGATAGTGTGTGAGGAATTTGAAATGATAGTGGAACACTTGCCCTTACTGATGTTGAAAAGAAAGAGGCATTGGAAGAGCTATTTGAGATGCAGTTTGGTTTTATGCCAAGTAGGGGTCCATGGTACGACAACTATGATGGTAAACTGATAAGAGTTGAAAATAGCACAAACTACAATATGTTTGTACAAATTAATTATATACAGATAACTAGAAAAGAAAACAAATCCTTGGAATAAGGTTACATTGGTACTTACTTTAGATCGACCACCACCCATGGCACCAGTGCCAGCATAAATACGGCTGATATGGTCACCATTTTCTGTCCATATTTGTTTGAAAACTTCTTCAAAACGAGATACCATTTGAATCTTTCCTCCAAATCCCAATGCTTCCATCTGTCTTTTAAGAATCTGAAAATTAAAGAAAAAATGTTATTGTTGTGAAACAAGGAGGAGGAGAAGAAGCAAAAGAAGAGGATAACATCCATGAGCTTGGCTGTTTACGCTTGGGTATCCAGTCGGATTCGTTGGAGACGGTTGCGTCTGACAAGGCCCGCTGGAAGGAGTGTTTGAGGACTCTGCCCCCAAGACTCTCTCAGGAAGAAGAAGAAGGAGGAGGAGGAGAAGGCAAAGAAGAAGAAGAAAAAGAAGAAAGATGGTATATTCTTGTTATAAATATGAGTTAAAAGTTTCAGCTGGTAATAGCAATATAACTTATATATAATAAAAGACCAATAAATTTCCAAAAGCCAGTACAATGCAGTAGAAGAATACAAAGGGCAAGTGATGACAAACAATACAAAGTAATGTTTTATTTGTCATCACATGCCCTTTGTATTCTTCTACCACATTGTATCTTTGAAAATTATCGTTCTTTTATTATATATACCTCGCAATGTCTCATATTAACCACACCATGTTACATATAACTTACATATAATAATAATATAACTTACATATAAGCCATATAGGCGTTGAACAGAATTTGTTCGATCAAGGCAATCAACACAATTGGTTCGAATAGTTCCAAGCTGTTGCCTATTTAGAAGAATAAAATGAAAATGTTGAAGATTTAGAACAAACAGAAATTCTATATCTACCTGATTCCCTTTTTATGCTGGTTTTCCCAAATTTGCAACAAGATCATTTTTGGCAGGTTTTCTATGGCCAGATGCCCTTCTTAATGCCAACTTATACTATATGGTAACCATATGGTATATACCACTAACATCAGTCAGACTGCTACACTGGCAGATCTATCATTTATTAGGGAAATAAACAACTGTCATCAAAGGCCATATAAATGGTACCAATATGATGTTTACAGCGACAGACACACACATACACATGTACACATACACACACACATCATCATCGTCCTTGTTTAACACCGATTTTCCAAGCTTGCATGGATAAGATGGGTTGTGTCATTATGAGATAAGTCAGGTTAGATGACCATGTCTTGCTCATACAGATTTGTTTTTGGCATGGTTTCTACAGCTGATTGCCTTTCCTAATGACAACCACATGGAAGCTTTTTATCATGGCACCAAAATGAAGACCTTACAGAGTGGACTGGGAGCATTTTTGTTGTGGCAGCAATACTATTGGAGAGCAAGTGAGGAGTGTGTCCAGCTTTCGATGCTTGTATGTATGGGTTGGACAGAAGAGGTGTATCAGGGTGTGGAAGGTGAAGGTTAGGGGGAGCTGGACGAGTATACATGTCGGACATGGATGAGGTGAGTGGCAAGGTCTATGGTGGGATACCTAGCTGGTGATAGAGGGGGGGGGAATTAAAATTGGGGAAGGTGTGTGGGAGGGAGAGGAAAGAATGGTACAGATTAATATCCTCTACCTGTTTGCTGCTTCCTGTGCACATGGGAAGGCGAGTCTTCAGAAGCGCATGCGTATATATGTTGGAAAAATAGACATGAAATGATGATATAATAAGCTTTCTTACATTTTTTATCTATCAAATTCTGACACTGATTGACAGATAACAAATTGACTGAGACTGATTGACAGACAAAAAATTGACTGATGTTGATTGACTGACAATGAATTGACTGACAACAAACTGATTGACAATGAATTAATTGAAGATGCATTAAGCAGTAACAAGTTCACTAGATGTCATTTTATATGATGTTGATGATGATGATGATAATAATAATCATTTCTACTTTAGGCACAAGGCCAGCAATTTGAAGGGGAGGGTAAGATCGATTAAATTGACCCCAGTGTATTACTGGTGCTTCATTTATCGATCCCATAAGGATGAAAGGCAAAGCTAACCTCAGTGGGATTTGAACTCAGAACGTAAAGTGCCGTAACTATGTTGCAAAGCAAAGTGTCCACCCCTCTACCGATTCTGCCAATCCACCGCCCTAATAATAATAATAATTTTACACCTGTATTTTTCTATATTGGCATGGGTTGGAGGGGTAATTACCAACCAAGTCAAAATCAATCTGATTGCTTACATATGTTCCAGTTTAGCATGGTTTCTAAGATTGGACATCTTTCTAAAGGCTCCATCTGCCCTGAGTGTCCTGCACTTTTTTATACAGCTGTCATCATCTCTATGCATCACATGTCCATACCAGTGCAATCTTCTCTTGCACACTACATCTGCTTCCTCTAATGCCTAGTTATTTTAATTTTTATAAGCTAATTTATCCTCCAATGTTAATGCACACAACATTGCACAAACACTGGAGCATAGCATACTCACTTTATTTATTTCTAGACTTTGAAATCCTCTGCAATTGTGGCTCACATTTTAAGGCCATACAGCATTGTATTTTGAAAGCATACTATTATTATATCATTGATGTTATTAGTCCAACCCATGTCAGCATGGAAAAATGGATGTAAAATGACATTGGTGATGATGATGATGATGATCATGGTGGTGGTGGTGATAATGGTGTAGTGCTCTCTAGACAAAGGGAAGTAGCTAGAGTTACTTGCCGTAGAATTTCTAGAATATTCCTTGAACTTCCGTTCCAGAGATTATAAAAGAAAGAGCAAAGGGCAATCTCCCTCTCTTTACCAGCAGGCTCTAGAACTGACCACACCAAGCACAGACATGTTAAGTTTTTTTCTAATCCTATCTTGTATCTCAGGATTACACCATATGGCACAAGGAACGTTTTACTACAAAAATTGTAACAAGCACACTTCAATAAATACAAGTCGTTATTGATACTCGTTTCTGAAATATTCGTCATGCTCCAGTTATTACATCGTCATTTCTTTTACATCTTCTAAACAAATTAAATTAGTGGTTGGCATGTAGTGGTATTTACTGGAGTAGATAACCCTAAGGTCAATTCACTAAATTGGTGACCCCAAAGTGATGATAAATATATTATATCTTATTGTTAAAATTGGTGACCTGACGTGATGTGAAAATATTTGACACAACAGTGGGCATAAATGCAGGCAACAACACATAAAAAAAATTAAAAAAAGCAACAACACAGAAAAAAAATTGTTCTCAACTCTAGAAAGTCAGTTTTTTCAGTCAGTTCGTGTGGGGCGAACAAAATAGAAAAATTGAAGAAGCAAGTCGCCATGTTGACAGCGTGATAATTCACTAAAAAAAATTGTCCCGTCTTTGGTTGAACCAAGCTTTCGTTTTTTTGAAGTCGCCATCTTACTTGCTCGGTGCTATATTTTTTACTTAAGTTATTCATGGTACTACCACGTGTGCGGTAGTTGAAAAAAAAAAAAAAAAAAAAAAAAAAAGAAACAACAAAGAAATTCTCGCTCAGCGTCTACGGTGTTAATCATGAGCAATTCTTCGTTACCAGCATTTTCTGGTGATGCCAATTGTGGTTTGCTCAACTGGACTTGTATTTTGCTGCCCACGGTGTTCAAGTGGCACAACATAGATTACACGTGCTTATCAGTGGAATTCCTGCTTCGCTGGCAACCTCAGTTAAAGACATAATTACAGATCCTCCACAAGGCACATCTTACGAAACCCTAAAGGCAGAAGTGCTCAGACGAAACAGACGCTCGTCTTTGAGTAGATTTTGTTCCTTGTTGGAAGAGGAAAACCTGGGTGACAGAACTCCATCTCAATTTTTACAGCGTATCCGGGAACTGAGCGACTCAACAGCAGAGGACAATTCCTTCGTAAAACAGCTATTCTTCTTCCGTTTGCCAATAAATGTGCAGACCATATTGGCGAATATGGTCGACACCAGTTCTTTGGAACAGTTTGCGGCCTCGGCGGACCGCATTATGGAATTTTCTCGAGAGCCTACTTTGGCAGATTCAGTTGTCGCTTCTTCTGCTTTTAAAACCCAGCCTGCTTCACCTCGTGAGGACTCAATGTTGAGAGCCATTGACGAGTTAAATCGTCAAGTAGCTAAACTGTGTCGGGAGCGAACGCCATCTAAGTGGCGTTCACGAAGTCGGTCTCCTTCTCTTCATCGTCGCGCCAACTTCCCCACCAACAACTCATCTTTGTGTTGGTATCACGTGCGTTTTCGTGAAAAGGCGAAACATTGTATTCAGCCCTGCTCTTTCGAGGCCTCGGAAAACTAAAATTGGAGAGTCTGGGCACAGCAGACCTCTCCCTCAATAATTCACCTTCTCGTGCTTTCTTCATCAGAGTCTGAGTCTCAAACAGGTCGTTTATGGTGGACACAGGGTTTAGTTGCAGTATTTGGACTTTACGGTTCAACTCTACCAAGCCAACTCTCTCCGGCATTTCTTTGTATGCAGTAAATCAGTCTCCTATAAAAGCCTATGGACAGATATCTTTACCATTGGACCTAGCTTTGCGTCGAGATTTTAAATAGATTTTTGTCATTGCCGACCTACCTCATCCTATTCACTTTTGGTAGATGTCAGGAACCAGAAACTTGTGGATAGTACCACATCCTTATCTACGCCTACTCGTAAATCTACCGCTGCTGTTGTCAGTCCGTCATTTTTTGTGGCTGCCGCTGGAAACCAGTTCCATGCACTCCTTACTTCGTTTCCCGAGTTAACGGATATTTCATTTAAACCTACCCAGGCAGTCCACTTGACTCAACACTTCGTTACAGCGACTGGTCCTCCTGTTTTCTCTTGTCCACGGAGGTTGGCTCCGGATAGACTAAAAAAAGCATGAAACGAGTTCCAGCACATGCTCCAGCTCGGTCTTATATGACCGTCCACAAGCCCATGGCATCTTCACTGCACTTGGCTCGAAAGTGGATTTTAGACCAGTAGGAGATTACCGAAGACTTAACGCTATCACCACACCTGATCGTTATCCTTTACCAAACCCACAGGATTTTTCATCCGTTCTTCATGGATGCACGATATTTTCCAAAATAGATCTAATACGTGCATACCACCAGATACCCATGAATCCAGAGGATATACCAAAGACAGCCATGACCACCCCCTTTGGTTTATTTGAATTCCTGTCCATGCCTTTTGGTTTGTGGAATGCCTCTAGCACGTTCCAGCGTTTTATCGATGAAGTCACGTGTGGATTGGATTTCGTGTTTGCTTACGTGGATGACCTCCTGATAACCAGTGACACAGCTGAACATCATCATCAACATCTATCCCAGTTATTTCAACGTCTTCAATCGTACCAAGTCAGAATCAACCCAGCTAAATGTGTGTTTGGTACAGCTTCACTGGAATTCCTTGGACATCTGATAGATTCGGAAGGCATTCGACCTTTGCCATCTAAGGTAGAAGCAATTCAGCATATCCCCCCCCCCCCACCTCACTGAGACAGTTACGTCATTTCTTGGGATTAATTAACTTTTATCATTGTTTTATTCCCAACTGTGCTGAAAAGTTATTCCCTTTGACACAGCTTTTAAAGGATGCAAAAAAGAAAGATGCACCCATTGCACTTTCTGCCAATAATTTGCAATCGTTTGAATCCGTCAAGTCCGAAATAGCTGAAGCTTCTTTCCTCGCCCATCCTGTTGCAAACGCGAGGCTTTCTTTAAATGTTGATGCGTCCGATCATGCTGTTGGAGCAGTTTTGCAACATACGATCAACCACCAGGTTCAACCACTGGCATTTTTCTCACGCCAACTTAAACCAGCGGAACAGAGATACAGCACCTTTGACAGAACTTTTGGCAGTCCATCTTGCCGGGAAGCACTTCCACCATTTTTTGGAAGGGCGGGAGTTCACGATATTCACGGACCATAAACCGCTAACATTCGCTCTCCAATCCAAATCCGACAGGTACTCTCCGAGGGCATATAGGCATTTGGATCTCATCTCCCAGTACACCAGTGACATTCGTCATATAGCCGGAGCTGCCAACATACCCGCGGACGAACTGTTTGACTTTCTGTGTGTTCTCTTGCATCTCCTGCACATATCGATTTGGTTGCCATGGCAACTGACCAACCTACTTTGGATTCATTGGACATTTCATCTGACCAGTTCTCCTGCTGCAAATTGGAATATTTACCTTTTTCCATCTTCTGAAGGAAAAATTCTCTGCAATATTTCTACTGGCTCACCCAGACCACTTGTTCCAGATTGCCATCAACGTACCGTTTTTGATGCACTTCATTCCTTGTCGCATTCCGGCATAGCTGCCACGGTGAAGCTCATCACGGCCCGATTTTTCTGGCCTAATATACGTCGTTTAATCACCTGTTGAGCACGTTCTTGTTTGAAGTGTCAGCGCTCTAAGATTTATCGGCATGTTCGCGCTCCTCTTGGTAAAGTCAGCCCGCCGGACACCCGTTTCCGTCACATTCACATGGATATTGTTGGTCCTTGGTCCGTTAGTTGTGGGTTCACATATATATTGACCTGTATCGATCGTTTCTCTCGGTGGCCTGAAGCCATACCCCTAGTGGACATAACAGCCGAGTCCGTTGCCCGAGCTTTCATTTCTAATTGGGTTGCTCGTTTTGGTGTTCCTTCTAAAATAACCACGGTTCGCGGATGACAGTTCGAGACTTCCTTATTTCATGAAATATCACGACTTTTGGGTGCTCATCACATTCATACGACCAGCTATCACCCAGCCTCCAACGGAATGGTGGAGAGGTTTCACAGACATTTGAAAGCTGCACTCCACGCTACTCCTGATCCGCAACATTGAACCAAATTTTTGCCAATCGTGCTTCTTGATTGTCGTTCTGCCATAAGACAGATTTGGGTTTCTCCTCAGCTGAACTTCTTTACGGTACCACCTTGACTCTTCCCGGTCAAATGCTAGCACTGGTTGACTCATTGCATCTTGATCCAACATCATATGTCACCAGGATTCGTTCTTACTTCTCGGATCTTCCACTAATGAACCCACGTGACCAGTCTATTTCTTCTGCTGTTCCATTGGATATCTCTACATGGACACACATTTTTATACGGAATGATTCCATCAAGGGACTGCTTAAGTCACCCTATAATGGACCTTTTCATGTGCTTTTGCACACACCAAAACATTTCACAGTGGCTGTCAATGGTCAAAAAGAGACAATATCCATTGACAGAGCAAAGAGGGCTTTCTCTGAAAGTCTCATTACAATGCCTGATACACCTTGTACATTCACTCCCACACCAACACCTTCACCTCCACCGCAAACACCACATACCACACAACCATATGTCACACGAGGTGGCAGAACAGTAAAATGGCCACGTAAACTGTCAAACACTATATACATTTAACCTCTAGTGGCATTAACAAACTTTTTTTCAGTTTCAGATAGAATTAGTCAGAAAAGTCTGTAAACTGGTGATGTATGAACTATTTGATTTTGAAGAAACTTTGAACTTACCATTGAGCATTAATTTTTCTCTGCTCCTTTATGTTAACTTTGAATTATCAGTTTTGTTACATTTACATTTTTCTTTGTAAAATGCATTTACTTGTTTTGTGCTTTTTTGCTATTTGCTTCAGTTGCGAGCTCATGTTTTATTCATGCACTTTATTGTACCTTTGCTTTGCTCCTCATTTCTTACGGGTTCTCGCTACAATGACCTTTGGTTGGTTATTCGACTTCTCATCTGAGAGGGGAGTCTTGTAGCAGTTTCTAGACAAAGGGAAGTAGCTAGAGTTACTTCCCATAGAATTTCTAGAATATTCCTTGAACTTCCGTTCCAGAGATTATAAAAGAAAGAGCAAAGGGCAATCTCCCTCTCTTTTACCAGCAGGCTCTAGAACTGACCACACCAAGCACAGACATGTTAAGTTTTTTTCTAATCCTATCTTGTATCTCAGGATTACACCATATGGCACAAGGAACGTTTTACTACAAAAATTGTAACAAGCACACTTCAATAAATACAAGTCGTTATTGATACTCGTTTCTGAAATATTCGTCATGCTCCAGTTATTACATCGTCATTTCTTTTACATCTTCTAAACAAATTAAATTAGTGGTTGGCATGTAGTGGTATTTACTGGAGTAGATAACCCTATGGCCAATTCACTAAAGTGGTGATGATGATAATGATAACTATGATGATAATGATAATGGTAATAATGGTGTTGGTGATGATGGGCGTGATGATGAATATGATGGTGATGATGATGATATTTATGATATCCGTTATCTTTTCATAGAAAAATTTGAGCCTAGCACTGTAACCAAACACCCATCAGTTGTAGACCCTTTCCATTGCTTTACTTAGAACAGTGAACTGAACCACATTATGGCACCTATTAACAATTAAGAGGACCGACTCAATGAAACTTTAAATGTCTTTGAAATGACCAGAATGAAAGAATATCTGATAGGATGAAAATTTGTTAGTCTTTAGCAGATACGTTGTTGACATTCTGCAGGTTTGATCAGCACTGCGTTACATTATGAAAAATGATATCTTAAATCACTAAGTTATAAACCAAAGAAGATAAATTTAAATATAAAAATTTGGTCACTGAATCAGTACTAAATCTAACCCTTTTGATATGAAACTACCTGAAACACCCTTGGTTTCTCGATATGAAACTATTTTATAGTGTTTCAATGTATTTAAAAATCTTCCATCATAATGTAATCTAAGAGCCTTTGTTAAGCTCAGGGTCTCCACAGAGGACTCAAAAAATTATGGTTTCAATTTTTGTGAGAGCCTCTGGCATGATTTCCCAATAAGGGGTATCCAAGCTTTATACGGCTTAAGGCATAACCAGCTCTGTTTTGTACGTGTAAAAGAAAAGAAATATTAACTTTAACTATAAAAACTGTTTAAATATTTTTCATGAAAGAAATTACCTTATTATCCGGTCCGAAGAACAGTGAAAAAAATTCAAATTATTTAAATATTCTTCAGATTGTCTCATTAGTTTCTGTAAATTGGAAAGGTTTCCTCCTCGACATTCAGCATGATAGTCGAAGACAATGTGTGGAACATCATCTTTGTGAGAGGAATTTCTATGATGATCCTGCAACAAAACACAAAATGGCATTACAAACTCATTCATGAGCCAATGAGAGAGCCTCTATGTCAAGGGTCTCAGACACGCAGCCCACAAACTACTTTTTCTGTGGCCCATGGCAGAATAATTTTCAGAGCACATTGCTTTTGTTTTCCCTGTTCTAATAATATTTATAGTACAATTTATTGCATGAAATACAAGAAAAAAAAATTATTATCAAAAGTGAAAACAGAAAAAAAAGAATTTACCAAAAGTAAAAGCAGAATTAAGAAATATTTGTACTCTAAATTTTGTACTAATTCATATATCCTGCTTACTATAAATAGCAACCTATCAGCTTTATTACAGATTAGCATTATAACTGGTGGAAATCATGCCCCCATCTCCCATTCACTTTTGGTTTGCTGTGCCTCTTGTCCAGGATGTAACAGCCCTTTTATATCCTTAATTTTGAGATCTCTGTTCTATGCAGTTGCACAACTGTTCAGAAATAGCAACTATAACTCCCTTATATCATACCCTATGGCCTTAAAAAAAGGAAGGATATATTGATCAATGTAGTTGTAAATATACACTAAAAGACAGGATGGTTACAAATGGAGTGCCTTTGATTATAGGTCTACTCATATCTAGAATGCTGTGCAACACTCACTGTTGAGAGATCCCTCTATTTCTGTTCAATGAAATAATTCCTCATATATGAAGACCAAGAGAGTGAGGTGAGAGAGGAAGATGTAGAGTGAGAGAGTGGCGAGGAGGAAGAGAAAGGGGGAAGTAGTTGAGAGGGGAGAGAGAGAAAGAGAGGGAGAGGTAGAGAGATAGAGAGAGTGGGGAAAAAAAGAAAGAGTCATCATGAGAAAGTTAATTATACTGTTACATCATTCCAAATTCTTGATTATTTTCAAACTTAAAATCACAGGTAGGGTCATCATTAGAAATATGATAATGAAAGAGTTAAACTTTATGGGAAAAGTTACCTGCAATATACTGATATATATTTCTATAAATATTTTCAGGTGGAAAATTTGTTGTTTTTTTAATCTCTCTGATACTCTAGTACAGAGGTTTTCAAACTTTTTCAGCCTTGAACAGTCTCTATGTTTAATTGCAATTCCAAGTCTTACTTGATGGTTTTAGCAAACCAAAAATAAATACAAGAACAGTATGGAGATGATATAAATCAGTGCTGGTCATATGTTGCACAAGAACCTAGGACGAAAGTACAGTTCACTCATCTTCACTTTCCTGTAATATATACCAACAGCTATTCCATAACAGCCTAAGACACATTAGCCATGTCTGACGTAATACACCTTCCTCCTAGACAATTGTATAACATATACCAACAGTTATTCCATATGTGACTAGAACAGTTCAGTCATGACCAACATACACATCATAACAACAATAATTAACAGAATCTAGAAACAACAAATGCTGAAAACTGGGCTGGTGCCAATGACAAGAAGTGAATCTTACCTGGAATGCTTGGCTTAGCATGTTTTCTCCTTCTTTACTACCAAGGAGATTCACAACGACCTGTTTACCATATAACAGTTTTAACATATTGAAATGCCGGTGAAATGCTGGAGCGCAAGCTTCATAACCTCGAGAAAGGCGGATTTTGTGGGAACCAACCTACAATGAAAAGCTAACCAAATTAATATCATCAGCTTTGGAGAGAGTAACATTTCAATGACAACAATATTGAAGAAAGAAAAAGAATATTTACAGTACATGGAAAAATATAGCTGCATGGGATAGAAACAAATCTCAACCACTAGCCATGTTCCAAGAGAAAATAAATTGTTTATGTCCATGTAGCAATCAAATCAATGATTGTTATGTTTACATATTCATTTGATTGCTACATGCTGCTGGAATCAACCTTTGCTGGTTTCAAAGATGAGTGTTCCAGTTGTTTGATCAATGGAGCATCCAGCTAGTAAAATGAACACATTTTACAGACACATGTACCCTTAACATAATCCTAAGAGTGATTCAGCATGGTAGTGTGTGACAAGGTGGACTCTTAGAATTACAGGTATGATCCAGCTGATGGGCTTCCAAACAGTTTCCATCTATTCAATCCCATTCACAAGTCATGGGTTAACCAGAGGCTATGGTAAATGACACTTGCCCAAGATGCCATAGTGTGATTAAACCCAGGACTCAATGATTGGAAAATGAGCTCCTCATCTATTCAGCTATGCTATGTCCAATTGCTGATCAAAATAATGAGATTTTATATCTACACAACTATACTTCATCATATGATATAACATTATGATATAATAATGTGATACAACAATGTGATATAACAATATTTCATTTCTCTCCAATCTTCACATGTCTTCTGCAGTCACTGCCCATGTTTCACTACCATGCAGCATCACACTTTGCACACAGGTATCATACAGTCATCTTTTTGTAACAATATGATATACCATGTAGTAGTACAATAAACAATGACACAATATATTATACCAATGTATTAATATTAAACTAATACCATGTACTTGTGTAATAAACAGAGTTGATTATTTAATGTTTCTTACAGAAAGGTATCTTTCAACAATGCCTTTTACTAAGAAACAGTCCACCTGTTTTTGGTAGAGGGGAAAATTATGTTATCTATCAATATTGGTTCTAGCAGACACAATGCTACAACTCTGAGAAGGATTAGTTGATTAAATTTACCCCAGTGCTTAACTATTATTTTATATCATCAATTCTGCAAAGATGTCAAGAAAAGCTAACTTTGGCAGGATTTGAACTCAGAACCTAAAAAGCCAGAACAAATACTGCAAGACATTTTGTCCACTGCTCTAATTATTCTGCCCATCTGGTGGCTTTCTTATAGATATTCATCATCACTGTCATCATTTAATGTCCACTTTCCACGCCATCAAGGGTTAGACAGGTTGTCCCATTTGAGGCAAGTTGAGTCAGGTGACTGTGTCTTGTTCATATGGAACTGTTTCTGGCTAGATTTCTACAGCTGGATGCCCTTCCTAATGCCAACCACATTTACAGTGTGTGCTGGGTGCTTTTTATTGTGACTTTTACATGACCACTTTACAAATTAAGTGAAATAGCAGCAACCTTCAATCAAATCCTTTTGTTAACATGGTTAACTGCAAAATATACATTTTACTTGCCAAGAGTGAAACGTTAACTATTTAAAAAATATTGTGAATGCATTTTCCTTTGTTAATAAATAGGTCATCTTTTATAATTCCATTTGCATTTAAGACACTTTATAAGTATATTATATTGATTCCAGTCTTTGCCTGGCATTTTAGTTTATCAATCTTAGAAGGATGAAAGGCAAAGTTGACCTTGGCAGGATTAAACTGTTTGTTTTCCTAAACACTTAATTAGGAGGAAGGGCAGTACTCGTGACCCTCTTTTGGACCACTGTGACAGGCAACAGGAGTGAGGAGGAGGAAGAAAAAAAAGGTATCCCCAAACCAGAGACTTTTCTAAAGACAATCAAGGTGGTGGTGGTGTTATACTAGGCAATGAACTAAGTTTGCCATACAGACAGGCCACAGTAGGATTTGAACTCAGGATGTTAAGAGTCAAAACAAATACCACAAGGCATCCTGTTCAATTCTTTAAAAATTCTGCCAGTCCACCACCCTAAACTGGTGCTTTATTTATCAACCCTGGAAGAATGAAAGGCAAAGTTGACTGAGGCAGGATTAAATATATTGGGACTATATGCAAAGAGCCAGTTCTATAGTCATCATTATCATCACTGCATTGAGTTCATTTTTCCATGTTTACATGGGCTTGATGGGTTCTTCACAGCCCAGTATCCCCCCCCCCCCCCCTACACACAGACACTTCTCAAGAGCCTTCATCAACCCAGTTGTGAAATTCAGTGATTTGAGATCAGCTCTCACAACCTCTGCCCAGGTCTTCTTTGGCCTCCCTCTACTGTAGCTCTCTTCCACTGGGTTTCTTGGTGCTTCTTCACCCAATGGTCATCATCCAAAGCTATGACCAGCACAGAAGATAAGATTCAGAATGTGTTGCAATTCATACATACTGCCAAGCACTATAATAGAAAAGGTTGAATTAGAAATAAAGAAAATAGCAAAGAAATCCCAAACACTGACCTGAATACCAGGCTGTTCCCAAAATAACGGCACAGAACCTCGGACTTGTATAAAGGAAGAAATTTGATCTTCCAAGAAAATAACCTGATTATAACAATAAAAACAAAAATCCAATTAACAATTATTCTCCAGTTGACAATTAAAAAAATTGTGTAACAGTCAATTTATTTTTTATGGTATTTGAAACTTTACTGGTTGTTTTGTTGTTATTAAAGCTCACACCTATGTTGGTTTATCTGGCCTCCTCTGAGGTTGAATATCATAATAGGTTTCTTGGGTATTTTAATGATAGGGGCCACAGTCCTATCATGTTGTTGTTGTTACAGCTCACACCCATGTAGGTTTATCTGGACTCTTCTGAGGTTGAATGTCATAGGAGGTTAATGAGAGGGGCTACAGTCCTGTCAGGTTGTTGTTATAGCTCACACCCATGTATGTTTATCTGGACTCCTCTGAGGCTGAATGTCATAGGTTTCTTGAGTGTCTTAATGATAGGGACTACAGTCCTATCATGTTGTTATAGCTCATACATATGTAGATTTAGTTGGCCTATGACCTTGTATCTTATAGGAGGTTTCTTGGGTGTTTTAATAATAGGGACCCCAGTCCTATCATAGAGAGAGAAAGAGCATATTTATCCACCTTCAAAGGATAAAAGGCAAAAAGGCCAAACTGATAGCAGGATTTGAACTCCTGAGATCCAGAACAAACACTACAAGGCATTTTATCTAATGCTTCAACAAGTCTGGTAGTTCTTCATAGATATTGTGCAATATGAAAAACAAAATTGTAATGTTTTGGCTTGTGTCTCCAGCTGAGGTAGAAATGGGGGGTATGTTTTGGAAGGATGTAAATATGGCTGGAGAGAGAGTGAGAGGGCCTGTGTATATGTGTGTGGGGGGTATATGATCTTAAGACAGAGAGAGAGAGAAAGAGAGTAGTAGTAGTAGTAGTATAATATTGTAAGACAGAGTAACAACGAGAGGTAGAAAGAACTTTACTGAACTAATGAACTAGTGGTGCAAATTACCGAGAAATGTTCTAGGACTTTTGAATTTTTATTCAGTTTACTATATTTCAGAAACCTTTATTTATTTAATCAATTTAAGCATCTATGTAAAGCTGTTAATTCATGGAAAAGGTGTTTATTACCTCTTATATATATAAGAAAAAAATAACAAAAGAAAAAAAACAAAGAAACAAAATGAAGAGAAAAAATGTTAAAGAAATAAAGAATAGTTAAACGTTTCTTTTGATGGATGTTTTTGTAGACTCAATGAATTGGAAAATCATATTTATGGTTGTTGGATCCTTGAAAATATATTGCACCTCCAACCTACTTCCTATTTGCCTCACCTAAAAATTCACCAAAGAATTATGTCACAATATGATAAGGTTCCAGCTTCCTGTAGCTGTAATCTAGTTTAATACAATGTCTCTCTGATCTTTGTTAAAACTCATAAGTGTGGCCACATAAAACATTCATGGATATTATGTTTACATCAATGCCATCACTTGTGGTTTCTTCTTCAAACCACTCCAATTTTTGTTAATCCTTTCGATATTAAGCCCTTTGATACATAACCAGCCAAAACTGGCTCTGGTTCTATGAAACAAAACCAACCTTTAGCATTTACATTACTCTATATTTACTATTGTATTTTCACAGTAAAAACTTTAATTCACATAATTATCTCACATAATATTAAATCTACGAGATTTTGATATTATTTATTTTGAGAACAATACCCTAACATAAGTATGAGCAGCCAGTTATAGCTGGTGTGAACAGAAAGGGGTGAGAGAATTCTGGCCGGGTATGGCCAGTTTAAATGCTAAAGGGATCCTATTTAAATTAAATTCTTCCTATACAATTCTATATAAGAACCATATTTTAAGTTATTAGCAATGAAATAATTAAAAAGTTAATAAATCCCTAAAAATTCTTCATTAATTAATTGAAATAGAGTGTATTTCATTAAAAATACAGAGTTAATATCACATGTGGTTCCTTTTCAAATGCCTTCCATCTTTGTTCAAACTCAAAAGTATAGTCGCATAATACATTTTTGGATGTTATGTTCACCTTAATGTGATTCTTCTTCAAATTATATTCCTCCCTCTGTTTTGTTTAGTTTTTCTGAATTGTTATTATTAACTGTCCGACACAAATGGTATCTTTACATCCTCTTCAAAGAACTTCATACACTTTGTTATTCAAACCATGTCATCACACAACAACTTGGATCTTGTCATCATATAATTGAAGAGTTCTCTTGACCCCTTTCTTTGGCAAGTTTTTTACAGATTGCACTGGGTGTATTGGCACCAACATTCCTAGATATTTTATTAGCCAAATTTAAAAAAATAAATATCTGCCCTTGAGGTGAGCTATTCTGTGTCATACATCAACCAAACCTTGTATTTATCTCTTTGGTAACACACACACATATGCATGTACATACACACATGCACACACACACACGCACATATGTGCATACATACACAGCAATGATACACCAACTAGTGGAATCTCTTGCCAGATATATACCAGGAGAGAATATCTTTTGGAATCATTAGTTTGAAATGTTTTGACAGGCTGAGAATAAACCAATCAATGAATCAATGTCTTATTTATCTTTATGTTTAGTTGACTTTCACTTTGCCTTTCATCAATGTAAATGCAAAAATAACAACCTCATCATACTATCCAACAACAGACACTTTATCAGTCATTTGACCTGCTAGAAAAAGCAGGGAAATCGCCTTCAAATTACACACTAATTTCAAAAAGGAGGAGGAGCAGGTTACTTTGTAACCTGTGTCTGGAAAAATAACAATGATCATGACTACATTGCCTTTGTTTCTAAAACTGTTCAACCAGAGACTCCCTTGGGCTAAACAACAACAATAACAATATAATTATCATTTAACATTTTTTCCATGCTGGCATGGATCTCACACTCACTTACATACATTCCAGCTTCAGTAGTATAACAATAACAACAACAGTTTGACATAAATCTATCAGACAAACAAAAACTAAAAGGCACTGCTCGGCTTTACCTGTTCCGTTTCCACAAAATTGGCGACATGTCCTTCATCATTGGTGCCTCTCACATTGAATCGTGTACCTGCTCGTTCACAACTGAGTCGAGAAATAAGGCATGCTTTAGCCTGCTTATCACCAGCATAGATGGTCCTGATTTCTACACCTCCACATATAATTTTTAGTAGCCATTCCGTGCAGTTCACACCAAACCTATCCATGTGTACATGTAGCATTTTATTCCTGAAACATCATCAAATAATTAGAATTAGCATTAGACATTCGAAGTAGCAAATTGGCAGAGTAGTTAGCATGCCAGATAAAATGTTTCCAGGTATTCATTCTGGTTTTCTGCACTCTCTAAGTTCAAATTCCACTTCAGCCAACTTTGCCTTTCATTGTCTTGAAGTTGATAAATATAGTACAAGTCTAGTACTGGGTTTTTTCTCCAGCTAAATCTCCTTCTCTGGATGGGTAATGCCAGGTTTAAAAGCTCAAAGTCACTCCATGTATCCCTATGGTGCCCATACTGCTCCATCAATAGCTAAGGACCCATGGTCGGGCATGGTATTAGAAACATCAATTTGAGACAGAAAAGAGAAGCAGGGCAACTGTTGAGACTCAAACCATATATCTATTGATTTTTTTAATTTCAAAATTCAACCAGAAGGAAGGGCAGTACCTATGACCACTTTTTTCAATGTTTCTGAGGTGGTGAGAAGGAAGGAAGAGGGTAATCTTAAAGCAGAGATGCAACCTAGAAGCTTGCAATAGAGTGGACACCATTAAAGGTGTCCAAAGTCCAGGTGATGGTGTTAAACCAAAGATGGATTAAGTCTCCCATCAAAGAAAGAACATTGCAGGATTTGAAATGAGAATATAAAGAGGAAAAAAAAAAACAAATACTGGAATGCATACTTGTTGTCATGTGAGAGAGAGAGAGAGAGAGAGAGAGAGAGAGAGAGAGAGAGAGAGAGAGAGAGAGAGAGAGAGAGAGAGAGAGAAGAGAGAGAGAGAGAGAAGAGAGAGAGAGAGAGAGAGAGAGAGAGAGAGAGAGAGAGAGAGAGAGAGAGAGAGAGAGAGAGAGACTGGACTGGATATTGTGCAACATGAAGAGCAAAGTTGTAGTGTTTTGGCCAGAGGCTCTTTCTGAAGTAGATCTGAAGGGGCATGTTGGAAGGATGTAAATATGGCTGAGAGAGAGACAGAGCAATAGATAGAGAGATAGAGAAATAGATAGATATGTTTCTTTATTAGCCACAGGGGCACAAAAGAAAGGGACAAATACAAAGGGGGAAGTTTACATACAATAAAAACATGTAAAATATTATCACAAATGCAATTTAAAAATTAAGCGATTTTCCCCAATAGGGGGAGACAGTTCATATGGGTAACACATACCCCCGAAAAAATGTGTAACCCTCATCTCCAGGAGTACGAAGAGTTTGTACTCCTTTCCTCTCCTCCTCCTTTTCCTCAATCTACAGGCTGATATAGAGAGAAGGCCCATTCACTCGGGCCATTCTCACCACTTTCACCCACCTTTCATAAAACTTGCTGGGGTACAGCACCTCTCTCTCCATCCTGATTCTTCTTCCAAAGTGGTATTTGAAAAAAAGAATCAGTTGTTGGCCGGAGAGAAAGGTGTCTGACCTCAGCCCTTTCAACCTTGTCCACCATACAACCTCTTTCGCCATAGCTATCACACAAAGGAAAACCGCCTCTCCTTCGTTTTTGAAGGAGGGTTGAAGGAGGGTGGCGGTTTGATCATGACAATGGACTCAGTGGTCAACCGGATTGGTCCCACCCGCGACAATAGTCATTCTACATAGCCCCACAGGTCAGTGACGCCCGGGCAGTGTATGAATGCATGCGCGACGGTTTCTTCGTCTCGCACGCACCTCGGACAGATCTTTTTTGCAGGGTCTCTGCCCGGGCGCCCATGTCTGTAGAGCTTGTCTCGAACTGGTAGAGCTCCTCGGTAGCACTGCCATGCCAGGGACTTTTGGCAGTTGTCCATCGGTCCCAGACTGGTCAGTTCATTTTCCTCTATGCCTAGAGTTTCACCGAGCGCGTCATCGCACTTGCTGCCGACCATACTTTTATAGAATGACGAAGTGGAGTCTCCACTGATCGCCGGGTCCACCTGCCAGACGGCTGTGAGCGCCTGAGCACATTCGATGTGCCAATCGCCCATTTTCCTCGGTCTTTGCTTGACCCAGGACTGCAGCTCGGTCAGCGAGACGAGTCGTGGGAAGGCTCGCCTCACGAACGGGGCCCACACCGGTTGTCCGGTGAGGAATACGTAGAGATGCCGCAGCCTGAACGTGTGTTTGCGCATCGTCAGCCACGGCATCCCCAGCTCTCCGTTAGAAGGGTGTTGGCAGCAGATGGATCTCTTTTGAACACTTTTATAGCGTTCGCCATCTACTACCGCTTGACCGTCGTGCCTTGTCCAGCCAAAATGCTCACCAAAGGAGCCTGCCTCTTCCAAAGGAATTGGAAGAGCGCGCACTCCATTTTGGTGAGCGTTTTGGCTGGACAAGGCACGACGGTCAAGCGGTAGTAGATGGCGGACGCTATAAAAGTGTTTGCCACCTCCGCTCGACCTTTCAAGGATAGTTTGCACTCGGCCCACTTCTGGGTGAGTGCAAACACCTTGGCCGTCACTTCGTTCCAGTTCTTCTCCACCTGGAGGTCCGGACCAAACCAGACCCCGAGCAGCTTTACCGGTCCTTCCGTCCAGCGTCCGACGACGCCATCGGAAGGCATCGGTTTGCTTCTCCATGATCCGAGTTGCAAACCGATGGACTTATCCCGGTTCAGCTTTGCTCCTATGAAACTTTCATATTCCTTCAGTAAGGTGCCGACTTCCTCGATTTGCGAGGCGCTCGACACCATTACTGTCACGTCGTCGGCTTAGGCCGACGCCGCTTTCCGCAGTCCCGGTTCCAGAGGGATGCCCTGCAATAGCTCCAACTTCCGCAGTAGTGGCTCGAGAGTCAGTACGTACAGAAGGGAGGAGAGAGGGCATCCCTGTCGAATGGATCGCGTAATAGGGAACGGCTCCTTGACCCTTGAGCAGATGTTGCTGTTGTGTATTGCCTCGAGCACCGCATCCAGGTAACGATGGTCAACCCTATCGAAAACCTTAGACTGATCCAAGTTGATCAGGGCCCCACCGAAGCCGGGTTTACACCCTACCCTCTCTATGATGTATCGCATGAGGTGGAGGTTGTCGTGTATGGACCTAGTCGGGATTGCGCATGTCTGCGCTTCTCTCACCAGGTTCCCGACAACAAGCGCCAGCCTCTTTGCCAACACCTTGGCCAAAATCTGTAACTCTGTGTTTAGCAGAGTTATGGGCTGGAAGTTGCCTATGTCATCCCCCTTATTCTCATCCTTCCTGACTAGTGTGACTACGCCCCCGGTCACAGAACTGGGAATTCTCCCGTTCTGTTGCCAGTTGCAGTAGACCGCTTCCAGGAGACCGGAGAATAAGTCCGGCATTGCTACGTAAAATTCGTAGGGTAGACCGTCGAGACCTGGAGATTTGCGTTTGCCGCATTGGCTCTGTGCGTCCTCTATCTCAGCGGCTGAAATCGGCTTTTCGCAGAACTTTGCCTCGCTGTCCGAGAGTCGCGGTAGGCCGTCGAGGTATGGACCGAAATCCATAGCCCCTCCCGGCGCATCGCCCTGCCCGAACAGTAGAGCAAAGTGCCGCTGAAAGGCCGCACACATCTGCCTTGGCTCACGTATCACACGTCCATTTTGGTCCTTCAAAGACCGAATAATGGACTTGTTGCCACTTTTTGCCTCCGTCACTCGGGCCCAGCTAACAACTTTGGCTCCCTCGTTTCCCAGAGCACGTATTTTGCTTCTGACAACGCAGCCCTCGTGCTTTGCGTCAAAGAACTGGTCCAAGGCTGTTCTCGTTGCTAGCACGCTGACTACGTTGCCACTTCTAATTGCCTCTTCTACTTTATCTACCAGTTCCTTCTCGGTTCTATTTCTATCTAACGCTAATTCTTTACTAAAAACTAACGAGTCTAATCTAACTGCCCTCTTGAGAGAGTACCATCTGTTGTTGACAATGGCCCCTGTCAAGTGCTGTTTAACTAAAGTGCTAATCCGTCTACTGTAGGCTTTGCTTGTCGGTAATTATAAGTTCAGCTTCCAGTAGCCGGGTCCTTGTCTATGGGTTCTATCAAGGTTGGCCATGCAGGTCACTAGTTTGTGATCTGAATAGGCAACCATGAACATTTGTGGACAGCTTAACATGTCCCTATCCTTATTTCTAACTAGAACCCTATCTAGGTACGATCTAGATGTTCCGCTGAAATTAGTCCACGTCCACAGTGGCACAGTCGGAAAATCTATTCGATATCTATCGGCCAGGTCAAATCGGTCGATTAACTGTTTGAGGCTGTTACACCCCCCTTTATCAGGACATGCTCCCACATAGTCCCAACGTGCATCTAGGATTCCATTCCAGTCCCCCACTAAAAGCAAGGAGCGGGACGTTCCCAGAAAAGTCTCTAGACGTTTGAAGAAGTCTGGCCGCGATGTCCCGGGTGGAGCATATGCAGCCACCAGCCTGAAGGCTCCACCTTCACTACCGTCAACGTCTAGGACCACCAGTCGACCCACCGGGTCCAGATGTACCGTCTGTGTTACAAGGTGTTTTCGCAGCAAAACGGCAACCCCGACCCACCCCCCGGCCGACAGAGAGATGCGTAGATCTCGAAGTCATCGAAGATAGATAGATAGATAGATAGATAGATAGGGAGAGAGAAAGAGAAATAGATAGATGGATTGATAGAGAGAGAGAAGTTGTGTGTGTATGTGTGTATTGATTGATACAAACCAAAAGAATCTGTTGTCGGTGTCACATTGTTGAAATTGCCTCTGAGCACATAAAGTCAGATCCCATAGGTAACTTGTGGTCGACCAAGAGAAATAGAATGTTCCGGAACTCAGCAGCTTGCGGATTTCATTGATTTTCTCTTCTTCAGCATTTTGGCTCTGAAGAGGAATGAAGTTGGTAGCTGTGATGCGAAACACCTCCGATTCCATGATTTTGTTCACTGACACACATGATGTAACAATCCCAAGATAGAGGCTGCTACTTTCACCTAGGAAAATCAACACAAGCAAGTAAAAATAGAATAGTCAATGTTTAAGAATGAAATTTTAATTTAATTGAAATTTCTTTCTTTTAAATCTCATGATTTATCAAAGTGTCTGCATTATTTGAAATTTTAACCCTTTAACATTTACATTACTCTATATATACTATTGTATTTTTGTGGTAAAGGCTTTATCTCTCATAATTATCTCACATACTATCGAATCTATGAGATGTTGGTGTTATTTATTTTGAGAACAATACTTTAACATTAGTATGAGTAGCCAGTTGTGGCCGGTTTGAACAAAAAGAGGTGAGAGAATTCTGGCCGGATATGGCCAATTTAAATGCTAAAGGGTTAAAATGTTGATATCCAACCACAGAGTTGCTACAATGGTAATAACATTAGGAAAAATAAGTGGCCATCATCCACTACAATGAATTGAACACTGTATCCCTTCAATTCCAGCCAAGTGTATTATGTTTATGCCAGATGGCAGCTGGCAACAGTTTCTGTCCAAATTAGGAACTATATATGACAGTTTTAGTGGCTACAGCCAGAAGTAAACAAATCTTACAATTTATCAAGATATTTGGATTTGAAAGGTGAAAATGCTGATATCCAAATACAAAGTCACTAAAATGATAATAGCATTAGAAAAGCAGGTAAAATACCCTGAGGTACAGAAAACAAGTGGCCTGCAAGTACTCTTATTTTCTGTCCCTAAAGGATTTTATTCAATTTTCTAATGCTATTGTCATTGTAGTGGCTGTGTTTGGATATCAACATTTTCAAATGTCTTTTTAGTTATAAACATTGTTTATCAATAAATTGGGAAGCAGTGATTTTTAACCCTGACAGAAAATCAGTACTATTCTCATTGCTTCTGTGTTTATGACATTAGCATGATATCAGTTGAGATGCTCTATGCAAAAACATGTATTCTAATAACTTTAATATATTTCTGTATCTAGTTTACAATAGGAACATCATATCCCTGCATCTTTTAACAGGCAACTAGTTATAATGTGGTGTCAGAAGTGTAAACTGGACACAATAATGACTTTATCAATGCTGGTGGTGTTTCATTGCTCCTATATTCTTCACTAGTAACGTAATTGATTAGTGAATTGCCCATGGGCTTTCTTTGAAATATTTGACTGAGTGGCTGAACACCAGTTGTTAGATTCTAAACTTATAACTGGTATTACTCCACGTAGTTTTCTGATGGATTTTACACAATAAGTCAATTGAATTAGCTGTCAGATTGGGAGTTGAACTGCTACAATGTGTTATTAATGAACAAGGTAAAAACATTTATAATGACTTAACATATTAGGAAGGATCACAGTAAAAATATATATGTAAACGTCATAGAACTTACAATTTCTGTGTATCTAGTGTTAATATTTTTAAAGCTGAAGATGTCCCTCATTACCAAATAAAATGGGAGAAGCATTGATAAATATTTGATGAAATTGAGAAAACAGGCATGTGTATATATGAGTTTAATGATAGGACTGACAGTCTGGTTTATATATGCATTGGTGTTTGGTGGAGATGACATCATATTAACAGATAAACTGAAGGAAACTAATAATCTTCTTTACCCACTTATTCCTGGAAGGGTCCTGGAGGCAGTGTCTTCAAACACTCCTTGCAACAGGTCCTGTCAGAAGTAGCCATCTCCAGTTGATCCAGCTGAGCTCATGACTGTTATCTAACCGACTTGCTCAGGGTCTACATCTGGGTCTCCTGCCAGCTGGTTTTGCCCATAAAATCTGTCCAGTGATTCTTTCCTGAGACATTCTAACCACATGCCTGTAGTACTGGAGCTATGATTTTTAAATTCATGGCAGAGCTATTCTGCTAGAGAATGGGTTGCAGGTGACTGATAGTGATATGGCCACAAAATATGATGGTCAGTTGCTATATATGCAGGCACCTGCTGAACGAATAAGCAACCCTAGACCAACAGCGGTAATCTACTAGGGGAGGTGGAACAATAAGTGACACCTTTAGCTTGCAAGAAAACTCTCACAAACCAGTGATGTAATTTCGATGAAGCGAGTAAAGACCACCTCTAAAAAAAGCCCAGTCTTCATGGATCAGAGAAAAGTACCAAATTGTTGACCGATGCAAATAAGACCACCAAAACACTGCAATATGGCTAGACATAACAAAGGCAGTCATACCGTATTGTCCTTCGCACGGGTTAACAAAGGGATGCATTAACTAATAATCTTGACTTGTCTAAAGCTGAAGCCATGGTCAACATCTGGGTATTTAGTGCTTTTGGCTAGTCTTGCAATATATGCCTGTGTATTTAGTGACCTAGGCTAATCCTACTGTGTGTGCCTGGGTATTTAATCACATAGGCTAGCTTTACAAAATGCCTAGGTATTTAGTGCCCTAGGCTAGCTCTACAGTGTGTGTTTGGGTAGTGTCCTAGGATAACTCTACCGTATGTGTCTGAATATTTAGTCCCATACACTATCTCTATAATGTGTACTTGTGTATAGGTTAGCTCTACAATGTGTGACTGAGTATTTAGTTCCTTATGATAGCTCTACAATATGAGCCCCTTTCTCCTTATAGCTTGTTAAGCAGTTGAACCTGGTTTTTGACACTTCTTATTCTGACCACAATAAGAAAAATTTGAAGCCTTCATTTTTTACCACACAATCCACACCAAATCCTGTGACAGGTCTTAACACCATATGACCATCTCCACTATTTTGGACATTTTCACATGCTGCTTGGGTGTTTAAATGATAGGGGCCCAGTCATATCATGTTATTGTTACAGCTCACACCTACATAGGTTTAGCTGACCTCATATGAGGTTGTGTCTCATAGGAGGTTTCTTGGGTGTTTTAGTGATAGGGGACCCAGTCGTATCAAGTTGTTATTGTTACAACCACACCAATATAAGTTTAGCTGGCTTCCTACAAAGTCCCATAGGAGGTTTCTAAGGTGTTTTAATAATAGGGGTCCCAGTCCTATCCTGAAAAATTAATAAGCTCAAGAACATAAAATGCTGCCTGCTCTAGTAATCAAACCTGATTGCACATCAACAAAAATGACGAAAGAAACATTTATGGTTTGATATTTAAATGTGTCACCCTTTCCTTCAGTAGTAATGTTCAACAATAAGATATTGAGATTTTATATTCATATAAAAACAAAATATTTTTAAAACATTGGAACATAAAAAGTAAGATGTGTTAATTCACCTGACTTGATTTGTAGTACACCAAGACATCCATAACCATCCAAAGCCTTTGTGTAGTTCTTCTTAACAGCGAGGCTTTCTTTGTTAGCTACAAAGAAAAATATTTAGTTACACATCATCATCATTTTACATAATTTTTTTCCATTCTTGCATGGAATATATTATAGAAGCTGATCAACAGATTGGACCATGGAAACTATGTTTCCATTGGTTTTTTCCAATGCTGGTATTATCTGTTGGTCATAACTTCTGAAAGAAGAAAGGAACCAATCATCAAATCAGACAAAGGTATCAATATTTCAATTGATCTTTCCATTGCTGGTACTATCTGCTGGTCACAACACCTGATAGAAATGTCACTGCTCTTCCAGTGACATAAAGAAGAATTTGAACAGCTGGAACAGATACTGCCAAAGCAGCCTGCCAACCCAACCACCATGTACTGATACTTTGTTGACCTCAAAAGGATTTGAACTCAGAGCAGAGAGAGCTAGAACAAACCGTCTCCAATCGTTTGAGCAAAGTCAAGTTAAGTGAAGTCATTTTGAACGATGCCTATTAAGCGATGTCAATTTATATATATATATATGTGTGTGTGTGTAAAAGGTAAAAACAACACAATCGGTACAACAGTATATGGAAGGAATATATTAGTATAACGCTTGAAATAGCAGGATGAAGGTCTTAATGTTTTGGATGCTAGTCTTTCATCAGAAGAAAGAATGAGAAATTAGAAAGATTGAAGGGACGGGTGGGGCGGAATCGGAAAAAATGTTTTTTTGAAACAACTTTTCACTTCTCCTGTTTTCCCCTCCTACATATAAGTTGTGACGGATGGACAGAGGGAGAAAAAGATTCCTTTTTATAATATAGATAGATTGAAAGAAATGGGATATTTTTTCATATATGTGTAATATCATTATATCGTGTACAAATCAGGCTGTAATATGAATGTCAGCTGAAAAGTTCATAGGCTGACTATCAAGTAGTGATGCTAGAGCTGTAAAATCTTGCATGCATTAATTTCAACTCTTCTTATTAATAACTGCATTATTTCTTTCCGGGGACTATGTTGAAAAATAAACCTCATTTGGTCATTCCATGAGAGTATCATGGTCAGCCTATGAACTTGTCAGCTTTAGCATTACTCAAAATGAATGGAACCAGAACAAACACCAAACATTTAATCCAATACTCTAACAATTCTGTCAATTTACTGCATTGTATATTAAAGTGTGTGTGTGTGTCTGCATGAGTGCATGTGTGTGTCTATTTGGATGTATAGACAAAAGGGAAATAAGTTATTCAATACATATATTGAAGAGTGTGCTAGAAACATGAATCTCGGAGCTGCAACAATATGAAAAGTCAGTTTTGGCTGAACAAATATAATTTTCTTCAGTTGAATTATGATAGGTGTAATGATACCACATTTTACATTAATTATAGGGTTTATATCAGGTGTAATGATTACCACATTTCACATTAATTATAGGGTTTGTGACAGGTGCAATGATGGATATACCACATTTCATATTAATGGCTACAAATAGTCTGATCTTGGTCAAAGCATGCACTGCATACATTCATGTTCACATACTGGAAAAAACTTAATACTCAATTGAAGAAATTCACTGAAAATATATGAGTGTGCACACACCATCATCATCATTTAATGTCCATTTTTCCATGGTTTCTACATGGCTTGGTTTCTACAGGTAGATGCCCCTCATAATGCCAATCACATTTACAGTGTGGACTAGGCACTTTTTGTTGTGTGACCAAGACGGCCACTTTACAGTGTGGACTTGGTGCTCTTTGTGGTGGCACAAAAACAACCACTTTACAGTATGGACTGGGCACTTTTTGTCACGTCACTAAAATGACCACTCACTATAGAGTGAGGACTGGGTACTTTTTATTGTGTCACCAAGGTTGGGATGGGTAAACGACCACTTTCCCTGAAATATATATGCATATATATATATATATATATATAGATATACGTTATTCCGGGTTGAATCGGAGGTAACCACAGTAAGTAAGGTACTCAATACATAGCAGAGTATAACAGTTTTAATATAGATGAGATTCTACAGGACTAGAACTGTTTCATTCATTAGAAATCATCAGGAATCTGATGATTTCTAATGAATGAAACAGTTCTAGTCCTGTAGAATCTCATCTATATTAAAACTATATATATAGATATATATATATATAGATATTTACACAAACATGCACACACACATATATATATCATGATCATCATGATCATCACTATCATTTAACATCCATTTTCCTTGCTAGCAAGGGTTGGATGAGTCTTCACTGACTGAGTCAGTACTGAGGCAGGCCTCCCAAACAGGCTAGGGTCTGCATTTTGCTTACATACAGTCACATGTTTGGAAAGATTTCTATACAGTCTATGTTTGGCAAGATTTCTATGGCTGTATGCCCTTCCTAACACCAACCACTTTACAGCATGTACTGGGTGCATTTATCCTGTAGATCACCAACACTAGAAAGGTTGTCATGTGCTTGACACAAATGAAGGGTTCTCACAACACTTTGTTTGGCAAGCTTTCTTTCTATGGCTGGATGCCCTTCCTATCACCAACCACTTTACAATACTGGGTGTGATTATCATGTAGTTCACCAACACTAGAAAGGTTGATGCACCGTGACACAAGTGAAGGGTCCTCTCAATTCTTTTAGGCATGGTTTCTAGGGCTGGATGCCCTTCCTATTGTCAGAGACCTTACAGGGTGTATTAGGTGCATTTTCGTGGCACCATCACTAGAGAGGTTATTGGTCAGTGTCCCAACTGAAGTGCCCTCTCTGATCTGTGGAGGTTGGGTGGGGTGATAGAAGTATGAGATTATGGGTGTATGGTGAGTGAGGTGTGATTTGATAGGGTGATGAGTGGTGAAGGGATAACTTTTGATAGCATAAGAGTCAAAATATATAAGAGGCAGTTTGGTTTTATGCCTGGGAAAAGTACTAGAGTTGCCCTCTTCTTAGTGAGGCAACTACAAGAGAAGTTCCTAGAAAACAATATACCATTATATTTAGCTTTTGATTATCCAGAGAAGGCCTTTGACAGAGTACCTTGGTCTATTATCTGGTGGTCCTTAAGGAAATTAGGTGTAGAAGAATGACCTGTGAGAGCAGTGCAAGCCATGTACAGAGTAAAGTGAAAGTAGAAAGTGAATTTAGTGAGGAATTCAAGGTACAAGTAGGAGCTGATCAAGGTTCAGTTCTTAGTCCACTAAAAGGTAGACTGCTAATGATATAAACCTTTTTCAGTCACAGGAAGGATCCATAGACGTGGTTGATAGCTACTGCTATCTAGGTGACCTAATTAGTAGTGGCAGAGGGTGCACCTAGAGTAGAATAGCTAGAATAAGGATAGGATGGAAGAAGTTTAGAGAACTGCTCCTACAGTTGATAACAAAAGACTTCTCCCTACATACAAAAGGAAGGGCTCCATGATGGCTATGTGCAGTGCACGATGTTGCATGGTAGTGAAACATGGGCTCTAATTGCAGAGGACATGCATAGACTGGAGATAAATGAAGCAATCATGTTTCATTGGATGTGCAATGTAAATGAGAACACCTAAGTGGAGATAGTGGTGGTGGGGGGGGGGGGGGGGGGATAGTCAGGGTGGTCAATAGCATGGAGTGGAGGGGTAGCACTCATCAGTGCAATGATGGTGAGGTCAGCTAGCAAGGAGTGGAAGTGGGGGGACATGAGGATAAGTCAGGTCCCATTGTATGCTGTTGGCTGTGTCTTCACTAGCACAGCATAGTGCCAGTCTTTGTAGCCCTTTGTTATCTCTGTTGTGAGGTTTAGTTTTTTAAAGTCAGTCTTCACAACCTGATCCTAAGTCTTCCACAAGTCCCAACCACTGGAGTTTCTCTGTATTTTTTTATGCAGCTACTATTTTCTATAAGCATCAAAGTCCATACATCCCTCACACACACACACACACTACATCCAGTTCTTCTTATGCCAAGTTTTTCCTCCAGTTTGCTTATGCTATGTCATTCATGCACACTAACATTACATATCCATCAGAACATACTCAATTTGTTTCTTTCTAGCCTCCACAGGTCTTCTGTGGTTAAGGCCCATGTTTCACTACCATGTAGCATTGCAGTTCACATACAGGCATCATACAGTCTACCCTTTGCTCTGAGAAAAAAGCCCTTTGTTGACAACAATGGTAACAGCTCTCTAAATTTTTTCCAGCATGTTCTTATCCTAGCTATCATACTTTCAAAGTATCCTCCCCAACTGCTAATTTGGTCACCTAGGTAACAAAAGCTGTCAACAACTTCTAACGCAATTGAAGGTATTTATTTCATATGTGCACTTAGTGATTACTTCTCTTGTGCATCTGCTACACACAAAGTATATCTTTTCTGTTAACCTGCCTGCGATCCTACTACATTTCTTAAGCATCCATAAATTACACTGTGTACCTTATGGAATTTCTGCCAACCCCTTTCTGACATATTGAACAGTCACTTCCCTGATGGTATCACCCTCCTGTCCTCTTTCCTACTTATTAAGGCTTTCATCTTTGCTAAGTTTACTTTTAGGCCTTTCAACTCTAGGTTCTTCTTCCATGTTTGAAATTTTGCCTCTAATTCTCATATGCCTTCAGCTTTAAGGACTAGGTCATCAACATATAGGAGCTCCTATGGAGTGCCAGTTTTAAACCCTTCAATGATGACCTGAAGGACAATGATAAATAGGAGTGGACAGAGCCCTGCACTTCAAATTCAATGATAAATAGGAGTGGACAGAGCCCTACACTTCAAATTCATCACAGTACTCATTACCAACTCCCACTTTTATACATGGCCTGCATGGCCCTCATAAGCCATTTGTCTTCACCTAGCTTCCTAAGTGCCTACCATATTTCAGAGCCTGGGACCCTGTTAAAAGCCTTCTCTAGATCTACAAATGCTAGAGACAGTGGCTTATTCTTAGCTAAGTACCTTTTCTGTAGATGTCTCACCAGAAAGAAGGCATTAGTGATACACCTGCTTGGCATAAATTCAAACAGCATCTCATCTAACTGGATTTTTGTCTCAAATTAGTTGTGCTTATAACCCTTTCAGCAACATTCATGATCTGGTCCATTAACCTGATGTCTCGGTAGTTACTTCTCTCTAATGTGTCTTCCTTGATCTTATAGCAATTAATGTAGTAACTATGTCAGACTAGCTTGTATCCCACCATGCCAGATGCCTTTATCATCTCAGCAACTATACCAGATAGTCTAGCTGCCTTCCCCACTTTCATGTCCTTAACTGCTCTATCTATCACACTGCTGTCAACTTTTATGGCTGGTACATCAGTTGGGTCTGCATGGGATAGGCCCTTACTGTCCCATTTATTTTCCTCATTTAACAGCCTCATTTAACATGAATGGAGCTGTTATTTTTTTCTGAATCCGCCCTGCCTGCTCTTTCAATCTTTCTAATTTCTCATTCTTTCTTATGATGAAGGCCACATACTAGGGCCCTGAAGGAGGTAAAAAAACATTTTTGGCAGGATGATGGGCCCCTCCTTGGCCAACGGACCCTGTGCTTAAGCACATCTAAGCACAATAGTAAATCCACATACATATAAACACACATAATGACTAACCACTCTTACTGCAGTTAGTTTTTGGTGAATGAGGGAAATTCATTCTGTTGGCCAGTGTAGGCTCACCTGAAATTTAAGTTAGTATAGGGTCCAACGGTTTGAATGTGTCTATATTACATGTACATCTTTCATGTATGTATGTATTTATGTGTGTGCATGAAAAGTAAACGGAAAACAACACAGCAAAACAATACAGTACAATGAAGATATATATCATCATCATCATCATTATCGTTTAACGTCTATCTTCCATGCTAGCATGGGTTTAGATAGGAATTGTTCTACTTGAGGCAAGATTGGTCGGGTGACCATGTCTCGCTCATATAGGACTGTCTGGCAGGTTTTCTATGGCTGGATGCCCTTCCTAACACCAACCACGTTTACAGTGTGGACTAGGAGGTTTTTATCGTGTTACCTACGCGGCCACATTACAGCGTGGACTGTGTGTTTTTTTGTCGTGACACCTACACTACCTCATTTATTTAGGACTGGATGTTGTGGTACCAACATAACTTTACAGAGAAAGGGGTAGTGTAGATGGGGGTCGGGTAGGGGTAGTGTGGGTTTGGGGTGTATTTTAGGTTAAGAGGTTACTACTGACTGTAGGTTTTGCTTTGTACTTAGGCAAGGCGGGTCTTCTGTATTACTGCGTAACGCCAAAGATCTCGGTCCAGTGACATTGTCTTGGAGAGGTGTAAGTGTGTAAGGTCGGAATTTATCAAATTGTCCCAGGTTTTTCTGGGTCTGCCTACTCCGTAGCTTCCATCAATTTTGATCGCCCTGCACTTTTTTATACAGCTGTCGTCTTTCATGCGCATCACGTGACCATACCAAAGTAGTCTTCTCTCAAGTAAACAGCATCTGATCCCTCTTATTCCTAATTTCTCACTTAGTTCATTTATGCTTTCCCATTCACGTATATTACTATTACACATCCAACGGAGCATGCAAGCTTCGTTCTTCTCCAGTCTGCGCAGATCCTCTGCACACAATGCGCATGTCTCATTGCTGTTCGTATGCAGGGATCATACAGTCTGCCTTTCATTTTTAGAGAGAAACCTTTATATATATAGATAGATAATAATAATAATATTATTTAAACTTATATATAAACTATATATAATTATAAATAGGAAAGGTCAGTATTTTTTATTTTTTACCACCTTATTACCAGTATGAAAAATAGCTCACTGTAAATACATTAGATGTATTACAGAGCAGGAATATAAAGTACAGAACATGATAGCGTGGAAGATGGACGTTAAACGAAGATGATGATGATGATGAGAACAATCAAATCTATGTTTATTAAACATAGATTTGATTGTTCTGTACTTTATATATATAGAGATATATTAGTTTAACGCTTGATATATTAGGAAAAGAGTCTTAACACTGTTGACATTATTCCTTCATCGGAAGAACAAATAGAAAGATAAAGGAGAGTGAGAAAAGGAAGAAAAATGAAAATATTTGGGGGGAGAAAAAGTACGTGTGATCAGTCAGCCATTTTGAGGTGTGCTTGTGTTGTCCAGCATGAATGGTCAAATGCTTTCCTTAACCCTTTAGCATTTAAACCAGCCATATCTGGCTAGAATTCTCTCACCTCTTTCTGTTCAAACCGGCCGTAACTGGTCACTCATACAGATATTAAGGTATTGTTCTCAAAATAAATAATATGAAAAACTTATAGATTTGATATGCGAGATAAAGCCTTTACCGCGAAAATACAATCTATATATAATATGAAAGAGAGGTGTTTATTGGTTGGTTGGTTGGTTGGTTGGTTGGTTGGTTAAATCACACAAAAACTACACACACACATCTAAAGAGAGAGAGACACAGAGGGAGAGGCAGAAAGAGAGAGATATGCCATTATACAGAGAGAGATACAATTAAAGTGTTAAATATTCTAAGAGAGAGTGATGTCCCACAAAAGTCTAGAAATGGCTTAAACTATAGACCCTTTGATCTATAGGAGGCTTTAACAATATTGCGTTAGCTTTTGTAAAGTCGTTTTACAGTCTTTGATTTTACAGAACAAAGAAAAATTGATACTATTTGAATTTAATCTACCCTCCAGCTTTTATCCATATATTACTTACAGACAGTACTAATGAAATTAAACACATCAGAAGAAATGTTATGCGGTATATTGCTGTGTTTCAGATGACGTCCTTTGGAGCTGAAAAAGATCATACTGACTATGGTTATTTCACAACATTTAAAACCCAAGGTCAATGTTACCATTTAATCGGCAGTTTACTTCCTCAGCCTAATAAGGAAATTTTATTATTATTTTTTTATGTCTCACACACAAACACATTACAGTCTCACCTCATACCAGACAATACATCCAATACAGTCGTTTTCTCTTTTATCTGTCTTCTCTTAACTGTTCTCCCAGGCGAAGTCGGGTACCTCGGCTAGTAGTAAATATAGAGTAATGTAAATGCTAAAGGGTTAAACTTATTAGTGTTGATAGCAACACACATAAGGCTGCTTCTGATTCTACAGCACTATCTTAAAGTGTTCATATATAAATAAAAACTTTCCATCATATTAAAATGAAAAAAAATCTATTGTTAATGTATGTTATTTTACTAAATGAAAGTTATTTTATTAAACTCATTAAAATTTTTGCGTGGGAGTGTATGTAAGAGAGATGCAGGGGCACAGGGCCCCTGGCTCATCTGAGTGGTCTGTAGCTCTGCTTGATGGTGACGATGAGAATGGTGGTGGTGGTGGTGGTGATGATGATGATGATGACAACAACGATAATGATGGTGATGATGATCATGCAGTTAGTGTATTTCATTAGATAGACAAGTATACTTAGCTAGGAGGGAAGCAGAGGATAGAAAATTCAAGCATGTTTTGCAATGTGAGGACCAGAAACAGGAGGTATTCAAGATTGCGAGGCAGTGTGTCAGAGATAGTTGTGATGTCATTGGAGAGAAGTGTATCCGGAATGATAAAGGTGAGCTTGCCCTCACAAGTGCTGAGAAGAAAGATGCATGGAAGAGTCATTATGATAGATTACTAAATGAGGAGAATGCATGGGAAGAAGAGACCCTACCCCAAGTAGACCCTATAGAGGGGCCAGCAGTACAAGTCAGCAGCAACATAGTAAGTAAGGCAATCAAAGATATGAAGATGGGGAAGGCAACCGGTCCATCGGGTATAGCTGCCGAGATGCTGAAGGCATCTGGGTCTGTAGGTCACACTATAACCACACGTATTGTTAACCAGGTAATACTAGAAGGTGTCATACCAAAAGATTGGTGCAGTAGCATCATTGTCAACTGCTACAAAGGTAAAGGCGATGCACTAGATAGAGGGAACTATAGAGGTATAAAGTTGATGGACCAGGTCATGAAAGTAACAGAAAGAGTTATAGCACAGTTGATTAGGGACCGGGTGGAAATAGATGAGATGCAATTTGGGTTTGTACCAGGAAGAGGCACCACTGATGCCCTCTTCCTTATGAGGCAATTACAGGAAAAGTACCTAGCTAAAAGTAAGCCACTCTACTTGGCATTTGTCGACCTTGAGAAAGCCTTTGACAGAGTTCCACGTGCTGTAATCTGGTGGGCTCTTAGAAAACTAGGAGTAGATGAATGGCTTGTGAAAGCGGTACAAGCCATGTATAGGGGAGCAGTCAGCAAAGTTAGGATTAGCAATGAGTATAGCGAGGAATTTAGCGTACAGGTTGGGGTCCACCAGGGCTCTGTTCTTAGCCCCCTCCTGTTCATCATAGTCCTGCAGGCAATAACGGAAGAGTTTAAGACCGGATGCCCATGGGAACTCCTGTATGCTGATGACCTCGCACTCATAGCTGAATCTATGGTAGAACTAGAGAATAAATTTCAAACTTGGAAGCAGGGACTAGAAAGAAAGGGTCTCAAAGTCAACATGACAAAGACTAAGGTCCTTGTAAGTAGACGAGAAAACAGAACCCAGATCCCCTCAGGGAAATGGCCTTGCTCAGTATGTAGGAAAGGTGTAGGTAGGAACTCCATTCTTTGCCCCAAATGCAAACAATGGGTACACAAGAGATGTAGCGGGATCTCAGGAAGCTTAATTAAGAATGTAGGCTTCACATGCAGCAGCTGTGCTGAGACAGCAAGCAGCAAACAGCCACAGGAAACAAGTACCACCGATCTCTGGGAGGGCTCTGTAGAAACAGTAGACAGCTTCTGCTACCTAGGTGACCGAATTAGCAGCGGAGGTGGGTGTTCAGAAAGTACAATAACTAGGGTAAGAACGGGATGGAAGGAGTTTAGGGAACTACTACCACTGCTAGCTGTAAAAGGCTTCTCCCTCAGAATGAAAGGCAGACTGTATGATGCGTGTATCCGAACAGCAATGTTGCATGGTAGTGAGACCTGGGCGCTGAAGGTGGAAGACTTACGTAGATTAGAGAGAAACGAAGCCTGCATGCTCCGATGGATGTGTAACAGTAGTATACATGAATGACAAAGCATAAATGAATTGAGAGAGAGACTTAGCATAAGAGGAATCAAATGCTGTGTGCAGGAGAGACGGTTGCGCTGGTATGGACATGTGATGCGTAGTACAGAGTACCCGACCTCCCATGGGTACAAGCTGAAGCATATAGACAATATGCCCCCACACCCCCCTCCGCAAGGTGGTCGTGGAGGTGCCACGGCAAAAAAGCACCCAGCCCACACTGTAAAGTGGACGTGTAGGCGCCACAAAAAAGCACCCAGCACTCACTGTAAATGAGGTTGGTGTTAGGAAGGGCATCCAGCTGTAGAAATCAAGCCAAATCAGTTCCTGTATGAGCAAGACAAGGTCAGACGACCAGACACTGCCCACAACAGGACAACCCGTCTAACCCATGCTAGCGTGGAAGAACGGACGTAAAACGATGATGATGATGAGACAGTCACAGAAGGCTTAAAAAGTGCTTACTTTTCCAGAGAAAACTTTTTTTGATACTCATTTGATTCATCTAATTTCACAGTTGAGAGATTTTAACCAGAATAATATTTTCTAAAAGGTGAAAGCAGCCTGTCTATAATGCCACTTCTTTGTAAGAAAACATAAAATGTCAACAAGTATCTGAGTTTTGTGATTATATTAGAGACATTTCTGGTTCATTGTAAGATATTTGATACTATGTTAATATATACTACATTAATATATTCTACATCAACTCCCACATCAACATCTTATGCACTAATATATCTTCTTCTTCTTTGCTCACTTATTCCTGAGAGGTTCGTGGGGGCAGAGTCCTCAAACACTCCTTCCAGCGGGTCCTATCAGAAGCAACCATCTCCAAGCATGACCAGCCAAGCTCATGGATGTTACCCAACCATCATGCTCAGAGTCTACCCCTGGGTCTCTTGCCAGTTAGTTTTGCCCATAAAATCTGTCCAGTAATTCTTTCCTGAGACATTCTAATAACATGCCCATAGTATCGGAGCTGTGATCTCTGAATCCAGAGAAGTAGCAGCTCTACCTGGAGTGATTCTCTGATCTCAGAGCCACACACTCTATTGAGTAATGTTACTCCAAAGACCCTTCAGAGGAACCCCATTTTGGCCACTTGTATTCTTTTGGTCATTACCATAGGTCACGGTTGGCACGACAACTGAATTAAAGACAGCGAGTTTGGCTTTTACACCTACCTCCCTTCTTCTGATTACTGAATTTATCTGTTACTAATAAAACCACATCAATATTTACCACATTAATATCTACCATCAATATCTACTACACTAATTCACCTATTACAAATATCTATCAAATTGACATCTATTACATTAGTATCTACCACATTAACATCTACTACATTAACATACACTACATTAACATCTACTACATTAACACCTACCACATTAACACCTACCACATTAACATACACTACATTAACATCTACTACATTAACACCTATCACATTAACATACACCACATTAACATCTACTACATTAACACCTATCACATTAACATACACCACATTAACATCTACCACATTAACATCTACTACATTAACACCTATCACATTAACATACACCACATTAACATATACCACATTAACATCTACTACATTAACACCTACCACATTGACATCTACTACATTAACACCTACCACATTAACATATACCACATTAACATCTACTATATTAACATCTACCACATTAATATATACTGTGTTAAGATCTACTACATTATTAACATATACCACATTAACATTTACCACATTAATATCTACTGCATTAACATGTACTACATTAACATGTACCACATTAACATATACCACATTAATATCTACTGCATTAACATCTACCACATTAACATGTACTACATTAACATATACTACATTAACATATACTACATTAACATATACTACACTAGCTGAGGTACCTGGCTTTGCCCAGGAGAACAGTTAAGAGAAGATGGATAAAAAAGAAAATGACTGTATTGGATGTGTTGTCTGGTTTACAGTATGAGGTGAGACTGAAATGTGTGTGTGTATGTGAGAGAGACATAAAAAAAACAATCGTAAAATTTCCTTATTAGGCTGGGGAAGTAAACTGCCGATTAAATGGTAGCATTGGCCTTCGATTTTAAATGTTGTGAAATAACCATAGTCAGTATGATCTTTTTCAGTTCCAAAGGACATCATCTGAAACACAGCAATATACTACATAACATTGCTTCTGAAGTGTTTAACTTTGTTAGTACGGTCTGTAAGTAGTATATATGGATAAAAGCTGGAGAGTAGATAAATTTCAAATAGAATCAATTTTTCTTTGTTCTGTAAAATCAAAGACTGTAAAATGAATTTACAAAAGCTAACGCAATATTATTAAACCTTCCTATAGATCAAAAGATCTATAGTTTAAGCCATTTCTAGACTTTTGTGGGACGTCACTCTCTCTCTCTTTGAATATCTAACACTTTAATTGTATCTTTCTCTGTGTAAAGGCATATCTCTCTCTTTCTGCCCCTCCTTCTGTGTCTCTCTTTAGATGTGTGTGTGTGTGTGTGTGTGTGTGCATGATTCAACCAACCAACCAATAAACATCTTTCTTTTATATTATATATAGATTAACATATACTACATTAACATCTACTATAAAATATCTACTGCTATGTAGCTAACAAGGGAGTCTTTACATAGTCACTTCACCTGCTAGAAATAGCAGCCATCTCTTAATGTTCAATAAAGTAACAGCAACACAGGGGCAAGTTAATTAATGATATATCTGTCTTGAACGAAAATTGGCTTTAAGCCCACATAAAAATAAAGATTATTAATCACTGAAAAAATACAGGACCACAGTGGTTTTGCCACTGAGTCAGGGAGAGAAAGGCAATGCTGATGGCACTTGAATTTTCATCAGGTTCTCTGAGGTGGGAGGAAGAAAGTGTGTTACCTTCAAACTAGAAACCTAGCTCAAATGTTTGTGACAGAGTGGAGTCTTACACTACAGCTCAAACTGCTAGAAATAGCAACCAAATCTTCTGCAAATCCCATCCTATCATATTTAACCCTTTAGCATTCACATTACTCTATATATACTATTATATTTTCATGGTAAAGGCTTTACCTCGCATAATTATCTCACATAATATCGAATCTATGAGATTTTGAAAGTATTTATTTTGAGAACAATACCTTAACATCAATTTGAGTGAGCAGTTACAGCCAGTTTCAACAGAAAGAGGTAGAGAATTCTGGCTGGTTTTGGCCGGTTTGAACATTAAAGGGTTAACCCTTTTGATACCAAACACCTGAAACTGTTCTGATTTTATTATACAAAACTACCATTAACAATTTTTTTTCATACTTAAATTAAAAAGCTTCCATCATACTTTTATATATTAACATTTGTTAAGTCATGTTCTAAACACTAGCTTAAAAATGACAAAGTCATTTAAAAAAATCCAAAGATTTTGAATATTTGAAAAGAGTTTAAAACTAAGTGCATATTAGATACACAGTAAAATGTAGTCTTGGATAAACTGTCTAAATGTTGGGATGTTCATGGTCGGAATGGTATTAATCATAGGACTTTGGGATCAGTGCTAACCCTGACAAAGCTAAACAACAATTACTATCATCATACTTCAAATCATTAGAGCATTGCAGTATTTCTACTGGCTCTTTACATTCTGTGTTCAAATCCTGCCACAGTCAAGTTTACCTCTCATCCTTCTGGTGGTCAATAAAATAAACCCCCAGTATTTGACTGGGGAGTTCATGTAATTCTCTAACCCTTCTCTCTCAACAGATTTTCTGGGCTTGGGCCTATTGCATAATAGTTCAACTTCTACTGAGGTGGTCGATAGAATAAACTACCAGTCATACACTTGGGTCGATTTGATCGACTGTTTGCTACTCTCCAAAATTGCTAGCCTTCTGTCTAAATTTGAAACCATCATTACATAATAGTAATAGTAGTCATGATAGTGATAGTAGCAGTAATGGTGGTGGTTGTGGTGATAGTAGTAGTGGTTGTAGTCTTGGTAGTAATTGTAGTAGTTGTACTAGTAGTAGTAGAATTAGGAAATAACCGTCTTTCCAGGAACTGATTACCATGGTATGTAATTTGTTAAATCCTTTAATTTAAATTAACGATAATCATGGTGAGAGAAGAGAATTTTATTCAAACAATTAAGATATAAATTAATATTTATTGAGCATACAGTTAACTGACTGTTTCCTGTTTCCAGTCACCATTAAGACCTTTAGTGGCTTGGTCACTGGATTACCGTTTTCCTCAGCAAAATTGGGAAGAGTACACCAAACCTGAAGAAGGAGCTCTGCAAAGCTGAATGGCTGATACAGCAGGTATTGCTGGTTGTTGTCCATGGGACACAGCTGAGATATACCACCCAGCAAAAAATGTAGAGCTTGCTCCCATAAGGTGGAGTGGTTGATATAGTGGGTACTGCTGGCTGTTCTCCGTGGTAATGCTTTTATCATCTTGTCGGGGGGAGGGGGTAGCTGAAATATACCACCTAGCCAAAGATGTAGAGCTTGCTCCCATAAGGTGGAGTGGTTGATGCAGTGGGTGTTGCTGGCTGTTCTCCGTGGCAATGCTTTTACCATCTTGTCAGTGATATACCAGAGATACTTGTCAGAGATATACCACCCAGAAGTGCACATTGCTGGCTGTTCTCAATGGCAATGCTTTTGCCATTTTGCATCCCACCCCCTGCTCCCCATTTCTCCACCTCTTCTTTTTTTATTTCTCTTTCTCCTCCCTCTTTTTTTTTTTCCTCTTTTCTTGAATGTATTAATAAAATACAATTAAGGGTGATGTTTCTGTTTTGGTGTGTGTGCTAGTTTTGAGCGGCACGATCCTCTGGCATGCACCAGATCTCTTGTTCACTTTCTGCCTGAAACACCTAGACCTGCTGGTTGATATCAGAAACTTTCAAACCACTGCCAGGGATTATCGCCTTCTCTGACTCCAATGAAGATATGATAGCTACCCTGAGATCATTCTCCAAGAGCAGCAGTGGTGGAGTGGATGGCCTGTGACTTGGCCACCCTACAGATTTAATCCTGCTATACTCTGCTGTAGCAAGAATATGTCTGCTTTAATCAATTACTGCTCTAACAAACAGTCTTCTCCGAGCTGACCTTCCTCACCATGCCCGCAATCTTTTCTTCTTAGCCAACCTAACTGCGTTGAAAAGGAATGATGGAGATATCCAACCCATTGCAGTGAGCAATGTATTTCAGTGACTTATGACCAAGATAGCCTGAAGTTCAGTTATTATGGACCTTAGTGAATAATTGTGTCCTGTCCAGCTTGGAGTAGGGGTTAAATGTAAATGTAAGGCTGCTTCTCATGTGGCTTGATATTTCATTAAGCACACAGTCCCATTGTCAGCTCAACTCCTGATAAAAGTGGACATGTTAGGTATGACCATATCTTAAAGATGTGTCAGAGACAGGTCCCTTCTATACGCTGGCTGGCACATCTCCGTGATGAGACACTCAGCACACTCATGCTGCTGGAAACATTATCACTTCTGCCAGATGTAACCATTTGTGTGTTAACTGTCAATGATATTGCTAACTCAGTTCACTTGCCTGCCAATGTCTCATGTCTGGATAACATGACATTGTGTCGCTCTGTTGAGTGTCATCAACAAACTTCAGAACAATATCACAGCCCTATCATTTCTCGGACTTGAGATTAACTCATCCTAGTCTGAGGTGATAAATGTGAGCTATGGCAAAATTTTATATGAAATATTGTCCTTAGCATTCAGCCCATTCTGACTGAGGCACATCTAACTCTGAGAGTCAATGTCAACATTCTTAGCTCTCCAATCCTTCTGATAGCCATACAAAAGTGCCTAGAAACCAAACAAATTCACTTGCCAAGGCATCCATGCTCTTGGTGCATCCATGCTTTTTTTCCTGTGGAAATGTTTTGCCCTTCCCAAGTTTCTCTTTACACTATGTGGTGTGCTTTGTCATCTTAAGGTAGACTGCCTTAAAGAACTTAGTGCCACCATCCATTGCTGCACTGAATTCATCTGTAATGTTAGTTTCAACAGTGCTAGCTAACAACAGGCAAAACTCACCATGAGGTGTAATATCAAACATTGCACTGTTGGCCTACTTACCTTTCACCATCTCCAGCCACACCTCCATCAACAAAGTTCTCTGCAAGATGTCAGAACAAGTCATAGACCAGAAACTCAAGTCAGCAATGGCTGATTGAGTTGATGATGGCTTCACTGTCCCCTAGTATGCAGGTTACCAACACAACTGGGACAACATCAAGTCTAGATTAACCTTCATGCGGATTTAGTTTTACTTGGACTGGACCAACACCATCTTATTTTCTTTTGTTCTGCCTCGCAGCCAAACAGCAGTGTGTGGCTCTATTCAGAGCCCTCCTCATCAACCAGTACTGTTCTTGATAGTGTGTGCACCCACATTGGAGAGGTTCAGCACCTTGGCCTCTGCATATGTGAGCCACACAAATGCCATTGTGGAGCCATAGCCAACAAATTCACACTACATCTGCTTTTTGTTGTTACAGTGCAAGTGGGTTCCCTCCGCACACCACCTTGAATGATATCATCAGATAGAGCCTTGACGCAACTAGTTTCCCCTCACAACAGGTGCCTGCTGGCCTCGACCATGGGGATGGCAAATGCTCAGATGGGATAACCCGCCGCCTTCTTGAAGGAGGTGCATCTGGGATGCCATATGCTGCTGCATGTTCTCTACCTCCAACTTTGTTACTTCAGCCACAAACCCAGGCACTGTTGCCCGTATCAAGAGGAGAAGATGTCAAAATATCAGGCCTTGAATGACTGCTTCTTTATTTGTGCCAGTTACAGTGAAGACCTCTGGAGTCCTTGGTCCCTGAACTGCTGTTTTCCTCTTCAAAATTGGGAGGAGTGGCTGATGCAGTAAGTCTCTGTAGCAATGCCTACACCACTGCAGGGTGCAGCTGAGATATACCAGCTAGACAGAGGTATAAAGTCTGCCACTCCCTCTCCCCATATTTTCATTATTTAATTTGTTTTCCTTTTTCTTTTTTTATTGCAAACATTATATAATTTAATTGATATTAGTTGAATAAATGACGGGAGTTTATATATTCAGTAACAATTTTATCAGTGACAAAAACGATGAGAGAGAGAACAGAAAGTATAGTAGGAAAAGAAATATTGTATTTCCTCTGTGTGAGTGTGTGTGTGTCTCCTTACTATCACAAACTAGCTGATAATACAGAAACCATTAACATTAGACCATTCTGGTTTGCCAAAATCGATTTAACTCTCACACACCCTTTTACACAATCACTTACACACACACACACATTTTTACACAACTACTCACACCCACAAAACACACACTCTCACACAAGCACTTACACCCACCCTTTTACACAACCACTCACATCCACTCTCTCACACACCTTTTTACACAACCAGACACACACACACACACACACAGTACAATCAGTATGTATTTTGAGATGATGTAATCAACAGGTGCTCACTAATGGAGTCACTCTTGTTGACATTTTCTTCACCATTACCTCTGTATATCATTTGATACTGTTGTTTAGTCCCAGGTTAGTTCAGATGGACCACACTTTATTATCAAAGACATTCATCCGTTTTTTTGTTTTGTTTCTTGTTTTGTTTTGTTTTTTTACAGTAGTGCATCCCAGCCTACCTATTCCACTGTGTCCTTCTTTGTAAACAGGAGGTAGGTTCCATCATTGTAATTTGATTGATGATGTTGATGATGATGATGATGACAACAAAAACAATGATGATGATGATGATGATGACCATACTTCTTTTGTGCATCTCCTATAACTTTTGTGGCAGTTGACAATGATGTTTCTATACCAGTCATTGGGTATGACATCTTCCTGTACTACCTGATTAAATATGTGAGTGATTATCTTGTGACCTATTAATCTGACTGATAGTTTAAATTGGCCATATCGGACCAGAATTCTCTTACCTCTTCCTGTTCAAACCGGCTGTAACCGGCTGCTCAAACTGATGTTAAGGTATTGTTCTCAAAATAAATAATATCAAAATCTCATAGATCCCCTATTATGTGAGATAATTATGAGAAAATACAATAGTAAATATAGAGTAATGTGAATGCTAAAGGCTTAATCATCTCTGCAACAATCCCTGATGGGCTGGCTGTCTTCCATATCTTCATATCCTTAATCACTTTATCTACCATATTGCTGTCAACTTGGATGGCTGGTCCCTCAGTTGTGTCTCCTTGGGGTAGACCCTCATGCATTCTCTTAATTCAGCAACCTTTTGTAGTAGTACTTCCATGCATCTTTCTTTTCATCACCAGTAAGGGAAATTGTTCCACTGTCATTCTGTATGTACTTCTCCCCACAGTGTCTTGGTTCTCTCTAGTACACCATCTTGCACAATAATAATACCCCACATAACATTGATTCACTATAGGGTTGTTTTATCAAAGAGACACTATTTTAAATAGAATAGCACTACATTATGTATGAAACTAATTCACATTTATGCCTACTTCGGCATATACCCAAAATTAGTAACATAATTAATTAACCATTATGAGTGAACAATTGCCTGCAACTGCAAGTACTGAGAGTTCAGCTAGTGCCAAAAACAGTCTCACTTAACACAAAACTCCATGTATTGAGATGACTGAAACCTGGAAAATGTCAAGTACATGTGGCTAAATGTTTAGAAATGGCTACACCAATGATTAGAAAAATGCAAACAAAATATAAGCTTCAGATATGACAACCCCATTATTATCAGCAAAAAAAAAAAAATGAGTTGTAAATTAAAAGAAAATGACAGGTATGTTACGTGTATGAGTGAAATGCAATGCAACATGTCACTAAACCAACTTATAATGCAAAACCAAAGAACATCTTCAGACATTTACACAGACACAAAGGAGATAATTCAGAAGCTTTTATAGCAAACAGAGTTAAGTTTTAAAGATTCAAATGATGATATAATCTACATAGCTCTATGTCTAATGAAGCTGTTTCTATGACACTGTCTAATGAAACTTGTTTAATGCACTTGTCTAACGAAGTTGTTTATATTGAATGAAGCTGTTTAACAAAGCCTGACACTCAAGAAGGCAAGAGATTCCTCCAAGTTCTTAACAGCATCATTGAGTATGGCAACTGTCAACTCCCCACCTCAACTGTCAACTCCCCACCTCAACTGTCAACTCCCCACCACAACTGTCAACTCCCCACCACAACTGTCAACTACCCACCACAACTGTCAACTCCCCACCACAACTGTCAACTACCCACCTCAATTATCAACTCCCCACCTCAACTGTCAACTCCCCTTCTCAACTGTCAACTCCCCACCTAAACTGTCAACTCCCCACCTCAACTGTCAACTCCCCACCTCAACTGTCAACTTCCCACCTCAACTCCCCACCTCAACTGTCAACTTCCCACCTCAACTATCAACTCCCCTTCTCAACTGTCAACTCCCCATCTCAACTGTCAACTCCCCACCTCAACTGTCAACTCCCCATCTCAACTGTCAACTCCCCACCTCAACTGTCAACTCCCCTTCTCAACTATCAACTTCCCTTCTCAACTATCAACTTCCCTTCTCAACTGTCAACTCCCCACCTCAACTGTCAACTCCCCACCTCAACTATCAACTCCCCACCTCAACTATCAACTCCCCACCTCAACTGTCAACTCCCCACCTCAACTATCAACTCCCCTTCTCAACTCCCCACCTCAACTGTCAACTTCCCACCTCAACTATCAACTCCCCACCTCAACTATCAACTCCCCACCTCAACTATCAACTCCCCACCTCAACTGTCAACTTCCCACCTCAACTATCAACTCCCCACCTCAACTGTCAACTCCCCACCTCAACTATCAACTCCCCTTCTCAACTATCAACTCCCCTTCTCAACTATCAACTCCCCTTCTCAACTATCAACTCCCCACCTCAACTATCAACTCCCCACCTCAACTATCAACTCCCCACCTCAACTATCAACTCCCCACCTCAACTATCAACTCCCCTTCTCAACTATCAACTCCCCTTCTCAACTATCAACTCCCCACCTCAACTATCAACTCATCTTCTCAACTATCAACTCCCCACCTCAACTATCAACTCCCCACCTCAACTATCAACTCCCCACCTCAACTGTCAACTCCCCACCTCAACTATCAACTCATCTTCTCAACTATCAACTCATCTTCTCAACTATCAACTCATCTTCTCAACTATCAACTCATCTTCTCAACTATCAACTCATCTTCTCAACTATCAACTCATCTTCTCAACTATCAACTCATCTTCTCAACTTGTATTCAAGGTAATTGAAACAGGTCTTTTCTGGATAAGAGTGGAAGAGAAAACAAAACTGTTTCTTTTTCAAGGCTATTTGAGGTTAATACTTCATGATCCTTCAAAATAAAGCCAGTGCTTATTTATTATTAAGAAAGACCAGGACTAATAGCAGAAACATTTTAAATACATTGAAATCAAACAAAAAGGCCTGGCTGACAATACAAATGTTTACAGACTGGTGTTTTACTTTTATGTTCTTGTCCGACACTGATAAACAAATATATATTGCACCCTTCAAGGCCACACCTTGAATATTGACACCCTTCAGACACAGCACCAAATACCACTTCACTGTGTAATTTCTAATGTCAAATCTACTACATCATCATCATCAGTTTTTCCTGCTAACAAAGTTTGGATGGGCTGGCAGTGGAGGTACTGACTCCATGGTGGGCCAGGAGCCTGCATCTAGCTTACATTCTTTGCACCCTACCAGATGCACTGGTAGTCTGCAGATTGCTTACATACTGTGCTGCACACTACCGAGTGCAATTTATCATGAGACCAACACTAGGGAGATTATCATATCCTTGACACAGCTGAAGACTCCCCTCAATCATTTGTTTGGCAAGTTTAATATGACTGGATTCTTTTCTTATCACCAACCACATTACAGAGTGTACTAGGTGCATTTATCATATAAATCACCAACACGAGGGAGGTTAGCTAAAGAAGAGTTATGTTTCTATTTCGAAAAAATTTTCTGAAGAAGTTATTCCCCAAGTTAAATAATCTAACAAGGACCTTTGGTAAAACTACCATATCATGGAGGCTATAGATAATGGTGTCTGATTTAGGCACAAGGCCAACAATTTTGGAGGAAGAGAAGTCTATTATATATGACTGCAGTACATTACTGGTACTTTATTTTATCGACCCTTTGAGGATGAAAGGCAAAGCTATCCTCAGTGGGATTTGAACTTAAGTACATAAAGGAACAATTATATGCCACAAAGCATGTTGTACGATACTCTACCGATATGGCCAATCCAAAGCGTTTTTTAAGGCCATAAATAATATCAAAGTAACTGAGAACTACATGAGAAGAGTTGAGAAGAGTTTATTGTCAGAAGCATGAAATGTCCATTAATAACTGTTTCTACTTTAGGCACAAGGCCAGCAATTACCCAGTGCATTACTGGTACTTTATTTTATCGACCCCGTAAGGTAAAGTACCAGTAATGCACTGGGTAATTGCTGGCCTTGTGCCTAAAGTAGAGACAGTTATTAATGGACATTTCATGCTTCTGACAATAAATTCTTCTCAACTCTTCTCATGTAGTTCTCAGTTACTTTGATATTATTTATGGCCTTAAAAAACGCTTTGGATTGGCCATATCGGTAGAGTATCGTCCATTAATAACATTAAGCTACCCAATGAAGTGAGATTGACAAAATGTCAGTGTGGAATATTTGGAGGAATGAATAGTGTCACATAGTAAAATGTTATCTGTTGAAGAGCTGCAGAAGTCAGTACAGTAAACACATTCAAATACGAGTCTAAAGACCTTACTGTAGAACCAGTGATACCAGAAAGAATAAATACTATTGAATTCTTCAATAATTGTATCACCAACAATAAGGAAATCACAGATTGGTTTACTGAGAATTACCCCTAATTAGAAAACAAGCAGCAAGGAAAAGGGGAGGTTTTTAGGCATAATATTCTGCTACAATGAATTTGTAAGAGAAGACTCTAGATTAATTGTGTGTGCAAGGTGATTGATGTTAGGAAAGGCAGACAGTGCAGAAACCATGCTAAATAGGGAACATGTGAGCAAGAAGAGGTCTTTCCAGCCTGTCTCATCTTGTGTCATGATGACACGTCCCACCCATGCTAGCAGGAAAGACAAACATTAAACAACTGTGGTGATGATGTAGTACAGTTTACATTAGAAATTGCACAATGATCCATTGAAGTAGTGTTTGGTGCTAGGCTAAACTACTCTGACACAACATTCAATACAGTCTTCGAAAAACAAACAATGTGTGAGGAAGAAGTACTGCCTGGTTCTTTTTCTCAGATATAACCTATATTGTCTTATTTAACAATGTTACTTTTCAACTGAATTAATCGTGAGTAGATCTGTTTATTCGCGATTAAAGTTGATTAATTTAACACGACTCATGATTATATTATAACATCAACATAACCATCATCATTTTACGTACACCTTCAATGCCAGCATGGGTTGGACAGGTTGTTACGATCTAAGACTAGACAGGTTGAAAAAAATGTGTTCATATGTTCCATGTTTGGCATGATTACTGTGGTTGGATGACCTTCCTATAACCAACCATCTTACACACACACACACACACGTATATACACATACACACATATATATATAAATATATATATTTACTTACATATATATAAGCATACATGTACATACATATATCGATACATACCTACATGCATATAGATAGATATACATACACACGCATGCATATATACTAACATTGGAAAATCCCAAAAGGGTAAACATGCAGTTATGTACAAGCGGGCAAAACTTGATGTGGTGAGACAAAAGTAATTTTTAATTGAAATTATAATCGTATGGAGAAGGAAGGTGATTAGCACCACATGATTTTACACACAAACGATTATACACACAAGATTATACATTCGCGCAGAGAGAGAGAGAGAGAGAGAGAGAGACACACATGCTTACACAAACAAATGTATGTGCATATATATATATATATATATAGAAGGTTATACACATAGCCACACGTATTATATATTCAAGGTTACACATATACACACACGTACAAAGAGAGAGAGAGAGAGAGAGAGAGAGAGAGCAGTGGGTCTGCAATGTAGATGAGATTGGCAGAGATGTATCGGCTGCTACAAGTTATGCCTAATGCACGGTTAATCAACATTACAACAAACACCTGTCTGTCTGCCTTTTTACGTTTTTACGCACTAACACCCACACACTTCCAGTTTAATGTAAATAAATGTGATTTAATACCAATGTTTGACAAGACATGAATATAACATATATATATTTATTTTATATAGAAATTATTTCTACAGGACTATAATCATTTCATTCGTTTGAAATCACTCGGAAGTACCTTCCTGATGATTTGTATGTATGTATATATGAGATCCTTTCGTTCGCGAATGAATGACCATGGGCACTTCTATGGGCAAAGTGTTTTTGTGAAAGATCAGCGGTCGCCCATGCATACCAGTCTCCTCTCTCCACGCCACCGATACATATATATTCTTATTCTTAACAATCGACAAGATCCCAGGCCTCAATCGCTTACCGAGTGGGGTGAAACTCGTCAAATCGGATCAAGGAAACAATATTTCCAATGGTCTTTCCGTTGCTGATACTATCTACCGGTCGCAACTCCTGGTAGAAACATATATATATATATATATATATATATATATATATATATATATATATAGAGGACACAGATGCTAAAATCATGGTGGAATTATTTTAAAAACGACAAAGAAAGGTTGGGTGTGGTGGAAGTAAAAACGTTTTTATATGAGGCGATGTAAAATGGAGTGTATTGTTGTTCAATCCTAGTTCAACTCTGACCGAGCAGACCTATATGACTACAGATATTTCATTTAGGGGCCATCTCTTTTATGGATGAGACAACATTATCAAATGTGGCCTTCCCCTCGGGCGTGATCTGAGGAGGATTTGGCGGCTATTTATAATAAGCAGATCGAGTGTGGTGATTCCCTGCGGTATCTGCATAAATCTAGAAGGAAACAGAACGTGAGACAGAGATAGTGGCTGAATAGATTATAAATATCTGAAATTGGCACAAGGCCACAAACGTGCTATGGGGGCGGTGTAAGCCCGATATATCGAGTCCAGTACGATGTCAGGGGATTTATTTACTCATTTATTTTATTTTGTTATCGATCACAGCGAAGAAAGGTAATATCAACCACGCGGCGGAATTTGAAACTAGGATATAGAGGTGTGTAAGAAAATAGTTTAACTTATTTAGCCAGGCTCTACTCTGATCATGCCCACTCAACCATGGAAGCAACGACCTCTATTAATAATTATTGTCGTGGGAATAATTATGACAACATCAGAATATAGAATATATTATATAAGTTGTAACGAAACAACAATAACAACTGTAACGATAATAATAACGTTAGAGTTCATTAATAGCGATAATTATGAATGATCATGACAGCAGTTACAACGAACTTTATATATATATATATATATATATTATATATAGAGAGAGAGAGAGAGAGAGAGAGAGAGAGAGAGAGAGAGAGAGAGAGAGAGAGAGAGAGAGAGGAGAGAGAGAGAGAGAGAGAGAGAGAGAGAGAGAGAGAGAGAGAGAGAGAGAGAGAGAGAGAGAGAGAGAGAGAGAGAGAGAGAGAGAGAGAGAGAGAGAGAGAGAGAGAGAGAGAGAGAGAGAGAGAGAGAGAGAGAGAGAGAGAGAGAGAGAGAGAGAGAGAGAGAGAGAGAGAGAGAGAGAGAGAGAGAGAGAGAGAGAGAGGGGGGGGGGGTGCTTAATATGTAATAATAATTAGTCTTAAATACACACCTCGTACACTAACGCATACAATCAATAATTTCGACATCAATGTATATAATTTATTTTTTGAGACTAACCAACGAGGGACTTTTTTTATGTTATCCCTTGATTTGCTAGAAATAGCAGCCAAATCTTCCTGAAATCACACACTTTATCATCTAGTCCCTGGTATACAAACAGAAAGGATAGTCACAGCTGGAATGCTTTTGATCATAGTTCTGTTCTACCAGGGTTAACATAGTACTAAACAGCAACATGTTTTGTTGTTCTTTTAAACAGAGCGCGACGAAGAAAAGAGGGTGGGCAAGCGGGTATGCAGCAGTATGTTGATGAACAAACATAGAGAGAGAGATAGACATTATAGAACTGGTGGCTGCTACAGCCATTCATGTGATATAGTAGATGGATGGATAGATGGACAAGACACAGATACATACGCATTTACATAATGGATGAATGGATAGGCAAACATAATGGGTGGACAAAACAGGTACATACATAAACAATAATTCGGTTGACAAGAAATAAATGTTTGGCGCAATGACAGAGAAAGATAACAGTTGCATTCATTTCAAATCTAAATTCGTCTTTACCTTTCATCCTTCAAAAGAAAGATAATATATATATATATATATATATATCTGTCATACTATCTTTCCTTGAAATAATTTATTTTACGGATAGTGACAGATTTATACGTGTCGAAGTCTTAATCTAAATAAAGCTTGAGGGTTCCTTGGTCTCTTCTTAAACGAATTACGCCAGAAAGTCTCACAAAAAAATTGTAAACATTATTTACCTTATGGTAAATATTTTTGGATGACCCTGCGGATTGTGAGGCGATAAGATGTGGGTCATTTACGTAAATCTGGCCGTTTGCAGGAAATGCAAAAGAAAAAAAGAAATACTTACACAGTACGGCAACAGCATGAGATTCAAACATCAACATTTCTTCAGTCCGGGCTCTGTTTTCCAAAAGCACACTGTAAGGTGGCTCATTTTTACGATAAACCCTGTATCCTTTACTCAGCGACATTGTGTAATCCTTTATATATTATAGATATACATATATATATACATATATATATACACACACATATATATATGATGTGTATGTATATCCAAAAGTGTCAGCGCTGTTTGATGAGATCGATGTTTGTATAAAGGAGAGAAAGATATGACAAGATAGAAAGAAAGAGAAAATTGAATATATACGTATATATATAACGCACACGTATTGCGAATGAAGGGGAAAAGACGAAAATAAAATGAATGAAAAATGATAAGGCGGTTTGTTTGCGTTGTATGTTATTCGTTAAGAGTGTTTGTTTGTGTAATTTTGAAATGTAGAAATAAATGTTGGATGTATGGTAGACATGATGGTGTGTGAGAGAGAAAGTGAGCTTTAGAGAGCTTTACTTCCGTGGTTCACTTCTCACATAAACTGTGATGGAGAGAGAGACAGATATTTTGTTTAATATATTTATTATATTTATTACCTATCACTATATCTAGCTTCCTGTTTGATACCCTCCTTCTTTTCTCTCTCTTCTTTTTATTTCCTTATACTATCCCCCATCTCTCTCTCACGTACGCACATATATATATATAATGTGTGTGTATATTTAGGGTGTGTATGTATTTTTCTCTTTCTCTTTTTACTATCTCGTTTCTTCCGTCTATCTCACAAATTCGTTACCTCTCTTATTTCCATATTTTTATCCTTCATTAAATCATCAATCTTTTCCCCTCTTCCACGCTTTCTATCGCTATCTTTTCATAAGCCAACTCTTTCGTTTTACTTCTTTCCGTATCTCTTGTCTGCCTTCTCTTGTTTCTTCCTTTCTCTTCGTGAACCTACTCACTCCTTTAATTCCTTTACTCTCATTCTCTCTCTTCTTCCTCTACATATTCGCTCCTTTCACTTTCTCTGTCTACTCATTCTTTTCTTCCACCTACTCTCTTTACTTTTTCTTCAGCCTTCTAACACCCTCTTTCTTTGACTCTCACTATTTCAGCCCCGCTCTTTCTTTCTGTCTCTATCGTGCTGTTACAGCTGTAAACTAACTAACGTGCAGTTTAACGAGACTTCGTCGAGATCTGGATGATGCAGCTTGACTTCACCTGACTACATATTTTGTACGTACTGTTAGTATATCAAAGATGACCAGTAGTTTAATTAAAGCCTATAGCTAGTTGTAGCATATCAACGATGACCAGTGGTTTAGTTAAATCTTGTATCTAGTATTGTTGTATCAAAGATGACTAATGGTTTAATTAAAGCTTGTATCTAGTATTGTTATATCAAAGATGACCAGTGGTTTAATTAAAGCTTGTATCTAGTGTTGTTATAGCAAATATGACCAGTGGTTTAATTAAAGCTTATGGGTTGTGTTAATATTCAAAGATGACCAGCGGTTTGATTAAAGCTTGTAGGTTGTGTTAGTATATCAAAATGACCAATTGGTTGTCGTTTTTTTTTTTAAATGTATAAGGTGTTAATTGGGGAATTGGTAGAACTGTTAGAAATTTATTATTTATTTTGGCTCTGCTCTCTCAGTTCAAATCCCACAACGGTAAACTTTGCCTTTCATCCTTTTGAGGTTGAGAAATAAATTAATAATCCAGTACTAGTGTTAATGTGTTGATTCTTCATCTTTATCTTTTTCTCACCTCTCTCTCTCTCTCCCAGTGTGAAAGAAATCAGCTGTGTTTAGATCTTAGATTGACCAGTGAAGATTTATAGTTTTTTTTGTGAATTAACTTAGAGTGGTGTTGAATTGAAAAAATAAATAAATAAAATACTGACAAAACGTAGGTTGGGACACATGCTATATGAAAAATTAATTCTATAGAGCTGTTCTGCCAGAGAATGGTAGATAGCATTAGAGCCACCAGATATAATGGTTACTTATGATATAAGCAGGTGCCTGTCGGACGAATAAGCAACATTGGACCAACAGTGGTAAACTACTAGGGGATATAGAGCAATGGGTGACACTGTTAGCTCCCCAAAAAACTCTCACAACCCTGACAAGGTGAGTAAAGGCTGCCTCCAAAAAAAAGCCTAGTTTTCACAGGTCTGAGAAAATTACCAAATTGGTGACTGGTGAGAATAAAACTATCAAAACAGCAGTATAGTCAGATGCAATGAGAGCATTCATACAACCTTGCCCTTCGCACAAGGTAACAAAGGGATACATTTAGGTCTTAGGAAGAGAGGCCTGTTCTTAAAGTATATCGCAGCCTCCATCCAATGATGTGAGAACTGGTGATGGGCTTGCAACTTGTCCTGGGAAGCATGGACACAAAGGTTGTGTATCTCGAGACCCCAAAGAGGGTCCAGAAGGGAGAAACTTGTAACAATTGGCAACTGGAACATTATAACCCTTATAGGTAAGGAGCAGGGACTAGTAGAGGGCAGATGCTACTGGCTAGATATAGTCGGGGTTTCCACAACAAAGTTCTGTGACCCTGGTACTGTAGATTTGGATTGCCAGTTAAGACTAAATCTTAATGAAAGACTTCAGTGCACATGTTGGCACTGACTACCTGACATGGAAATGGGTAATTGGAAGGAACGACAATCTCAATCCAAATACGAATGGAGAGGCCTTAGTCTTTTGTTCTAGTAATGGACTCTGTATTATGAACACCTTCTTCCAGCACATTGGAATCCATAAATATACATGGTACAAGGGAAATCGGGGACAGAGATCAGTAACTGATTTTATTATTGTCTCAAATCTCTTCAGTTCTGTGTTGGATATTCATGTTAAGAGAGGGGCTGAGCTGTCATCTGATCACAATCTAGTTATCTGTAACCAGAGACTACTTAAAGTCAAGAAAATCCACAAAACTAGCAGGACCAGGTCGCCCTACAGAATAAAGTGGGAAGCATTGGCTGATAAGAAAGTCAGGATTAAGTATCATCATCATCATCATTTTACGTCCACTTTTCCCTGCTTGCAAGGGTGGGACGGGAACTGATTCTGGCTTGATTTCTACAGCTGGATACCCTTCCTAACACCAACCTCATTTACAGTGAGTGCTGGGTGCTTTTTGCCGTGGCACCTCCACGACCACTTTGCAGTGGAATGATAGAGACCCCAGTCCCTATCATCTCATTTCTACAGCTGAGTAAACTGGAGCAATGTGAAATAAAGTGTCTTGCTCAAGGAAACAACACATCACCCGTTCTGAGAATTGAACTCACAACCTTTCGATTGCAAGGCCAATGCTCTAACCACTAAGCCATGTGTGGATACTATTGCATCTAAATTCAGAGAACTCCCTGAACAAACTGAGGACAGTGAAACAGAGTGGAGACTATTCAGCTTGGCAGTTTCTGTGGGCAAAAGTGGCTTGGTGTGGCGCCGGGTGGCATGAGGACACCTTGGATCAGTCAAAAGGTTAAAGATGAGCAAAGAAAGAGGCTTATAAATCTTGGATTGGAAATAAGTCCCCCCTCCCTCTTGCACTTGCAGTACAAGCAGGTGCAAAAAAGTGCAGCAGAGACAGTAATGGCATTCAAAGTTAAGACATGGGTGGACTTTGGAGTTAAACAGGAATCCAACTTCAGATCTGCAAATAAAGTATTCTCGCAGATATCTCCTTCCACACCTGCTGTCAGGAACTTGTTTGGGGTTCTTCTCTTGTCAAGAGGTGTATCCTCGCAATGTGGAAAGAATACTTTGCTGATCAACTAAACTCGGTCACAACAAAATCTTCTGGTGTACAGGAAGTGCATCTAGGAGTGATGACTAACCTCTCAGATGCTGAGAGGAATCTCCTTGTTAAGCCTCTCTGGTAAAGTCTATGACAAAGAGATGCAGGAAGATTGTTGAGTCCAAGCTAGCTGATGGACAGTGTGGTTTTTACAATGGACGCAGCACAGTCTTTCAGAAATCATGGGAGTATTTTGCCAAGAAGTGTACATTTGTTTTATAGACCTCAAAAAGGCATGAAAACATTCCATGAGACTTGTGGAAGGTTCTGCAGGAGTATGGGATTGATGGGCAGCTTCTTGTTGCCTTGAAGTCTTTATATGAATGCCTGATAAGTGCAGCTAAGTTAAAACCATTCAATGGAGTGTTGGATTCCACCAAAGGTGCATACTTTTACCTCTTCTGTTCATAATCTTCATGGACAGGATTGACATATGCAGCTGGGTTGGAAGTGACATCAAGACTGGTGGGTGTAGGATCAGTTTGCAGGTGACATGGTACTACTAATCTCATCAGAAGGTGATAGGTTTGCTGCCGAGTGCTACTCAGCAGGAATAAAAATCAATGCTACAAAGACTGAGTCACTCATACTCTCAAGGAAGCCTGTGCAATGCACTTTGCACATGAGTGGAATTCCACAAAAACAGGTGGAGAAGTTCAAGTATCTCAGAGTCGTTTTCATGTGAGATGAAAGACAAGAGGCTGAATTAAGTGCAAGAATTTCAGGAGCTGTTGCAGTAATGTGCCAGCTTTAGCATTTGATCATCAGAAGAAAGGAGGTAGATGTAAAAGCTAAACTCGCTATGTTTAATTTAGTATTTGTGCAACCCTTACCTATGGTAACAAATCTTGTGTAATGAACAAAAGAAACAATCACAAATACAAGCAGCCAAAATGGGTTTCTCCTGAAGAGTCTTTGGAGTGATGTTACTCAATAGAGTAACTCAGAGATCAGGGAGTTGCTCCAGCCACTACTTTAAATTAAAAAATCACAGCTCCGATACTATAGACATGTGGTCAGAATGTGTAAGGAAATAATCGCTGGACAGATTTTACAGGAAAAACCAACTGGCAGAAGACCCAGGTGTAGACCCCAAGTAAGATGGCTGGTTAACATCCATGAGCTTGGAGATCCAGCAGGATCAATTGGAAACAGTTACTTCTGACAGGACCTGCTGGAAGGCATGCTTAAGGACTGACTTCACCCTCTCAGGAAAAGTGGGCAAAGAAGAAAAAGTCAATCTGTAGTAGCTGAGACTCCTTTACTGTGGAGCTTCAATAAAACTGAATATGCTTGTCATGATCATAGTAGTGCTAAAGGTCAAATATTCCATATTTACTTAAAATTAGAAACGTGGTTTTACGCCTGAGCATAGAATGAATTTCTTACAAGTTTTGGGGTTTCTTTTTCTCTTTAACATCATCTAAAGAAAATGATAAGTTCATAGATCTAACAGTGTTATAATGGAGTCAGCCTATAACGACACAAATGTTTATATAATTCTGCAATTCCAACAGATTTTATAGAAGAGCATCTAGTGAGCGTATCAGCAGTCATGTTGTCATTGCCATATATCTTTCATAATAACAAACTCTTGTCTTTAGCTTTCCTCTATTTTTGTGATGAAATATGAGTGAGATCACAAGTTGTGCTGTCCATGATGCAAAATGATTTCAAAGTAAAAAACGTTTGTCAATTCCTAAGTTTTGACAATGGCCAGAGCCTTCTTTTCAAATTGAAAGATTTTGTACAGAACAAGTGAGACACAACAAAATACGCCCAGTCCACACTGCAAAGTGGTAGTGTTGGTATCACAACAAAAAGTGCCCAGTTCACACTGTGTGGTAGTTGTTTTGGTGGCATGATAAAAAAAAACACCCAGTCCACACTGTAAATGTGGTTGGCGTTAGGAAGAGCTTCAGCCATAGAAACCAAGCCAGAAACAGTTCTGTATGAGCTAGACACCGTCATCTGGTCTGGCCTGTCTCTCAACAGGACAACTCGTCTAATCCATGGTAGCATGGAAAATGGACGTTAAACAGTGATGAAGTGAGAGTTTCAGAGAAGAAAAAAAGTGACAGGTTTATTACTTTGTGAAAGGACACCCAAGTTTCTAGTTCCGTGTAGAGCAACTTCAATAGTTAAAATTTCTCACAGCAGAGTTTCATCGAACTCATACCCACAGTTAACTTCTGAAGCACACGCCGTCTACATCATTTGATTAACTTTTTTTTTCTAATGTCACCCAAACATAATGGTAGAATAACATAATGTCATTAATCAAATAGACTCTCTCTCTCTCTCTCACACACACATAGTGTAAGGGGAACCAAAACAGAGTTAGAGAAATTGGAAAGGGGACGACGAAAACCAGCGATCAATACACGTCAAAGGAATGTATTTGTGGTATTATTCGCATCAATATTAGAGGGATTACGTTTGATAATGACAGTTATAGTAATAACGCAAAGAAGACAAAGTATTGTTACTGATGCTAATATTATATGATAATGATCGGAATAGTATTAGTGGAAGGGAAAGGAGTTTATTGATTACGGAGGTTAATTTAAGATAGCACAGTACAGGTAGTGGTGTGTCATGTGTTACTGTAAATAGTTTTACTATAAAGGAGTTAAGTATTGACTCTATAGATAATTATGCTAATCAAAATGGATTAGTATGTTAATCAGAAAGGATTTAATATGCTAATCAGAAGAGAGTTAGTATGCTAATCAGGCAAGAGTGCTGTTATAGAAAAAAAAAATCGATAAAATGATCGAAATCACAGTTATCTCCCTTATACTGTTTTTATGCGTTCTAAAGTCTGTCTCAAACCACGAGGTTCGTCAGGACGGTGCTTATCCTGGTTTCGTGGCGAGAAGCGACTGCGAGTACAAAACTCTCCTCTGAACAGGACGCCAGTCCATCGCAGGGTTAAGCCTCTAGCTATTTTACTGGTACTCATTTTCAACTGAGTATACTGGATCAACGAGAAATGAAGTGTTTTGCTCAAGAACACAACACAGGCCAGGAATCAAACCCACTACAGTAGGATCTTAAGTCCAATACCCTTACCACTAAGCCACGCGCCTGTAGAGCTTCATATTAAATTGTAACAGTCTATAAATTACTGACCATTATTTTATTATAAACTGTACAATAGAGGCAATAAGGAAATGAAATGCAAAGAGAAGAAATTAAGCAATGAAAGGTAGGGAAACGAACGACAGACTGTACACCCCAGTCTGAGCAGTATATTTTAGCTGCACCTCATGGACAGAATGGCAAAGGCATTGCCGCGGAGAATGGCCAGCGACACCCGGCAATAGCCATCTCGCGTCTTTCCGATTTTACGGAGGAAAACAGTAGTTCATATCGAGGACGACCGACGCGAAAAGGAAGAGATCGGTCAAGCAGTTATAAATGATTTGGCTTTTAGTAACATTAGCCTCCTTGACTGATGAAGTTAAAGAGTCTAAATGCCAATAGAGACTAGTTGGTTATTAGGGTATTAAAGAAACGACAGATTGTAAATTAATAAATACTAACGAATGGTGGAATAGCAAGATATACAGCAATTCTAAAGTTGGGTTGGATTTGTTATTTAATTATGTTCGAGACGTTCGGTGGAGTTGGGCCGCTCGAGGTTCATGCCTTCACTGGCGGCTCGCCTGACTGGTGTGTCGGGAGATGTTCGTGAGTGTGCCTGGTTATGCTGCGAGCGTGATGGCTTGCCTAAAAGTGTGCAGCTAACCGCTAAGGTGTGAGGTGCGCCCGACACACTTGGTGGTGAATTACCCCCCACTTTTTTCTTCCCTTTATCATTTTTGTTCATGAATTTATATTATTGTGTTTATACACGGGTTAGACATATTTGTCCATCTGGACGAATTGCGAGCAATTTATAATTTACGCATTTGTTATGTTATTTATGTATTGTATATATTTAAAACATATTTGCAACGTTATTCTACTGTAAATTTATACAATTAAAGTAAAACAAAGAATGACTAGTAAATCCGATATTTCTATACATCAATAAATGATTTCATTATGAGGCACATAGTTTGTGTGTCTGTGTGTAGCTTTAACTATAACAAATAGCAAACAATAAAGTGAAAATGAACGGGAAAAAAATTATACGACATTATTTTATAACCAGTGCTGTCAATAGTGACGGCAATATTGTTGAATACATTTAATGTTCTGAGTCCAGGATTGGTATGTCATATATACATAGATTACCAGATATATGAACACTCATACAACTGGAAAACTTGTAGTTTTCATAAGAGAAACACTATAATTTATGTTGATTACTGACACGTGGAAGTGCTATAATACATTTAAAATGATATTTTAATAATTTATTTTTAGGATATAATTACATAAATGTTCAGCATGCATGTGCATGAATAACTTTGGAGAAATAATTACTCACAGGAATAGCTATAGGATTAGAACCCAGCACCTTGTGATTGGAAAGCGAACTTATTGTAACAACATAATTGCTATAGGAAATGAATGATTGGTCAACACCAGACTCTCTTCAGAGTCTCATAATCAGGCTGCGTTGTCCAAACGATACCGGGGTCAAGGTCTGTGTAAATTCTCGTCTCTGCCTCTTTCTTGTATTGTTTCCACCATCCATGCTTGCTCCCCTCTGATGGGTAACATCCTTTCCTTTCCAGCATGAACTAGTCCCAACAGAGAGATGGATGAAGCTATACTGTTGTGGAGGGAGCTAGGTTTGTCAGTTCCTGATACATATGAGGATAGACGGAAGCAGTGAGATTGGAAAACTGCGTTCGAGTTTGAAAATCAACTCTCTCTTTGATCGATCTGATCAATTCTCAAGGTGTTGCTTACTTTTCGCAGGCGCAACACTCTCAGGGAACTAGGTTGATGCCCTGCCTCTAGCAAACATCGGTGGCCTACTCAGTTTGCATCCCCGTTGCACTCAGTTTGCATCCCCGTTGCACTCAGAGCGGTAAGCCAATGTCGGTGAGGAACAGAGATGTCGCTGTGGGAGGCCCCTCTACTTCACAGGCCTTCATGGTTTGTTTTGATGCCTCAATGCTGGTCGCTTCGCTCGTCACGCCGAGCTAAACCTGATCATTAAGTGGGTCTAAGCTCGGGTAAATATCCCCTCAGTTCTGGAACCGGCTGGATTATCCAGAATTGTCCCTGGGTAATAGATGTCTCATTTGAGACACCACAGTCAGTTGCTCTTTGCTACATCATGGATGCTACCGTAAATGTGAGGGTCACTACTATGGCTGAACGGAATAAAACTCTAAAATACCGAGAATTATCAGCAAACTATTTTTTCCAACCTGTGACGTTTGAGACGTTTGGGGGGAGCTGGGTCATTGACAACGAAATTCTTGTCATCATTGGCGGCTCGTCTAACCGAGGTGTCAGGTGATGTCCACGATGGTACTTGGTTGTTTCAACGCCTTAGCCTCGCTATCACCAACGGTAATGCGGCGAACCTGTTAGTTTGCCTTGAAAAGTATTACAGGTAAGCTCTGGCACCACTAGTGGTGTGTGACTGATCGACATACTTAGTGTTGAATTAATATTCTCTTTCGTTTTGATTCTATATTTTTAAGTGAAATATTTGTGTAATTTGTGCGTATATTTTCATTCTGTGAAGATTTTAAATAAATTATCATCTAGATGCAAAAAAAAAAAAAAAAATGAATAATAATCATTTACGTGCGTGTGATTTTTAAAGAGTTACAGAAATACATAGACATACAAGCACGTGGCATATTATTAAGGTTGTCATGCAGTAAAAGTGTCTAACCGTAGTATTCATTCGACTGAATCCATGCTGGGGCGTGTATTCTCTCACATTTTGCTTCTTTTTTAAAATTTTATATTGTTTATTTTTATGCATTCTACTGAAATAAAAAAACGTCTCGAACGCATACAACCAAATAGGATAATTTTATAAATGTGATTTGCTCAGTCAAAGAAAAATTGGCAAATGTTATAAAATAAGGTAAATATCGTTAAAGACGGATAAAAGTTGTCAGCGTCTGCTACGAGGGATCGAACCTCGTATCTCTCAGATGCCGACTAAGTGCTCTCCATAAAATGCATGTATCTTCTTTACTCTTGTTAACTGTTTATATCAACGAGGATAGTAATGATGTGTAGGGAGCAGACCATCATATCTTATATCAGAATATAAAATAGGTGTATACAGAGCATATAAATAAATTTACAGTAGAATAACATTACAAATATGTTTTAAATATATACATAAATAACATTACAAATGCTTAGTTAACATTATAAATTGCTCGCGATTCTTTCAGAAAGATATATTCTTTTAATGTTACAATATTAAAGACAATGTAAAGGAAGGGGTTGAATAACCGAGCCAACACCAGAGCAAAAGACAGCAACGTCGCGAGGAGTACTGGGTAACCTCTCTAATGATTTTTGAAGCAAGCCAGCACACTCGCAGCGTTGCCTTGGGTGATGGCGACGCTAATGCGCTGGAGCAACCAAGCGCCCTCGCGAGATTCGCCAGTTACCTTTATTAGGCGAGCCGCCAGTGAAGAGAGGAACCTCGCAGCCAGCGGCCCGACTCCCCCAAACGTCTCGAAAGCCACAGACTGAAAAATGTAGCTGGCCGACAAACCACAGTATTTGAGGGTCTTACTCCGCTCGGCTGCGGAAACTGTGGCTCTCGTCCTAACCGCAGCATCCAGGATGTGGGAAAGAGCAAAAGAATCACTAACATTGACGTCCCAGACAAGGCACCTGCCTCTCGATCAGGGACACAGGATAAGGCCATCAGGAGTGGCGGTTATGTGAGGTTGTTTGGTGTCACTAAATGTAGTTTGTATTAGTGATTTGGTAAGTGTGATGACTACATTAAAGCGTGTGTAAAAAGTGACGTTTGGTAGGTCAGTTGTTTATTTTAGTGTGGGAGAATTGTAGTAGTAAATGTTTGTGACTTTATGACAAATAAATTGTGAATGCGTCTCAGTGAGTTGAGATGTGTAGCTGTATTTGTTGCCCTGAAAGTTAAGCTGTTATTAGTAAGATTCAATAAACAATGACAAACACTACTTTAATAATTTTTATTAAGAAATAATTTAGATCTAAGTCCTCTATAAAACACAGGAAAAAAACAAAAATGCATGGAACTAACCTTTATTGGGATCGAACGGAAGTATGACTGTCTCGGACAACTGGCCGAGTAAGCCTCTGTTCGCAACTACACTGTTCTGGCCACTGCAACAGACTGAAGTACACAGCCTGCTGGATAGCAGGGAGCAGAATTCTGTTGTTGTTAACAATGTGCAGATGGCCACAGGAAACTGTATTCTACCATAGAAAGACAAGATGAAGTAAACAAAATAAAAGTGGAAAGAAGAGGAGCCACAGAGGAAAACAAATAGTCATTGATGATATCACAGAATGAGTGACGAAAGAAGTTTGACAATTAAGATAAATTTCTTTATTAGCCACAAGGGCACAAAAGAAGGAGACAAATACAAATGGGGAGTTTATATACAGGTATATGAAAATAAAACTATTAATAAAATAACAAATAACAATTGAAATCCCCAATAGGGGGGAGTCGTTATACAGGGGTTGTACATACCCCGAAAAAATGTACAACCCAGGAGCACCGAGAGTGAGTACTACCTTCCTCTCTTCGTCTTTTTCCTCAACCTACAGGCTTATATAGAGAGAAGGCCCAACCACTCGGGCCATCTTTGCCACATTCACCCACCTTTTATAAAATTTGCTGGGGTACAGCACCTCTCTCTCCATCCTGATTCTTCTTCCAAAATGTTATTTGAAAAAACGAATCAGTTGTTCGCCGGAAAGAAAGGTGTCTGACCTCAGCCCTTTTAACCTCGTCCACCATATAACCTCTTTCACCATAGCCATAACACATAGGAAAACCGCCTCTCCCTCGTTTTTGAAAGAGGGTGGCGGTTTGATCATGACAATGGACTCAGTGGTCAACTGGATTGGTCCCACCCGCGACAATAGTCGTTCTACATAGCACCACAGATCGGTAACGTCCGGGCAGTGTACAAATGTGTGCGCGACTTTTTCCTCGTCGCGCACGCATCTCGGACAGATCTTTTTCGAAGGGTACCTTCCCGGGCGCCCGTGTCTGTAGAGCTCCTCGGTAGCACTGCCAGGCCAGGGACTTTTGGAAGTTGTCCATCGGTCACGAGAGGAAGGTCCTACCGAACAGACTGGCCAGTTCGTCCTCCTCTACGCCTAGAGTTTCTCCGAGCGCGTCGTCGCACTTGATGCGGACCATACTTTTATAGAATGACGAAGTGGAGTCTCCACTGATCGCCGGGTCCGTTTGCCAGGGGACTGTGAGCGCCTAAGGACATTCGATGTGCCAGTCGCCCATTTCCCTCGGTCTTTGCTTGACCCAGGACTGCAGCTCAGTCAGCGAGACGAGTTGTGGGAAGGCTCGCCTCACGAACGGGGCCCCACACCGGTTTTCCGGTGAGGAATACGTGGATGTGCCGCAGCCTGAGCGCATGTTTGCGCATCGTCAGCCACGGCATCCCCAGCCCTCCGTTTGAAGGGTGTTGGCAGCAGATGGATCTTCTCAACAAAGGAGCCCGTTTATTCCAAAGGACTTGGAAGAGCACGCGCTCCATTTTGGTGAGCGTTTTGGCTGGACAAGGCACGACGATCAAGCGGTAGTAGATGACGGACGCTATAAAAGTGTTCGCCACCTCCGCTCGACCTTTCAAGGATAGTTTGCACTCGGCCCACTTCCGGGTGAGTGCAAACACCTTGGCCGTCACCTCGTTCCAGTTCCTCTCCATTTGGAGGTTCGGACCAAACCAGACCTCGAGCAGCTTTACCGGTCCTTCCGTCCAGCATCCGACGACGCCATCGGAAAGCATCGGTTTGCCTCTCCACGTTCCGAGTTGCAAACCGACGGATTTGTCCCGGTTCAGCTTCGCTCCTGTGAACCTTTCGTATTCCTCCAGTAAGGTGCCGACCTCCCCGATTTGCGAGGCGCTCGACACCATTACTGTCACGTCGTCGGCGTAGGCCGACGCCGCTTTTCGTAGTCCCGGTTCCAAAGGGATGCCCTGCAATAGCTCCAACTTCCGCAGTAGTGGCTCGAGAGTCAGTACGTACAGAAGGGAGGAGAGAGGACGTCCCTGTCGGATGGATCGCGTGATATGGAACGGCTCCGATAGGTAGCCGTTCACCTTGACCCTTGAGCAGATGTTGCTGCTGTGCATTGCAGCAATCCAGCCCCTGAACACGGGTACGAAGCCTGCCTCCTCGAGCACCGCCTCCAGGTAACGATAGTCAACCCTATCGAAAGCCTTAGACTGATCCAAGTTGATCAGGGCCCCACCAAAGCCGGGTTTATACCCTAACCTCTCTATGATGTATCGCATGAGATGGAGGTTGTCGTGTATGGACCTGGTCGGGATTGCGCATGTCTGCGCTTCTCCCACCAGGTTTTGGACGACAAGCGTCAGCCTCTTTGCCAACACCTTGGCCAAAATCTGTAACTCTGTGTTTAGCAGAGTTATGGGCCGGAAGTTGCCTATGTCATCCCCCTTATTCTCGTCCTTCCTGACTAACGTGACTACGCCCTTGGTCACAGAACTGGGAATTCTCCCGTTCTGCTGCCAGTTGCAGTAGACCGCTTCCAGGAGACCGGAGAACAAGTCCGGCATTGCTACGTAAAATTCGTAGGGTAGACCGTCGAAACCTGGAGATTTGTGTTTGACGCATTGGCTCAGCGGCCGAAATCGGCCTTTCGCAGAACTTCGCCTCGCTGTCCGAGAGTCGCGGCAGGCCGTCGAGTTATGGACCAAAATCCATAGCCCCTCCCGGCGCGCCGCCCTTCCCAAACAGTTGAGCAAAGGGTCGCTGAAAGGCCGCGCACATCTGTTTCGGCTCACGTATCACGCGTTCGTCTTGGTCCTTTAAAGACCGAATCGTGGACTTGTTGCCACTTTTCGCCTCCGTCACTCGGGCCCAGCTAACAGCTTTGGCTCCCTCATTTTCCAGAGCACGAATTTTGCTCCTGACAACGCAGCCTTCATGCTTTGCGTCGAAGAACTGCTCCAAGGCCGTTCTCGTCGCTAGCACGCTGGCTACGTTGCCACTTCTAAGTGCCTCTTCTACTTTATCTACCAGTTCTTTTTCGGTCTTATTTCTATCTAACACTAATTCTTTACTAAAACCTATCGAGTCTAATCTAACTTCCCTCTTGAAAGACTACCACCATCCGTTGTTGACAATGGCCCCCGTCAAGTGCTGCTTAACTAAAGTGCTAATCCGTCTACTGTAGGCTTTGCATGTCGGTAACGACAAGTTCAGCTTCCCGTAGCCGGGTCCCTGTTTATGGGTTCTGTCAAGGTTGACTAAGCAGGTCACTAGTTTGTGATCTGAATAGGCAACCATGAACATTTGTGGACAGCTTAACATGTCCCTATCACTAACTCTAACTAGAAACATATCTAGGTACGATGTAGATGTTCCGCTGTGGTTGGTTTACGTCCACAGTGGCACAGTTGGAAAATCTAGTCGATATCTATCGGCCAGTTGAAATCGGCCGATTAACTGACCCCCTCTATCGGGACATGCTCCCACATAGTCCCAACGTGCATCTAGGATTCCACCCCAGTCCCCCTGTAACAGCAGGGAGCGGGACGTTTCCAGAAAAATCTCTAGACGTTTGAAGAAGTCTGGCCGCGGTGTCCCGAATGGGGCATATGCGACCACCAGCCTGAAGGCTCCACCTTCACTACCGTCAACGTCTAGGACCACCAGTCGACCCTCCGGGTCCAGATGAACCGTCTGTGTTACGAGGTACAGGTGTTTCCGCAGCAAAACGGCAACCCCACCCCCATCTCCCGGCTGACAGAGAGATGCGTAAATCTCAAAGTCATCGAAGATGGGGGGGCCAGTTGTCGCGCGCTGCGGATCCTGGACTCGCAAATGGGTACTATATCCATACTGTGCGACCTGAGGTCGTTTAAGAGTTTGCCGTTTCCAAGGCATCCCAGGCCACGTACATTCACACATCCAACTCTTATATTGGCCATGCTGGTGCTGAAAAGTTAAAAGAAGAGGAAAAGAAATCACTCACCTCTTCGTCTCCTGGGGATCAGGCTGCACAATTTCCATGTTGGAGGGGTTGTTTGGTGAGGTGGTGGTTTCTGGCGGGGTGGGGACGGAGATGTTTGATGGGGAGGGGGTGTCTGGTGGGATGGGGGTGGGGAAACATTTTAAATAGACGCGGTTAATGGGTTTAACGCAGGGATTACCCACGTCCTTAGGAAAGTTTTTCTTTAAAGACTTATAGGTGTCTGTAGAGACCCTAATCATCTTTAAATTGGGTCTGTCTACACAGTTCGAAAAATTTTTCCCTTCGGTAAAAACCGAAGGGTTGTTGGAGATGACCTCCATTAAAGTTTTGTTTTCACTGTTTATGTATGTGTAATGTTCTTGTTGTGTTGTGTTGGTTTTTGTCTGTTGTTCTTGTGTGTGTTTTCGTTTTGTTGTAGATGTTTGTGTTTGTTGCTTTTTTGTTCGTGTTATGTTTTTTTTTCCTTTTGGAGCAGAGGAGTTCTCACCACTGAGTGATGATGAGGGGGCCTCGTCCGTTGTGGTGTCTGTGTGATTGGGGATGGGTACGTTTTGGGGAGCTGTTGTGCTTGTGGGTGTTTTTGGAGTTGTTTTAGGCAGGGAGGGGTTGGGTGGGACTGTGTTTGCGGTTTGGTTTGTTTTGGTTATTTTTGTGTGTTGTTGTTTTAGGCATGGAGGAGTGGTGTTGTTGTGTTGGGTGTCGGCAGTAGTGCCTTTTTTCCCCCGCAGTTAATTGAGGACAGGAAGCTCTCAGGTGACCACTGCTTAAATAGTGGTAACACGAAGGCCGCCTACCCTCAACAGAAATGTTTATGTAGGAAACTTCATCCAGAGGCACACGTGGGATTCTAGCTATTCATTCTGGCCTCATTTGGACCAGAACTTCTAAGCTGGTACCATTAAATATACTCCTGGGGGACTTTCGTACCGAAATTATTGTGTCTTCATCAAAGTTGATAAAGCCACTCAATATCCACCAGATATTTACATTTGGCGTGATGCTCGTTATCCTTATTTTTTGGGTCCTTTTCCCATATATGTGGGGAGAAAAGGTGTAGGGGGACACACACACACACACACACACACAATTGGCAACACAATATTTCTGTGCAGTCAATTGGTCTTTCATTATTATCGATAAACTCCCGAAGAGTTTTCCCTTCTGTATGAAGATAATATCCTTCATGGAGTTTCTTAGAACCAGCTCAGTTTCATTTTGAGTTAATTGAGCTGGGTTTCTAGTGGTATTTGAGATTGTCCTGAAAACTATAGTTTTCAGGACAGTGTCTCTACGCAATTCTTGGGGAGAAGTGATGCTAAAAACGCCATTCTCTCCAAAAGTTATGTATTGCTTGGCATCTCTTAGCAATTCTCCGGCATTAGAGATGTCAATCTGTGTATACAGTTCGTCTTTTGCACAGTTTGTGTGAACGAAATTGTTTCTTTTTTTTTTTGTGGAGTTGTTCTTGTTGGTGTTGCTGTCATCATTGTTGCTGTTGTTGTTGTTGTTGTTGTTGCTGGTGCCGCTGGTTGTGTTGTTTTTGTTCATTGTTTCACACTTTTCGTTTTGGTTTGTTGCCATGGCAACGTCAAGTTGTTGGTAAGCAGGTGGACAAAATTCTTCCTCTGGCTGACCTTTGTCTGAGACATCTGCTACTATGACAGTGGAAGTGGGAATCTGTAAGCATGTTATAACAGAATGCTGGGTTGTATGAACATAACAGGAGACTCAGTTGTGTGTATAAAGTTTAATTAACAAGTTGAAGTTATGTAGAATAGAATTGTTGACATGTCAAGAGTAGATGAAAGAATGAAGTAAAGTTATTTGTTACCGTTTTGAAGTGAACTCGCAAGAGACCATGTTAGGGTTGCCAGAGAGTAGAGCCTCGGCGAACGCGCCTGGCCGAAGACGCCTGGCCGAAGGGCCAGGCAGGTAGAAGAGAGTGAGATCGCCCTGAGCTATCCCTTTTATAGGGTCCCAAGACGGAAGTGACAAAAAGGGTTCTTCCACCCCAACAGGAAGTAACTCCAGCTACTTCCTGTCTAGAGAGCGGTGATGGGATTGTCATAAGGGAAGCAACTCTTGCTACATTATCCCCCGCCAGATTTTTAAAATATAAAAATCGAATGAACCATGTATGGCGTAAGATGGCGAGCATGTAACACCAAAGTCCAGGCATGAAAATTACGAAAAAAATAATGTTTGCAATAAAAGGAAAACAGCAAAATATATGCATGCAAAAATCAATGATAGATATCAAGGTAGCCAACCGCTCTTGGCCAGAGAACGACTGGACATCTATCTATCCATCACCCAAAGATACAATGTAATCAAACTAAAAGAGGTCAAAGTTCAAATGTTCAAAATACAGTTCACCGGTGTGCAATCACATGACAGCAGGAAAGAAAGTGTGTCCTCCAGGGAATGTATGCAGGTGGTCACTCTAGACTGTGGTACAACGTGAAATTCGGTGGGATTTTCTCACAGGAAGAGTGCTGCAAAAATAAATTCTGTTTTGTTCTGCTGGTTTTGGTTGTTGATGTTGTTGTCTCGCGGAGTGAGCGTATTCGATGTTGTTTAAATTCACAGTAAAAATTTTCCCAGAAAAAATGAGTTGCGCAAAGTGCTAGAAATAACAGCCAAAGTTGATGGTCGGTGTTGAGAATGCGTTGACCTGGAAGGGTCAAGATGCCAGCGACCAAAGAAATAAGCATTCTGAATAAATGCGCAGTTTTCAACGGCAAATTTACGTGGTAAATTTTTAAACCGGCAAATAGGAGAATATAGCTTAAGGCTGGAGAATCCTTGGTAAGGAACATTATCTATGGCGTGTGTTATCTCAGTGAGTCGAGATGTGTGCTCCCCACACGTGCCGAAACAAGGTTAAAGACAAGTTGAAAAAAAAAAATTCTATTGCGCGAGAAAATGGCGCGAAAATGATAGTGCAATAGGTCGTTGGCAGCCATTTTTAAAAATATGTGTGTGAACGTGATAATATGATGAAAAAGAAAGAAAGGCTTCACTTGGTATAACAAATATGGCAAGTTCAATTTTTTGTGAACGATGAAAAAAGCTTAGTGGAAAGAATAAGCAATAGTTGAGATTCAGCAAAAATAAATGTTCATGTTGAAAAAGAGTCTGTCTGAACGAGAATTTCACATGTGCGTGTGTTCGTTTCTGTGTCTGCGTATTTTTCCTAGTTTGTTAATAAAGTTTGCTGCGTATTCGAAATGTTGGTCGACACATTCCAACGAAAATGGGGTACTGCTAATTAATTTTTTTATATATATTCACACAACACCAGATCCTATCATTTTTTTTCTTTTTTCGGGGTCACCACTTATAACAAAAGACTGGGTTGTATGAATACAACAGGGACACTAGGTTGTGTGTATAAAGTTTAATTAACAAGTTGAAGTTATGTAGAATAGAATTGTTGACATGTCAAGAGTAGATGAAAGAATGAAGTAAAGTTATTTGTTACCGTTTTGAAGTGAACTCGCAAGAGACCATGTTAGGGTTGCCAGAGAGTAGAGCCTCGGCGAACGCGCCTGGCCGAAGACGCCTGGCCGAAGGGCCAGGCAGGTAGAAGAGAGTGAGATCGCCCTGAGCTATCCCTTTTATAGGGTCCCAAGACGGAAGTGACAACTCTTGCTACAATCTTCCCCTTTCCTCCTTCGAATGTTGGTGAAGAAGCTTCAGCCATTTTTTTAAAAAACGTTAGTTTTTCCCAAAAACTTTTTATGAACTATTTCGCCTAAAGGCGTAGAATATTTTGAGAGACTGACGAGATCAAAATTTGACCTGGCAGTCCCTCTACAAATTGGTATAAAAATGAAGGTTCACAGTCAAGAATTTCTATAGAAATTTAAGCAGAACTTACCCAGCAAGTTTCACGCGTGTGTCCATCCAAGAGATAGATAAGACAATTAAGTAAGATAACGAACTAATAATAAAACTGAAGTGAAAATCAACTAGTGCGTGTGTTTTATTGGTAATATGACCATTTCTGAATATAACTATGTTTCAACACATGATTTCACATCAAGAATTTTGCAAAAAAACAAATATATATATATATATATATATATATATATATATATATATATATATATATATATATAACGAAGGAAATGTGGTAAGGAACCAGGTGGACAATAACGCACCAAAGTACTCAATACTTAGGGTAGTAGAGTGGGTAATAGGAACCAGTAAGACCCCGACGGCTGAGCTCAAGCCGTTTCGACGGCTAATTCTGGACTAAATGAAAATTTATCCTGGTATTTAAATAGCCGAACTTCTCAAGGGGTAATTCCATATATGGTCAAAGTGATTATCAAAAGTTAGTAGTAATTCTGTGATGGCAAATTAGTAGGGGAGATGGTGGCTAAACCTGCCAGTAGGAGAAAAAGGGGAGGGGGTGGAGTAGACCCAATCATGCGTTGGTAGTGCCGGCTACAGCTGGGCATGAGGTCAAAGAAGATACTGGGGAGGGGGAGGGGGAGGAAGTCGAAACGGTAGGTAGAACAATGAGGGGTGAAAATATATATATGAAAGAAAAAATACTGAGAGTGATGAAAAGCGAATAAGTGTAAAGAAAAAAGAATATAAGCAAGTTCTACGACCTAAGTCTCTAGCTATTGTTAGGCTAGATAAATAAATAAATAAATAAATAAAGAAAGAAAGAAAGAAATAACGGAATAAGTAAATAAACTAGGTGGGGCGGAATAGGAAAGGACCCTTTTAAGAGGTATAAGTACGTAAATCATACGGTGACGGGTCAACAAATGGGGCCAAAATACTAAAGAAACTACCACGAAATAAATAATAAAGGTTTCTACCCTGGGCACAAGGCCAGCAACCACCCAGTGCAGAAAAGTAAACTAGTACGAGATAATAATTCTGAATCCCGAAAAAAATATACTAATGCTAACTCTAAAAGTACCGCCACGCTACAAAAGTTCTTATACAAGCTACATGAAAGTTCGTACGAAGTAAAGGTAGAATACGGAAAAATAATTCAGAATCCACCCCGCCCAAAAGAAAAGAGAAGAAAGAAATACTGAAACGAGAAATTAAGGCATAAGTGCCACTAAGAAATATAGAAGGCACGGAAAAAAGGGGGAGCGGTCGGAAAAGGGGGCAAGTATCCGAGGTCTAACACAACTGCTATAAAAAGCGGAGTCCGCCAAATCTATCATAAACTAGGGGAGGGGTGGGGGTACTGAGGCTACAAGGGGCCAAAGGGCAGCCTCGGGTGGGCGAGAAAAAGACGCCGACAAAGAAGAAGAACTGGGGTAGAAGGACTAAGGAGGGATGGGGGAAGAAGGAAATAAAGGAAGCGATAAAAGAATAAAGAGAAGATCTTACGTCTCCCTTGGCAAGCAGGGGTTACCCATTGCAAAATCGGCAGGGGGGGTGTTATAGCCCTAGTCTACCCCCCCCTCGGGTCATTATGGGGTTTGAGGGCGAGGTAAGTCCTACGCAATCTATGTTTACATGCAGTAACCAGTTCATCTTTCTTGTTTAGGAGTTGGTCCGTCGAAAACAACATTTGTAAAGTTTCCTCCGAGCATAAATTGCACGGACTGCGTCCTCCAGTGTAAGAGTTGGCTCTGGACAGTAATCTCCAAGTGAGATCATAGGTGATGTTGTTGTCCTTGAGGTCCCATATGTGGCCCGAAAGTGCAGTGGCGTGACGCCGGGCCGGGTTTCGGAAGGTATGTCTATGTTGGTATAGCCGGGTCTTGAAGTCACATGCGGTTAGTCCTATATAAGTTTTGTTGGAGATGTCCGTCCTCACGTTGCACTGGTAGATCACATTACGGTCTCTGCATCTATTGTCGAGTGGGCAAATGGATCTATCCGGACAGTTGCACCTCCTGGTCGGCTCTCCACTGCTATTTAGGTTATTTCTTCCATCGGGGTTGAGTTTTTTGTTGTTAGAGGAGACGATGTTTTGTGCGAAGTTTGGTGTAGTGCTGTAAGAGAGTTTGATGGTATTTTTGTTAATTATGTTGTGGTAGCGGTGTTGTAGTGGGAAGTGTTTTTCAATGAGCCTAAAGAATATTTTCCCGATGGGAGTTGTCACCTCTGCGTTGTGGGGAGGATTGAACCATGTTACATTGCGTGAGCGGCGGTGTCTCCTGTTGGTTCCGCTAATGGGAGCTGGACAGTAGGATATTTCCTCCCGGAAACCACTCCGCTTGAGGACCTGATTGTAATAAGGCGCATGTTCATCGAATATCCGCTCATTAGCTGACAAACGGGATATGCGGAGGGAGATGTTTTTGACCAGGTTGTTGGTGATGTTCCTAGGATGGTTTGATCGGCGGTGGATGTAGTGCAGGTTGTCATTAGGTTTCCTGTATGGGTAGTACAGGTCGTTTTCGAGGTCGAGGGTCACGTCCAGGAAGTTTACTCGGGTCAGGGACGTTTGTAGGGTTATTTAAAATCCCCAGTCGCGGAAGAAGCTGATTAATTGTTTCCGGACCCGATCTGTACTACTGGGGTTGTACCCTTTAAGGGTAAGGAGCCCATCATCACGGTACAATCCACCACCGAATGCAGGAAACACATCGGTGAGTTTGGCTATTAGGAATAATCCTATAAGATCTGTGACCTCCACCGAATCCGTGGCGCCCATGCTGACGTCGAAGGGTGAGTCGGGAGCTCTTTTTATCCATTTAGAGTTGTCAAAGAGTAAGACTGTCTTCCTGGCGTGGAGGATGATTTTTCTTTCCTGGTCGGTGATGGGCACAAGTGTTTCGGCGAAGTCCAAGGCAGCAGTAAGTAGCGGTAAGGTGATTGAAGCATAGTAGCTCTCTATGTCGAACTGTATGAATTTAGTGTCTCGTTTATCCTCCATATTACTGAACCATGAGATTACTTCCTGGGTGTTGATCCATAGGCTAAGTCGGGCGTGTTGCTTGACTTTTGGTATCACGCAGTCTAGGATTTTTTTGCTGATTCTCCCTATGTCGGACTTCGTTGGGTTAATAAGCCTGATAGAAGGTTTACGGTCAAAATCGGATTTATGGTCCTTCAGTGTGAAGTATGGTGTCCGTGGGTCTAGGGATTCCGTGCGGTCGGCGACCCCGAGCCTGGAGGTAATTTGTTGTCCATCTCGATTTATGTCCTCGATGCATGAGTGGTTGGCCTTTTTATAGGTGGAGTTTAGGCTGCTCCTGATCAGTGTGTGGTATCTGTCAGGGTTGACAAAGTATAGGTTCCCAGTTTTATCCGAATGCACCATGATGTCATTGGTGTTATCATACTCTGTTAAGTTGCTACGGAGTTTTTGTAGGAATCGGTTGTGTCTGGGTTTGAATTTAATGTTCTTGACCAGTTGGAATAGGTCATTCTCGAAGGGTGAGAGCAAAGGGTTCGGGGGGGGGGGGGGATTTGTAGGTAATAAATCCGAATCTCTCCTTGGTGCCGAAGTCCTGGTTGTCGCAATATCTGTCATAGAAAAAAGTTCTCCATCTAAGTCTTTTCGCAAATAGATCGATTTTTTGCGTGAGCATCCGAAGGTAAAGTTGTTTCGGTGGGATTGGGATGTTCTTGGTAGAGAAGTCGATGTTGCGTTTTCGCATGGTGCGGGTGAAAGAAATTGAGCTTAGCGGAAAAGTCTGGATACGGCGTGGTAGGGTCGGAAAGTGCTCTACTACGGGAGTAGGAGCTAGATAACGAAGGAAATGTGGTAAGGAACCAGGTGGACCATAACGCACCAAAGTACTCAATACTTAGGGTAGTAGAGTGGGTAATAGGAACCAGTAAGACCCCGACGGCTGAGCTCAAGCCGTTTCGACGGCTAATTCTGGACTAAATGAAAATTTATCCTGGTATTTAAATAGCCGAGCTTCTCAAAGGGTAATTCCATATATGGTCAAAGTGATTGTCAAAAGTTAGTAGTAATTCTGTGATGGCAAATTAGTAGGGGAGATGGTGGCTAAACCTGCCAGTAGGAGAAAAAGGGGAGGGGGTGGAGTAGACCCAATCATGCGTTGGTAGTGCCGGCTACAGCTGGGCATGAGGTCAAAGAAGATACTGGGGAGGGGGAGGGGGAGGAAGTCGAAACGGTAGGTAGAACAATGAGGGGTGAAAATATATATATGAAAGAAAAAATACTGAGAGTGATGAAAAGCGAATAAGTGTAAAGAAAAAAGAATATAAGCAAGTTCTACGACCTAAGTCTCTAGCTATTGTTAGGCTAGATAAATAAATAAATAAATAAATAAAGAAAGAAAGAAAGAAATAACGGAATAAGTAAATAAACTAGGTGGGGCGGAATAGGAAAGGACCCTTTTAAGAGGTATAAGTACGTAAATCATACGGTGACGGGTCAACAAATGGGGCCAAAATACTAAAGAAACTACCACGAAATAAATAATAAAGGTTTCTACCCCGGGCACAAGGCCAGCAACAACCCAGTGCAGAAAAGTAAACTCCCAACTCCTCAGGATCCGCCGCCTCTGCAGCCGAGATACTGACTTTGAGTCCTAGAACCTTTTCCCTAGTCAGCCATTTCATCCGCAGAGGTTACCCCCCTCCCTCGTCCACACCGCCCCCACTGTCCACCGCTCCACCACCCTCACCCCACGCCACCACACACCCACACACCGTCTCCCCTTCCCATCACCTACCACCCCTCCACGCACCATCCTCCGCCTCTTCCTCCGCCTCCAGTCCGACCCCTCCACCTCCCACATCTTCCCCACCACTCCCCTCCTTCAAACGCGCACGCAACCTCCTCGTCCGCCCCTTCCTATCCCCCCCGGTTCCCTTCCCTGTTCCAGGCCTCGTTGCAACACTTGCCCCCACATCACCAACACCACCACCTTCCAGGGTCCCAACGGCCACTCTCTCTCTGTTCGGCACGCCTTCCGCTGCACCTCCTCCAACCTAGTCTATAGACTTCGCTGCACGGACTGCAGCGCAACTTAAGTCGGACAGACTGGACGTCGCCTGGCGGACCGTTTCACCGAACAGCTCCGGGATATTCGTCTGGGCGGGAGTTCCCCCATCGCCCGCCACTTTGGCTCCCTGGACATTCCGCGCACCACCTCACAGTCTGTGGCCTACTCCAATGCCACGGAACACCCGCCACCCGCCTCAGAGTCGAACAACGCATCATCTTAACCCTACAGACCCACACTCCCCCCGGCCTGAACTCCCCACCCCTATTCCTTTAGCCTTCGACAGCCCCCCCCACACACACATATCCCCCACTAACACCACTAACACACTCCTCCTTTTCACCGCCCACCCCCTTAGCCCACTCTACAACTAACAATACCCCTTCACAAACACACATCCCACTAACACCTCTACTAATACACATCCCATCCCCCCACTTGACCCCCTCCCCACTCCACCTTTCACACCTACCCATCCTCTACCCTGTCCACTGCATCTCCGCACACACTGACACACTGACTTTCTCCACCTGCCATTCTCCTCTACTGCTGCTATGCCTTCTCCTGCCTTGACCCTCTGACCACTTCCTGTTGCGCGCGCACCCCACATCTCCCCTCTTCCGACTACCACAACCAACGGATTACACACCATTGACTATCGTTTCCACTATCCACTCCATAACATGGAAAATATCCGGCACCTCGTCACACTCTACGGAACTTACCCACGGACATACACTCACAATTTTTTTTCGAACCACGCCACCTACATCCACAAAACGTATAAACACCAACACACACGTGCGTACTCCCACATATATACACACTCAGCCTCCGGAATCCTCCCCTCCCCCACCCCTCTGACCCACCACCCCTTCCCCATCCACACGCACAAACACACCGACCTACACCCCACCCCACACACACACCTTTCCTGAACATGGAACCTCGTTCTTCCTCCAACTCTCAGATTCACATACACACACACACACGTACACCTACACACATACACAAACACCACCTTCAGCCCTCCCCGCTCGGACACCCCGCCTCCCTCTCCCCACTCAACCCGCCACCACCCCTACACGCCCCACATCCTTCCACCACTTGTTTATCTTCATGTTTATTTTTATTTGTACCCCTTCCACCGTTTCTCCTCCCTTCCCCCCTTTTCTAAATGTCTCTCCACCACTCCCCCACACACCCTCGGAACTCTCTTCCTACCCACTTTTCTCCTGAAGAAGGGCTTATGCCTGAACCCCCCCCCCCCCACTCTCAAGAGCGTGAAACTAATAAACCTTTGTTTGTACTGCCTCTCTGTTTTGTTCCCGTTCCATTTTTCACTCACTATATATATATATATATATATATATATATATATATATATATATGGATGTGTATGTGTGCGCGTGTATTTTAACGGTCTTCTGTAGTGTCCTTCTACGGAATTCCACTCACAAGGCATGAGGTATGCAAGGTTATAATAGACACTTGCCGAAGTGTCGCACAGTGGGACAGAACCCAAAACTACATGATTTGGAAAACGAATTTCTGGACCTTAGCTATGCCTGAAATACAATATAAATTGGTAACAATCTTTTAGCACCAGATTTTGAAAATCACCATGGGCAGATATGTGTAGACGAGCTGATGAGAGAGGCTCATTATGGCCATCCGATTTTCTAAAAATGGTGGCCAAATCTCTCTCGAATCGAACATATCCATCTTTAAAAAGCAGACTTGGAGGAAGGGCAACAAATAATATTAAAGTGAGAAATCAAAATTTTATTTGCGGGTTTTCATATTTATGTAGCAAATTAAAGTAGCAAATTTTCGTGGTAGTTATCTCCCTTACAACACAAAAACTGAAGTCCTTATAATGGAATCTGAAAGTAAATGCAATCGTTTGCATGTTTCATTCACTTTGATCGATACTACAATCAGGCAGCGGATTTTTTTTTTATCGGGTAATTCTTAGAACCACAATCAGGCAGCGGATTTTTTTTTAATTGTGACTCCTACCACAATGGCAGGCGAGGAAATTGTACGTTTCATAATTAAAAAAAAAAATTATTTTGATGCATAAATTTATATATTTTCACAACATTGCTTTAAAAAGATTTTATGATAATACGCTTGACAACGGATTGAGCAGAGGTGCATTGGCCATAAGGGCATTTAGACAATATACGGTGGCCCTGTGGGTCGCAGAAAACCTCACCTGCAGCATTACAATCACCATACAACAATACACAATTAAAACCTTTGAATTATAAAATATATGCAAGATTTCAAAATTTTTGTTGGTCTTTTATAGTGATTACATACCTATAAATAAAAGATTCTTAACTCCTGATGGGCTCGCAAGGGTATCATCCTAACACACGTATTGGGTATTTAAATCAGGCAGAAACAAATCCTTTTCAAGATGGAACTCAGCTGATTTCTTATGGATAGACATGTCAGCAGAATGCTCAGCCACACTGTGCACAAGCACACACACACACACGCGCACACACACACACACACACACATATATATAAGAGAGAGAGAAGTGTTCCCAGTACTGGACAGGGATTTTTTTTTGTTTATTCATCTCGAAAGAATGAATGGTAAAGCCGTAAGCAGTGGGGTGTGAACTCACAGTAGAGTTAGCTGGAAAAAATATCAAGACATTTTATATCTGCTGTTCTAGCAATTCTGCCAATTGGCCATCTTATATACCTATAACATACCACCCTGGCCTGCCTTATATACCTATAACATACCACTCTGGCCTGCCTTATATACCTATAACATACCACCCGGGCCTGCCTTATATACCTATAACATACCACTCTGGCCTGCCTTATATACCTATAACATACCACTCTGGCCTGCCTTATATACCTATAACATACCACCCGGGCCTGCCTTATATACCTATAACATACCACTCTGGCCTGCCTTATATACCTATAACATACCACCCGGGCCTGCCTTATATACCTATAACATACCACTCTGGCCTGCCTTATATACCTATAACATACCACTCTGGCCTGCCTTATATACCTATAACATACCACCCTGGCCTGCCTTATATACCTATAACATACCACCCGGGCCTGCCTTACATACCTGTAATATACCACTCCGGCCTGCCTTATATACATATAACATACCACCCTGGCCTGCCTTATATACCTGTAATATACCACTCCGGCCTGCCTTATATACATATAACATACCACCCTGGCCTGATTTATATACCTGTAATATACCACTCCGGCCTGCCTTATATACATATAACATACCACCCTGGCCTGCCTTATATACATATAACATACCACCCTGGCCTGCCTTATATACCTATAACATACCACCCTGGCCTGCCTTATATACCTGTACAATACCACCCTGGCCTGCCTTATATACCTGTAATATACCACTCCGGCCTGCCCTATTTACCTGTAACATACCATCTGGCCTGCCTTATATACCTATAATATACCAACCTGACCTGCCTTATATACCTGTAACATACCACCCTGACTCCCCTTATATACCTATAACATACCACCCCGGCCTGCCTTATATACCTATAACATACCACCCTGACCTGCCTTATATACCTATAACATACCAACCTGACCTGCCTTATATACCTGTAACATACCATCTGGCCTGTCTTATATACCTGTAACATAACACCCTGGCCTGCCTTAATTACCGAGAACATACCAACAGGCCTGCCTTATATACATATAACATACCATCCTGACCTCCATTTATATACCTGTAACATACCACCCTGGCCTGCCTTATATACCTATAACATACCACACTCACCTCCCCTTATATACCTATAACATACCACCCTGGCCTGCCTTAATTACCGAGAACATACCAACAGGCCTGCCTTATATACATATAACATACCATCCTGACCTCCATTTATATACCTGTAACATACCACCCTGGCCTGCCTTATATACCTATAACATACCACACTCACCTCCCCTTATATACCTGTAACATAACACCCTGGCCTGCCTTAATTACCGAGAACATACCAACAGGCCTGCCTTATATACATATAACATACCATCCTGACCTCCATTTATATACCTGTAACATACCATCTGGCCTGCCTTATATACCTATAACATACCACACTCACCTCCCCTTATATACCTATAACATACCACCCTGGCCTGCCTTATATACCTGTAACATACCATCTGGCCTGCCTTATATACCTGTAACATACCATCTGGCCTGCCTTATATACCTATTAGAAACCATCTGACCTGCCTTATATACCTATAACATACCATCTGGCTGCCTTATATACCTCTAACATACCATCTGGCCTACCTTCTATACCTGTAACATACCACCCTGGCCTGCCTTCTATACCTGTAACATACCATCTGGCCTGCCTTATATACCTGTAACATACCATCTGGCCTGCCTTATATACCTGTAACATACCATCTGGCCTGCCTTATATACCTGTAACATACCATCTGGCCTGCCTTATATACCTGTAACATACCATCTGGCCTGCCTTATATACCTATAACATACCAACCTGACCTGCCTTATATACCTATAACATAGCATCTGGCCTGCCTTCTATACCTGTAACACCACCCTGGCCTGCCTTCTATACCTGTAACATACCACCCTGGCCTGCCTTCTATACCTGTAACAGACCACCCTGACTCCCCTTATATACCTATAACATACCACCCCGGCCTGCCTTATATACCTGTAACATACCACCCTGACTCCCCTTATATACCTATAACATACCACCCCAGCCTGCCTTAAATACCTATAACATACCAACTGGCCTGCCTTATATACATATAACATACCATCCTGACCTCCATTAATATACCTGTAACATACCACCCTGGCCTGCCTTAATTACCTATAACATACCACACTCACCTCCCCTTATATACCTATAACCTAACATCAAGACCTCCCCTTATTTACCAGTAAAACACCACCCTGGCCTGCCTTATATACCTATAACATACCATCTGAAATGCCTTATATACCTATAACATACCACACTGGCCCGCCTTATATACCTGTAACATACTACAATGGTCTGCCTTATATACCTATAACCTAACATCAAGACTTCCCCTTATTTACCAGTAAAACACCACCCTGGCCTGCCTTATATACTTATAACATACCACCCTGACCTGCCTTATATACCTGTAAAATACCACCCTGACCTGCCTTATATACCTGTAATATGCCATCCTGGCCTGCCTTATATACCTATAACATACCACCCTGGCCTGCCTTATATACCTGTAAAATACCAGCCTGGCCTGCCTTATATACCTGTAACATACCACACTGGCCTGCCTTATATACCTGTAACATACCATCAGGCCTGCCTTATATACCTGTAACATAACATCAGGCCTGCCTTATATACATATAACATACCATCTGGCCTGCCTTATATACCTATAACATACCATCTGGCCTGCCTTAATACCTATAACATAACATCTGGCCTGCCTTGTATACCTGTAACATACCACCCTGGTCGGATTATATACCTGTAACATACCACCCCGACCTCCCCTCATATACATATAACATACCACCCTGGCCTGCCTTATATACCTCTAACATACAACACTGACCTCACCTTATATATCTGTAACCTACCATCTAGCCTGCCTTAATTATCTATAACATACCACCCTGGCCTGCCTTATATACCTGTAACATACCACCCTGTCCTGCTCTACATACCTGTAACGCACCACCCTGGCCTGACTTATATGCCTGTAACATACCACCTTGGCCTGCTTTATATACCTATAACATACCATCCTGACCTCCCCTTATATACCTATAACATACCACCCTCGCCTGCCTTATATACCTATAACATACCACCCTGACCTGCCTTATATACCCATAACATACCACCCTGGCCTGCCTTATATACCTGTAACATACCACCCTGTCCTGCTCTACATACCTGTAACGCACCACCCTGGCCTGCCTTATATGGCTGTAACATACCATCAGGCCTGCCTTATATACATATAAAATACCATCTGGCCTGCTTTAATACCTATAACATAACATCTGTCCTGCCTTATATACCTGTAACATACCACCCTGTTCTGCCTTAATTATCTATAACATACCATCTGGCCAGCCTCATATACCTATAACATACCATCCTGACCTCCCCTTATATACCTGTAACATACCACTCTGCCCTCCCTGATATACCTGTAATATACTACCCTGGCCTGCCTTATATACTTATAACATACCACTCTGGCCTGCCTTATATACCTATAACATACCACCCTGGCCTACCTTATATATCTGTAACATACCACCCTGATCTGCCTTATATAGCTGTAAAATACCACCCTGGACTTCCTTATATACCTATAACATACCACCCTGGCCTGCCTTATATACCTGTAACATACCACCCTGGCCTGCCTTATATACCTATAACATACCACCCTGGCCTGCCTTATATACCTGTAAAATACCAACATGGCCTGTCTTATATACCTATAACATACCACCCTGACCTGCCTTATATACCTGTAACATACCATCAGGCCTGCCTTATATACCTGTAACATACCAGCCTGGCCTGCCTTATATACATATAACATACCACCCTGGCCTGCCTTATATACCTGTAACATACCATCAGGCCTGCCTTATATACCTGTAACATACCAGCCTGGCCTGCCTTATATACATATAACATACCACCCTGGCCTGCCTTATATACCTATAACATACCACCCTCGCCTGCCTTATATAACTGTAACATACGAACCTGGCCTGCCTTATATACCTGTAACACACCACCCTGGCCTGCCTTATATACCTGTAACATACCATCAGGCCTGCCTTATATACCTGTAACATACCATCAGGCTTGCCTTATATATATATAACATACCATCTGGCCTGCCTTAACACCTATAACATAACATTTGGCCTGTCTTATATACCTGTAACATACCACCCTGGTCGGCTTATATACCTGTAACATACCACCCTGACCTCCCCTTATATACCTATAACATACCACCCTGGCCTGCCTTATATACCTATAACATACCACCCTGGCCTACCTTATATACCTGTACAATGCCACCCTGGCCTGCCTTATATACCTGTACAATACCACCCTGGCCTGCGTTATATACCTGTAACATACCACCCTGGCCTGCCTTATATACCTATAACATACCACCCTGGCCTGCCTTATATACCTATAACATACGACCCTGGCCTGCCTTATATAACTAACATACCAGCCTGGCCTGCCTTATATACTTGTAACATACCACCCTGGCATGCCTTATATACCAGTAACATACCATCAGGCCTGCCTTATATACCTGTAACATAACATCAGGCCTGCCTTATATACATATAACATACCATCTGGCCTGCCTTAATAACTATAACATAACATCTGGCCTGCCTTATATACCTGTAACATACCAGCCTGGTCGGATTATATACCTGTAACATACCAACCTGACCTCCCCTTATATACCTATAACATACCACCCTGGCCTGCCTTATATACATATAACATACCACCCTGACCTGCCTTATATACCTCTAACATACCATCCTGGCCTGCCTTACATACCTATAACATACCACCCTGGCCTGCCTTATATACCTATAACATACCACCCTGGCCTGCCGTATAAACCTCTACAATACCACCCTGGCCGGCCTTATATACCTGTAAAATACCACCCTGGCCTGCCTTATATACCTATAACATACGACTCTGGCCTGCCTTATATAACTGTAACATACCAGCCTGGCCTGCCTTATATACCTGTAACATAAAATCAGGCCTGCCTTATATACATATAACATAACATCTGGACTGCCTTGTATACCTGTAACATACCACCCTGGTCGGATTATATACCTGTAACATACCACCCTGACCTCCTCTCATATACATATAACATACCACCCTGGCCTGCCTTATATACCAGTAACATACCATCAGGCCTGCCTTATATACCTGTAACATACCATCAGGCTTGCCTTATATACATATAACATACCATCTGGCCTGCCTTATATACCTGTAACATACCATCTGGCCTGCCCTTTATACCTGTAACATACGACCCTGGCCTGTCTTATATACCTTTTAAATACCACCCCGGCCTGCCTTATATACCTGTTACATACCACCCAGGCCTGCCTTATATATCTATAGCATACCACCATGGCCTGCCTTATATACCTATAACATATCACGTTGCCAGCCTTATATACCTGTAACATACCACCCTGTCCTGCTCTACATACCTGTAACGCGCCACCCTGGCCTGCCTTATATACCTGTAACATACCATCAGGCCTGCCTTATATACATATAAAATACCATCTGGCCTGCTTTAATACCTATAACATAACATCTGTCCTGACTTATATACCTGTAACATACCACCCTGGCCTGCTTAATTACCTATAACATACCATCTAGCAGCCTCATATACCTATAACATACCATCCTAACCTCCCCTTATATACCTGTAACATACCACTCTGGCCTCCCTGATATACCTGTAATATACTACCCTGGCCTGACTTATATACTTATAACATACCTCTCTGGCCTGCCTTATATACCTATAACATACCACCCTGGCCTACCTTATATATCTGTAACATACCACCCTGGCCTGCCTTATATACCTATAACATACCACCCTGGCCTGCCTTATATACCTGTAAAATACCAACCTGGCCTGTCTTATATACCTATAACATACCACCCTGGCCTGCCTTATATACCTGTAACATACCAGGCTGGCCTGCCTTATATACCTGTACAATACCACCCTCGCCTGCCTTATATAACTGTAACATACGACCCTGGCCTGCCTTATATACCTGTAACATACCATCAGGCCAGGCTTATATACCTGTAACATACCATCAGGCTTGCCTTATATACCTGTAACATAACATTTGGCCTGTCTTATATACCTGTAACATACCACCCTGGTCGGATTATATACCTGTAACATACCACCCTGACCTCCCCTTATATACCTATAACATACCACCCTGGCCTGCCTTATATACCTATAACATACCACCCTGGCCTGCCTTATATACCTGTAACATACCACCCTGGCCTGCCTTATATACCTGTAACATACCACCCTGGCCTGCCTTATATACCTGTACGATACCACCCTGGCCTGCCTTATATACCACTCCGGTCTGCCCTATATACCTATAACATACCACTCCGGTCTGCCCTATATACCTATAACATACCACCCTGGCCTGCCTTATATACCTGTACGATACCACCCTGGCCTGCCTTATATATCTATAGCATAACACCCTGGCCTGCCTTATATACCTGTAATATACCACTCCGGCCTGCCCTATATACCTGTAACATACCATCTGGCCTGCCTTATATACCTGTAACATAACATCTGGCCTGCCTTATATACCTGTAACATAACATCTGGCCTGCCTTATATACCTGTAACATACCAACCTGACCTGCCTGATATACCTGTAACATACCATCTGGCCTGCCTTATATACCTGTAACATAACATCTGGCCTGCCTTATATACCTGTAACATAACATCTGGCCTGCCTTATATACCTATAACATACCACCCTGACCTGCCTTATATACCTATAACATACCATCTGGCCTACCTTCTATACCTGTAACATACCACCCTGACATGCCTTCTATATCTGTAACATACCACCATGACTCCCCTTATATACCTATAACTTACCATCCTGACCTGGCTTATATACCTGTAACATACCATCTGACCTGCCTTATATACCTGTAACATACCATCTGACCTGCCTTATATACCTATAACATAGCATCTGGCCTGCCTTCTATACCTGTAATATACCACCCTGACTCCGCTTATATACCTATAACATACCACCCCGGCCTGCCTTATATACCTGTAACATACCATCAGGCTTGCCTTATATACATATAACATACCATCTGGCCTGCCTTAATACCTATAACATAACATTTGGCCTGCCTTATATACCTGTAACATACCAACCTGACCTCCCCTTATATACCTATAACATACCACCCTGGCCTGCCTTATATACCTATAACATACCACCCTGGCCTGCCTTATATACATACAACATACCACCCTGGCCTGCCTTATGTACCTATAACATACCACCCTGGCCTGCCTTATATACCTATAACATACTACCCTGGCCTGCCTTATATACCTGTATAATACCACCCTGGCTTGCCTTATATACCTATAACATACCACCCTGGCCTGCCGTATAAACCTCTAGAATACCACCCTGGCCGGCCTTATATACCTGTAAAATACCATCTGGCCTGCCTTATATACCTGTAACATACCAACCTGACCTCCCCTTATATACCTATAACATACCACCCTGGCCTGCCTTATATACCTGTAATATACCACTCTGGCCTGCCTTATATACCTGTAACATACCAACCTGACCTCCCCTTATATACCTGTAACATACCACCCTGGTCTGCCTTTATTATCTATAACATACCATCTGGCCAGCCTCATATACCTATAACATACCATCCTGACCTCCCCTTATATACCTGTAACATACCACTCTGGCCTCCCTGATATACCTGTAATATACCACTCTGGCCTGCCTTATATACCTATAACATACCACCCTGGTCTGCCTTTATTATCTATAACATACCATCTGGCCAGCCTCATATACCTATAACATACCATCCTGACCTCCCCTTATATACCTGTAACATACCACTCTGGCCTCCCTGATATACCTGTAATATACCACTCTGGCCTACCTTATATATCTGTAACATACCACCCCGATCTGCCTTATATACCTGTAAAATACCACCCTGGCCTGCCTTATATACCTATAACATACCACCCTGGCCTGCCTTATATACCTGTAACATACCACCCTGGCATGCCTTAACACCTATAACATAACATCTGGCCTGCCTTATATACCTGTAACATACCACCCTCGTCTCATTATATACCTGTAACATACCACCCTGACCTCCCCTTATATACCTATAACATACCACCCTGGCCTGCCTTATATACCTGTAACATACCACCCTGGCCTGCCTTATATACCTATAACATACCACCCTGGCCTGCCTTATATACCTATAACATACAACCCTGGCCTGCCTTATATACCTGTACAATACCACCCGGGCCAGCCTTATATACCTATAACTTACCACCCTGGCCTGCCTTATATACCTATAACATACCACCATGGCCTGCCTTATATACCTGTAATATACCACTCCGGTCTGCCCTATATACCTATAACATACCACCCTGGCCTGGCTTATATACCTGTACAATACCACCCTGGCCTGCCTTATATACCTATAACATACCACCCTGGCCTGCCTTATATACCTGTAACATACCACCCTGGCCTGCCTTATATACATATAACATACCACCCTGGCCTTCCTTATATACCTGTAACATACCACCCTGGTCGGATTATATACCTGTAACATACCACCCTCACCTCCCCTTATATACCTATAACATACCACCCTGGCCTGCCTTATATACCTATAACATACCACTCTGGCCTGCCTTATATACCTATAACATACCACCCTGGCCTGCCTTATATACCTGTAACATACCACCCTGGCCTGCCTTATATACCTGTAACATACAACCATGGCCTGCCTTATATACCTGTACAATACCACCCAGGCCTGCCTTATATACCTATAACATACCACCCTGGCCTGCCTTATATACCTGTAACATACAACCCTGGCCTGCCTTATATACCTGTACAATACCACCCAGGCCTGCGTTATAAACCTATAACATACAACCCTGGCCTGCCTTATATACCTGTAATATACCACCCAGGCCTGCCTTATATACCTATAGCATAATACGCTGTCCTGCCTTATATACTTGTAATATACCACTCCGGCCTGACCTATATACCTGTAACATAACATCTGGCCTGCCTTATATACCTATAACATACCATCTGGCCTGCCTTATATACCTATAACATACCATCTGGCCTGCCTTATATACCTATAACATACCACACTGACCTGCCTTATATACCTGTAACATACCATCAGGCCTGCCTTATATACCTGTAACATACCATCTGACCTGCCTTATATACCTATAACATACCACCCTGGCCTGCCTTATATACCAGTAACATACCATCAGGCCTGCCTTATATACCTGTAACATAACATCAGGGCTGCCTTATATACTTATAACATACCAACCTGACCTGCCTTATATACCTATAACATAGCATCTGGCCTGCCGTCTATACCTATAACATACCACCCTGACCTGCCTTCTATACCTGTAACATACCACACTGGCCTGCCTATATACCTGTAACATACCACCCTGACTCCCCTTATATACCTATAACATACCACCCAGGCCCGCCTTATATACCTATAACATACCACCCTGACCTGCCTTATATACCTGTAACATACCATCTGGCCTGCCTTATATACCTGTAACATACCATCTGGCCTGCCTTATATACCTATAACATACCATCTGGCTGCCTTATATACCTGTAACATACATATCTGGCCTGCCTTATATACCTATAATATACCAACCTAGCCTGTCTTAAATACCTATAACACAACACCTTGACCTGCCTTATATACCTATAACATACCATCTGGCCTGCCTTCTATACCTGTAACATACCACCCTGGCCTGCCTTCTATATCTGTAACATACCACCCTGACTCCCCTTATATACCTATAACTTACCATCCTGGCCTAGCCTTATATACCTATAACATACCATCTGGCCTGCCTTATATACCTATAACATACCACACTGACCTGCCTTATATACCTGTAACATACCATCAGGCCTGCCTTATATACCTGTAACATACCATCTGACCTGCCTTATATACCTATAACATACCACCCTGGCCTGCCTTATATACCAGTAACATACCATCAGGCCTGCCTTATATACCTGTAACATAACATCAGGGCTGCCTTATATACTTATAACATACCACCCTGGCCTGCCTTATATACCTATAACATACCACCCAGGCCCGCCTTATATACCTATAACATACCACCCTGACCTGCCTTATATACCTGTAACATACCATCTGGCCTGCCTTATATACCTGTAACATACCATCTGGCCTGCCTTATATACCTGTAACATACCATCTGACCTGCCTTATATACCTATAACATACCAACCTGACCTGCCTTATATACCTGTAACATACCATCTGGCCTGCCTTATATACCTGTAATATACCATCTGACCTGCCTTATATACCTATAACATACCAACCTGACCTGCCTTATATACCTGTAACATACCATCTGGCCTGCCTTATATACCTGTAACATACCATGTGACCTGCCTTATATACCTATAACATACCAACCTGAGCTGCCTTATATACCTGTAACATACCATTGACCTGCCTTATATACCTATAACATACCAACCTGACCTGCCTTATATACCTGTAACATACCATCTGACCTGCCTTATATACCTATAACATACCACCCTGACCTGCCTTATATACCTGTAACATACCATCTGGCCTGCCTTATATACCTGTAACATACAATCTGACCTGCCTTATATACCTATAACATACCATCTGGTCTGCCTTATATACCTATAACATACCATCTGGCCTGCCTTATATACTTATAACATACCATCTGGTCTGCCTTATATACCTATAACATACCATCTGGCCTGCCTTATATACCTATAACATACCATCTGGCCTGCCTTATATACCTATAACATACCATCTGGCCTGCCTTATATACTTATAACATACCATCTGGCGTGCGTTATATACATATAACATACCACACTGGCCCGCCTTATATACCTGTAACATACCACCCTGACCTGCCTTATATACCTGTAAAATAACACCCTGACCTGCCTTATATACCTGTAAAATAACACCCTGACCTGCCTTATATACCTGTAACATACCAGACTGACCTGCCTTATATACCTGTAACATACCACTCTGGCCTGCCTTATATACCAGTAACATACCATCAGGCCTGCCTTATATACCTGTAACATAACATCAGGCCTGCCTTATATACATATAACATACCATCTGGTCTGTGTTAATACCTATAACATAACATCTGGCCTGCCTTATATACCTATAACATACAACACTGACTTCAACTTATATACCTATAACATACCATCAGGCCTGCCTTATATACCTGTAACATATCATCAGGCTTGCCTTATATACATATAACATACCATCTGGCTTGCCTTAATACCTATAACATAACATCTGGCCTGCCTTATATACCTGTAACATACCAGCCTGGTCGGATTATATACCTGTAACATACCAACCTGACCTCCCCTTATATACCTATAACATACCACCCTGGCCTGCCTTATATACCTATAACATACCACCCTGGCCTGCCTTATATACCTGTAACATACCACCCTGGCCTGCCTTATATTCCTATAACATACCACCCTGGCCTGCCTTATATACCTATAACATACCACCTTGGCCTGCCTTATATACCTATAACATACCACCCTGACCTGCCTTATATATCTGTACAATACCACTCTGGCCTGCCTTATATACCTATAACATACCACCCTGGCATGCCGTATAAACCTCTACAATACCACCCTGGCCGGCCTTATATACCTATAGCATACCACCCTGGCCTGCCTTATATACCTGTAATATACCAATCCGGCCTGCCCTATATACCTATAACATACCATCTGGCCTGCCTTATATACCTGTAACATACTATCTGGCCTGCCTTATATACTTGTAACATACCACTCTGGCCTGCCTTATATACCTATAAAATACCACCCTGGCCTGTCTTATATACCTATAACATACCACCTTGGCCTAACTTATATACCTGTAAAATACCACCCTGGCTGCCTTATATACCTATAACATACCACCCTGGCCTACCTTATATACCTGTAACATACAATCTGGCTGCCTTATATACCTATAACATAACATCTGGCCTGCCTTATATACCTGTAAAATACCACCCTGGCTGCCTTATATACCTATAACATACCACCCTGGCCTGCCTTATATACCTGTAACATACCATCTGGACTGCCTTATATACCTGTAACATACCATCCTGGCCTGCCTTATATACCTATAACATATGACCCTGGCCGGCCCTATATGCCTGTAAGATACCATCTGGCCTGCCTTATATAACTATAACATACCACCCTGGCCTGCCTTATATACCTGTAACATACCATCTCGCCTGCCTTATATACCTTTAACATACCACACTGGCCTGCCTTATATACCTGTAACATACAACCCTGGCCTGCCTTATATACCTAGAACATACCACCATGGCCTACCTTATGTACCTGTAACATACCATCTGGCCTGCCTTATATACCTGTAACATACCTTCCTGGCCTGCTTTATATACCTATAACATACCACCCCGGCCTGCCTTATATATCTATAACATACCAACCTGGGCTGCCTTATATACCTATAACATACCACCTTGGCCTGCCTTAATATACCTATAACATACCACCCTGACCTCCTCATATATACCTATAACATACCATCTGGCCTGCCTTATATACCTGTAACATACCATCTGGCCTGCCTTATATATTTATAACATACCATCCTGGCCTGCCTTATATATTTATAACATACCACCCTGGCATGCCTATTATACCTGTAACATACCACACTGACCTGCCTTATATACCTGTAACATACCACCTTGGCCTGCCTTATATACCTGTAACATACCACACTGACCTGCCTTATATATCTGTAACATACCACCCTGGCCTGCCTTATATACCTGTAACATACCACCCTGGCCTGCCTTATATACCTATAACATACCATCTGGCCTGCCTTATATACTTATAACATACTATCTGGTCTGCCTTATATACCTATAACATACCATCTGGCAGGCCTTATATACCTATAACATACCATCTGGCCTGCCTTATATACTTATAACATATCATCTGGTCTGCCTTATATACCTATAACATACCAACCTGACCTCCCCTTATATACCTGTAACATACCACCCTGGTCTGCCTTTATTATCTATAACATACCATCTGGCCAGCCTCATATACCTATAACATACCATCCTGACCTCCCCTTATATACCTGTAACATACCACTCTGGCCTCCCTGATATACCTGTAATATACCACTCTGGCCTGCCTTATATACCTGTAACATACCAACCTGACCTCCCCTTATATACCTGTAACATACCACCCTGGTCTGCCTTTATTATCTATAACATACCATCTGGCCAGCCTCATATACCTATAACATACCATCCTGACCTCCCCTTATATACCTGTAACATACCACTCTGGCCTCCCTGATATACCTGTAATATACCACTCTGGCCTGCCTTATATACCTATAACATACCACCCTGGTCTGCCTTTATTATCTATAACATACCATCTGGCCAGCCTCATATACCTATAACATACCATCCTGACCTCCCCTTATATACCTGTAACATACCACTCTGGCCTCCCTGATATACCTGTAATATACCACTCTGGCCTACCTTATATATCTGTAACATACCACCCCGATCTGCCTTATATACCTGTAAAATACCACCCTGGCCTGCCTTATATACCTATAACATACCACCCTGGCCTGCCTTATATACCTGTAACATACCACCCTGGCATGCCTTAACACCTATAACATAACATCTGGCCTGCCTTATATACCTGTAACATACCACCCTCGTCTCATTATATACCTGTAACATACCACCCTGACCTCCCCTTATATACCTATAACATACCACCCTGGCCTGCCTTATATACCTGTAACATACCACCCTGGCCTGCCTTATATACCTATAACATACCACCCTGGCCTGCCTTATATACCTATAACATACAACCCTGGCCTGCCTTATATACCTATAACATACCACCCTGACCTGCCTTATATACCTATAACATACCACCCTGGCCTGCCTTATATACCTGTAACATACCACCCTGGCATGCCTTAACACCTATAACATAACATCTGGCCTGCCTTATATACCTGTAACATACCACCCTCGTCTCATTATATACCTGTAACATACCACCCTGACCTCCCCTTATATACCTATAACATACCACCCTGGCCTGCCTTATATACCTGTAACATACCACCCGGGCCAGCCTTATATACCTATAACTTACCACCCTGGCCTGCCTTATATACCTATAACATACCACCATGGCCTGCCTTATATACCTGTAATATACCACTCCGGTCTGCCCTATATACCTATAACATACCACCCTGGCCTGGCTTATATACCTGTACAATACCACCCTGGCCTGCCTTATATACCTATAACATACCACCCTGGCCTGCCTTATATACCTGTAACATACCACCCTGGCCTGCCTTATATACATATAACATACCACCCTGGCCTTCCTTATATACCTGTAACATACCACCCTGGTCGGATTATATACCTGTAACATACCACCCTCACCTCCCCTTATATACCTATAACATACCACCCTGGCCTGCCTTATATACCTATAACATACCACTCTGGCCTGCCTTATATACCTATAACATACCACCCTGGCCTGCCTTATATACCTGTAACATACCACCCTGGCCTGCCTTATATACCTGTAACATACAACCATGGCCTGCCTTATATACCTGTACAATACCACCCAGGCCTGCCTTATATACCTATAACATACCACCCTGGCCTGCCTTATATACCTGTAACATACAACCCTGGCCTGCCTTATATACCTGTACAATACCACCCAGGCCTGCGTTATAAACCTATAACATACAACCCTGGCCTGCCTTATATACCTGTAATATACCATCTGGCCTGTCTTATATACCTGTAACATACCACCCTGGCCTGCCTTATATACCTGTAACATACCATCTGGCCTGCCTTATATACCTATAACATACCACCCTGGCCTGCCTTATATACCTGTAACATACCACTCTGGCCTGCCTTATATACCTATAACATACGACCCTGGACTGCCTTATATACCTATAACATACGACCCTGGCCTGCCTTATATACCTATAACATACCACCCTGGCCTGCCTTATATACCTATAACATACCACCCTGGCCTGCCTTATATACCTATAATATACCACCCTGTTCTAACCTTATATACCTATAACATACCATCTGGCCTCTCTTATATATCTGTAACATACCACTCTGGCCTGCCTTATATACCTATAACATACCAACCTGGCTTGCCTTAAATACCTATAACATACCACCCTGACCTGCCTTATATACCTGTAACATACCATCTGGCCTGCCTTATATACCTGTAACATACCATCTGGCCTGCCTTATATACCTGTAACATACCAACCTGGCCTCCCTTATATACCTATAACATACCACCCTGACCTGCCTTATATACCTGTAACATACCATCTGGCCTGCCTTTTATACCTATAACATACCAACCTGGCCTGCCTTATATACCTATAACATACCACCCTGTTCTCATCTTTTATACCTATAACATACCAACCTGGCCTGTCTTAAATACCTACAACATACCATCTGGCCTGCCTTATATTACTATAACATACCACCCTGACCTGCCTTATATACCTGTAACATAAAAAACCTTGCATTCAATGTCTCTTGTTTAAAGCCAAAAGATTAATTATTCCCGGGTAGGTTAAAAAGAGCAAGTACTGTTCATATATTTGGGATAATGCAGATGCTACACTCACCCTCATTCTAGACCACACTCTTTACTCAGCCACACACTATGAATATTATCCCCCACCCCCATACTCTGCCTTATTTTTGTCTGTTCAACTGTTGCTACCCATCAAAATATGTGTTGGACCCCCATCGATTCTGATGATGAATGTTCTAGTTGTTCAAACAAAGGAACAGCCTACTCAGGAAATTAATGTGCAGGTGGAGGGTTGGGGGATGAACATTCAACAAATATATGAACCCATAATAAAATTCTCAAGGAGATTCACTGTGACAAAGTTGCCCTTTTAATTACAGGTACAACTTATATTTTCTAAGTGAACTGGAGTAATATGAAATAAAGTGTCTTGCTCAAAGACACAATGCACCGTCAGGAATTAAACTCCCATCCTTATGATTGTTAGCCGAACATCCTAACCACTATCCCATGCACATTCATACAAGGCAAACTGTAAACCATTGCAGACAAACATATCCAATTCACTTACTTATAGTCTTCATCTTACCTGATGTGTTTTATCAACCAAACCTTGAAATACAAAATCTTCCTCCAGTCCTTCCTTATCAGTGCATCAACCCCTAGATAACAGAAGTTCAAGCTAACTATCAAACTTCTGTGAAGTTCTGCAAGTATTACAGTCGGGAATGGTGTTATGATTAAGGCCAACGAGGCAGCTGCCTAAAGTGCAGGCCTCAGAGAGGCAAATTACTGAACTTTAAAGGATCACAGTTTTATACAAGGCCAACACTAACATTAGGCTAACTGATAGTTGCCTAGGGCACAGACCTACTAAATATATACTAGTTTACTGCAATCAGTAAATAAATCATTAAACGTCTTTGACTCAGAGTAATGTTGTAGAAATATCCAAAGTGGAGAAGTTTATATGGTTTTTGTGACTTGTAACAGGATTTGTCAAGGGTGAGTGTGGGCTGTGTAGTGGAAAATGAAGGCTTAGTGTAGTCAGAGCAAGAAATGTAAAAAACGAGGTTTGTCAACTTATCAAACTGTAAGTTGAAATTATTTTATTTAGGGGTCTGGGTTGCATATTGTAGGGCTAGCCAAGGACACTAAATACCTGGGCATGCATTTTATGGGTAGCCTAGGACACTAAATATTCAGACACATTTTCCAGCTAACCTTGAGCACTGAATAGCAAGAGACACATTTTATGGCTAACCTAGGGCGCTAAATATCCAGATACACATTGTAGAGCTAGCCTTGGGTACTAACTACCCACATACACATTTTAGAACTAGCCAAGGTTCCTAAATACCCAGGTAACTGTCCAGGTTATTGTTACTGCCCCATTGGTTGTATTAATGCCACTAATTAACTTATCAAGTATACTAACAGACCACTAACACACCCACCCACATGTGTACATGGACACACCAACATGATCATAGACAAATACATACATTATGTTTTTCCTAACACTGCCAATTAGTTAACTAATCATACCAACATGTCTAACCATACTACAAGGCCAACTCAGACATTCACACTACACTCCTTTACTACCAGTACACACATACTACCACCACCATCACAGCTTGCCATCCCATTTTATCTTTCTGCATGACCACACCTTCACTCCATATCACTTGCGTTCTTTATGCACCACACACAGAATGCTCCCTCCTCTTGAAATAGCCCAGCTTTGATCATTGCCTGCATGCTGCTGTGACCCTCAAGATCAGAATCTTTATGAAAAACTGACACATCCATACAAACTTATATGTAAAAACACATTCACATATACAAACCAACCACTACTTAAACTCACCACCCCCTCACCAAAAAATATGTACACACATGTACATGTATATATATATTATATGAATGTGTGTATATGTGTATGAGTATATATAGATGTGCATAAAGAATCCAGATACACACATGTATAAACATGAATAAAAAACATTAAAAATTCAGTCACACACTCATACATAAATGAGAACACACACGTATACATAAACACACATAAACATGTAGACACAAGAACACAAAAAACTACAAAAAAATCCAGACACATGCACACTCCCATCAGTGTTACACAAATCACACACACAAGAAATAATGGACATCCACAACACAGCACATGAAACTCACCCTAACACATATGTGTACACACATGCACACAAAAAAAGTACATGGTGGCTATGGTTGTATCAAGAAATGAAGAGGGAGTGAGGCTCCTAGAATTCTGTGATGCAAATGAACTAACCATTTGCAACACTAATTTTAAGAAACTGGCCAGCCATCTGATCACCTACCAATCTAGTGAACACATAAGTTAGATTGACTTCTTTACGTGTTAGAAAACAGGATAAACAGATGGTTATGAATGTTAAGTCCTTCCCTGGGAAGAATGCACTGCCCAACATAAGTTAGTAACTAATGACATAAAAATGAGCATAAGATTGAATAAGAAATGTAGAAAAATGTGGAAGAGGAAAGTATGGAAGCTAAAGGAGCTTTCAGTAGAGTATAGCTTTAGAAAGGCTCTATGGGGCACATATGACAAGAGAGGAGACAAGTTAGATACATATGACATAGCAGACAATTGGAAATTATTCGTGAAAACCTACAGACTACTGATGAGATTTATGGCTGGAGCAAAGCACCAGCCAGACAGAGGGTGACCTGGTGGTTGAACAACACAGTAACTAGAACCATTAAGGACAAGAGACAGGCATGGACAAACTAGAAAGTGGGGATAGCAGAGAATAGTACTATGTACCTCAGAGAGACGCTACATGGCAAGTATACATAGCAGGGAAGTAATCAGAAAGAAGGAGGTGGGGTTACTAATGTTTTATGTCAAAGACGAGAGGTATTCTGTATTGCAAGGCAGTGTATAAGTATGAATTAGGATGTTGTTGGAAAAAAGCATGTTCAAAATGATGCTTGTGCACTTAGCATCACTGATACTGAAGAGAAAGAGGCCTGCATGTTCGAAATTATGCTGATACACTTAACATTACTGATCCCCAAATCATAAGATACATATATATTTGTTAGATGTGTTAAAACACTGAAATTTTAAACATTACTCCTTGTGAAATTGTTATTTTATTCACCTCTCAGTCCCTAATCCATGTACCACATTAAGCCCAGTCATCTGACAGAAAATATTTGATTACATTCTATCTTATTATTTTTTCATGGAAAGTTCTTGGGGGGGGGGGGGGGGGTATAGTCCCACAGACCCAGTGGTTTTGTGGTTCCTGTGTATGTATTATCTCTCCCTCTCTCATTATACAACCATTGCATGTATATATATATATATACACAGTGCGTATCAAAACGAATCATCTGGAAGGAATCAGACTGAAAGGCAATGATCATGTTTTAAAAATATACCCTTTGAAATCAGATGATTCTTTTTGATACAGCCTGTTGTGTATATATATATATATACACACAACAAAAAATGTCCAGCTCACCCAGTAAAGTGTTCATTTTGGTGCAACAATAAAAAGCACCCAGTCCACACAGTAACATGGTTGATGTCAGGAAGGGCATCCAGCTGTAGAACCCAAGCCAAAATACAGATCCATACGAACAAGATGTGGTCTCATGATGTGACAACCTGTCTAACCTATGGGATGGCCAATAATGCTGTTAGAACTCCATGTAGTATGGAAGTAAACATTCCAACGAGATTAAGTGGTGAGAGGTGTTGGTTTTCTAGTAGGTTATCATCATATTGGATTTCATTGAACATTCAATTGAGGTCACTACCCGTCATACACGTCTTGTCACAGCTGACCAGCTTGACCAGCACCACCTTGCCTGTTTTCGTACGGCCTCTAAACCCCTCAGTGGTACCTGGCTCCATGCCTTGCCCTCCTTCTCCACTGGCACACAGCTGGATAACGATAGCCTGTGCATCGGCGTTTCCCTGTTGCTTGGCTTCCAGATCTGTGAGCCACATAAATGTCTCTGTGGATCCACCGTGGACTCATTTGGCTTTCCGTTCGCCACAGTTCTGGCCACTTCCACACCATGCTGCCCTCAATGAGGTCATAAAGCATGGCTTGAATGCTGCAGGCTTCCCCTCCCAGCTCGAGCCGGTGGGGCTGGACCTAGGTGATGGCAAAAGGCCAGATGGTATGACCATCTTCCCGTTCCGCTGTGGCAAACCCCTCATCTGGGATGCCACTTGCAGCAACACTTTCTCCAGCTGCAACCTGGTGTGTTCTGCGACTAACCCAGGTTCTGCTGCACGTCGGGCTGAGGAGGCTAAACTCTCCAAGTACTGGTCGCTCTCTGACAGGTTTGCGGTCGTGCCCTTGGCAGTGGAGACTTCTGGTGTCCTTGGCCCTAGGGCTACCTTCCTACTCACCACCATAGGCGCTGAGCTGGCCAGCCGCAGGTGTGAGCCTCGCGTGTTGGAATGGATCTTCCAGTGCATCTCCCTTACCATCCTCTGGGGAAACACCTCCTCCATTCTGTCTGCCGAGGCTGTGGGGAGGCCAGTACGTGGGACCCCATTTGCTCACCATACAGAGAAATGGGGAGGGCGAGACAGTGGGAGTTCAGTTCTTCCACGTTCGGACCATATCCTTGTGGTTGTGTTCATTATCCATAGCAACAAGTTATTCTGATTCCTTTCCCTAGAACAAAATGCAAAACAGATAAACAAATAATAGTCTAAAATTGTGAGATAAAGTGTTTACTGTGAAAATACAATAGAATATATAGAGTAATGCTAAAGGGTTAAACAACATTTTTCTTAAAAACCACAAAATTACTAAGACTGCATTTCTCCCTACAGTCCACACACACCAAATCATGTTACACCATATGGCCCTCTCCACCACTTTAGATATTTCCATAATACTGTTATATGACAAAGATGTTTTGAATGATTTATTTATTGATCAAAGGCAATTATTATATATTTAATTTAATTATGTAAATCTGTATAAAACTATGATCCTTTAAAGTTAAGCAATGCATCTCTCTGAGGAGGACTACAGCTTAGTTGGCCTTAATAGTAGCACTGACCCCATTAACAGATATAAAGAGGTCATTAGATATAATTGATTTAGAGCCTTGTCTAATGCCATAGCATTTGGTGGAGGATATAATCTCATTATATCAATCCAAGAAGGATGATAACTACAGTTGTTCTCCAAGGAATTTGAACTGAGGACAATTGTTTTATGTGGTGAACATAAATCTAAATCACACTATTACTATCCATAGAATAGTATTTCCAGATGGCAATGGGATTAACCATCCAGTCATGCTGACATTAGAAGAAAGGAAAGTAAAGCCTATGAAACTAGTTTATCACACTTCAATAGTCATTAATTGATAAATGAATTAAGAATGGTCAGCTTACCATAAGCCTCTTTCTTTACAAATCTCCATGACCACAGGAGACAATAACATCAATCTCACCCCTCTCTCTCTCTACATATACATATGTTCATTTATTATGACTAAGTTGTAAGCCATGTTATTCTGAATGTACAGGGAAACTCCAGAGTAACAAGGCTCACAGCTTATCCATAACAAATGAATATTTAAATTCTACTTCATTCTAATGTCTGTCAATAATACACACATGCATATATATATATATATAGAGAGAGAGTTTGAGCAAGGAATCGCTGCTTTCACTCTTAGCGGGATCTTCTGAAACTGACAAAGTCAATCTCTAAGATTGACTTTGTTAGTTTCGGAGGATCCCGTTGAGGGTGAGGGCGGCGATTCTTTCCTTAGACTTTAATCTGTTATTTTAATAAATATTTGCTCTACGGTTCTTATATATTTGATATATATTTGTCCTTATCGAGCCCTCTTTGGATTTTGGTCTTCAAATTTATTATTATTACTATATATATATATATATATATATATATATATATATATATATATATATATATATATATATATATATATATATGTATATATATATTAAAGTAATTACCAAATACATTTTTATATTAAATATTGATATTTCCGAACGTTTCGTCCCTTATTGGGACTTATCAAAATCAGATATAAGTAAATATCTCATTAAAAACCTCACCAATTTACTGCATTTCTTATCTGAAAACGTGTGTTGAAATAGATATCGAGACATACATAGACACACAAAAACCCAACTAACAAAACAAATCAGACACACTCGGCTAGAACAAACAACCAACTAGAGACAAGTAAATAAACACATAAATAAAAACACACACACCTGGATGTAACGCATGCGCAAACCAAGTACTCAGCAGACAACACATAAAAACAAGATGGTGTAGGACAGAATAAAGGAGAGACATAAAATAAAAATCCAGTCACTGAGGAGGTTTCAGAATGTGTGACAAAAGAGCTTTGACAATATATAAACCATCCGGAAATTTATAATAAATTGAAGTGAAAACCAACAGGTGCATGTGTTTTTATTGGCAGCATGACCCTCCCAAAGTATAACAATATATATATAGGCAGTCAGTAGGCACCTCTTAATATATATATATACAGTCAGTAGGCACCTCTTAACCAAATATACACCCCAATCCACTACCCCTACCCTATCCTCCCACTCCCACCAACACCACCCTCTCTCTATAAAGTTGGTACCACAACATCCAGTCCAAATAAATGAGATAAAGAGATCGAGATCGTGTAGGTGTCACAAGAAAAAAAAAACACACAGTCCACGCTGTAATGTGGTCGCGTAGGTAACACGGTAAAAAGTTCCCAGTTCCACACTGTAAATATGGTTGGTGTTAGGAAGGGCATCCAGCCGTAGAAAACCTGCCAGATAGTCCTATATGAGCAAGACATGGTCACCCGACCTACCTTGCCTCAAGTGGGACAACTCCCATCTAACCCATGCTAGCGTGGAAAGTGGACGTTAAACGAAGATGATGATGATGATGATATATGTACATATATATATGTGTGAATATATATATATATATAAATATAATTTCAGCGAGATCGTATTTCGGCGGCGGCCAAAACAAAACGAAACGCAATTTTCGAGATATGCTGGCAAGCGCTCAATGGACTAAGAAGAAGCCAGAACAATTAACATACGTTATAAGGGCGAGGCACATTATAAAAATGGCTGTGAAGTGACAAGCCAGGCAGCACTAGTATGCACCACTTCTCCCCCTTCCACGTCTTAACACTACACCCTTCACCACCTTACATATACGGATACCACCACACACTTTCCACATCTGATGCACCTCTCTTGACAAACCGGTGCATACAAAATGGAAAGCTAGATACACTCTCTCACAATACCGTTCAAATGGCTAAAAGCTCTCAGTGGACCCTGTAAGCTGGTCATGCTGGTGACACAACAAAGCTCCTAGTTCAACATGTAAGGTGCTCATGATAAAAGAACATATAGTCCTCCAGTAAGTTGAAATGACAAAAAGCACCCAGTCCACTCTGTAAAGTGGTCGTGTTGGTGGCACAACAGAAGGTGTTCCCAGAGTCCTGTGGAGTGGTTGGATTGGTGACATGACAAAAAGTGCCCAGTCCATACTGTAAAGTGGTCATTTTGGTGCCACAATAAAGAGAACCCAGTCCAACCTGTCAGTTGGTTGTGTTGGTGACATGACAAAAAAATGGCCAGTCCGCGCTCTAAATGTGGTTGGTTTTAAGAAGAGCATCCAACCACAGAAACCAAGCTAGAAACAGTTCTGTATGAACAAGACAATCATCTGATCTGACTTGTCTCACAACGGGACAATTTGTCTAACCCATGCAAACGTGGAAAAATGGACGTTAAACAGTAATGACGATGATGATGATGATATATATATATATATTTCAAGGTAATGACAAACAGAGGTACAAAAAGTCTTATTAGTTTCACGCTTTATTGGAAAAGGGGAAAGAATATATATATATATATCATCATCACCGTTTTACGTTCGTTCTTCCACGCTAGATGGGTTAGACGGGTTGTTCTGTTGTGGGCAGTGTCCAGTCGGCTGACCTTGTCTTGCTCATACAGGAACTGATTCGGGCTTGATTTCTACAGCTGGATGCCCTTCCTAACACCAACCTCATTTACAGTGAGTGCTGGGTGCTTTTTTTCCGTGGCGCCTACACGTCCGCTTTACAGTGTGGGCTGGGTGCTTTTTTGCCGTGGCACCTCCACGACCACTTTGCAGTGGGAGGGGGTGGGGCATATTGTCTATATGCTTCAGTTTCGGCTTGTTCTTGTGGGAAGTCGGGTCTTCTGTATTACTGCATGACACCAGAAGTCACGGTCATGTTCATTGCCCTTAAGAGGTGCAATTGGGTAAGGTCGACTTTTATCACTTCATCCCAGGTCTTCTTGGGTCTCCCCACTCCACGGCTTCTATCGACTTCTAGTGTTCTGCACCTTTTTATGCAGCTGTCATCCTTCATATGCATCACATGTCCATACCAACGCAACCTCCTCTCCTACACACAGCATTTGATTCCTCTTATCCCCAGTCTCTCTCTCAGTTCGTTTATGCTTTGCCGTTCACGTATATTACTATTACACATCCATAGGAGCATGCAAGCTTCGTTTCTTTCTAATCTACGCAAGTCTTCTACACTCAGTGCCCAGGTCTCACTACCATGTAACATTGCTGTTCATATACACGCATCATACAGTCTGCCTTTCTTTTGAAGGAAAAGCCTTTTGCAGCTAACAGTGGCAGTAGCTCCCTGAACTTCTTCCATCCCGTTCTTACCCTAGTTATTGTACTTTCCGAACACCCACCTCCACTGCTAATTCGGTCACCTAGGTAGCAGAAGCTGTCTACTGTTTCTACAGAGCCCTCCTAGAGTTTGGTCGTGCTTGTTTCCTGTGGTCGTTCGCTGCTTGCTGTCACAGCACAGCTGCTACATATGAAGCCTACATTCTTTGTTAAGCTTCCTGAGATCCAACTACATCTCTTGTGTACCCATTGTTTGCATTTGGTGCAGAGGATGGAGTTCCTACCTACACCTTTCCTACATACTGAGCAAGGCCATTTCCCTGAGGGGATCTGGGTTCTGTCTTCTTGTCTACTTACAAGAACCTTAGTCTTTGTCATGTTGACTTTGAGACTGTAGTGACACCTAGCGGTGAAATCCAGAACTCATGAGAGTTACGTCCCTTGGGGACTATAGTGACCCCTAGTGTCAACAACAGAAGTAAATGGAGTTATGTCTCCATGGGGACTATATATTGAGACCGCCAGAGCATTCTCTCTCTTCTCAACGCAGCGGCCCTGGAGAATGAGCGACTTCGCCCACTCCACTCCAGCCTTCTCTCTCACACACGGCCAGCTGTCCTGGAGTCAAGTTACAGCTCTGCCTTCTTTTGGCACCTACCAGTACTCATGAGAAGATGAAATCTGCCTTTACTCTCTCACACGACCAGCCTATCCAATAGACATGTTGAGAGCACTGCTCTCACCCACTATGGTCTAAAACTCACTAACAGCCTAATAAGCCAACTACACCATCACAGCTTGTGGTAAAATATGTATTGTCCTATTTTTGACTTCAACGAAGTAAATCTTTATACAAACACACAAAGCCATTCTTGTTATTTCAACAACATTTATCTTATCCAATACATTTCTCCTAAAGTGAATCAGTCTTTTATGTTATTTCTAAAACCGTGATAATGATATATATATAATACTAATTCTTCTAAAAGACCCTTTCTTTCTAGTCCCTGCTTCCATGTTTGGAATTTCTTCTCTAGTTCCACCATAGATTCAGCTATAAGTGCAAGATCATCCACATATAGGAGTTCCCATGGGCATCTGGTCTTAAACTCCTCTGTTATTGCCTGCAAAACTATAATGAACCGGAGAGGGCTAAGAACAGAGCCCTGGTGGACACTGACCTGTATGCTAAATTCCTCGCTATAGTCATTGCTAACCCTAACTTTGCTGACTGCTCCTCTATACATGGCTTGTACAACTTTCAAAAGCCATTCATCTATTCCTAATTTTCTAAGAGCCCACCAGATTATAGCACGGGAGACTGTCGAAGGATTTTTCCAGATCAATGAAGTAGAGTGGCTTACTTTTAGCTAGGTACTTTTCCTGTAACTGCCTCACAAGGAAGAGGACATCGGTGGTGCTTTTTCCTGGTACAAACCCAAATTGTATCTCATCTAGTTTTACCCAGTCCCTAATCAACTGTGCTATAACTCTTTCCGTTACTTTCATGACCTGGTCCATCGGCTTTATACCTCTATCTAGTGCATCACCTTTACCCTTGTAGCAGTTGACAATGATGCTGCTGCACCAATCCTTTGGTATAATATCCTCTAGTATTACCTGGTTAACAATTTGTGTGGTTATGGTGTGACCTACTGACCCAGATGCCTTAAGCATCTCGGTAACTATACCCGATGGACCGGTTACATTCCCTGTCTTCATATCTTTGATTGCCTTACTTACTATGCTGTTGCTGACTTGTACTGCTGGTCCCAATATAGGGTCCGTTTTCCCATGCATTCTCCTCATTTAGTAATCTTTAATAATGGCTCTTCCACGCAGCTTTCTTCTCGGCATTTGTGAGGGCAAGCTCACCTTTATCATTCTGGATAAACTTCTCTCCAATGACATCCCAATTCTCTCTGACACACTGCCTCGCAATCTTGAACACCTCCTGTTTCTGGTCCTCATGTTGCAAAACATGCTTGAATTTTCTATCCTCTGCTTCCTTTCTAGCTAAGTATACTTGTCGCCCAGCTTCCCTCCTGGTCTCTGTGTAATGTACCCTGCTTCCCCCGTTCTTCCATTCTTATATATATATATATATATAGTGAACGATTGAAGAATAACATGATCGGCTGTACAAGAAGGGGCTTTATTTCAAGTATTAACAATTGTTTCATTGATCAGGTGAGTCTAGAGGCCGCTAATCACTTGAAGTTAGACTCACCTGATCAATGAAACAATTGTTAATACTTGAAATAAAGCCCCTTGTTGTACAGCCGACCATGTTATTGTTCAATCTTTCACTGTTGTTACTCCAAGAATAACCTGCATAGGAATTCTCGCGAACTCGCTGCCTAACTATGGAAATATTTTGTTGAGTCAAACAAAGCCGTACGTTAAAACTATCCATAATACAGAGTACTCACAACCTCTAACTGGATTACCTATAACGATAACTTGTTATCCCATATATATATATATATATATAGTTTAATAAATAAACAGAGAACAAAAAACAGAAAAACGAAGAGGCAGTACAAATGATATTAGTATTAGTTTCACGCTTCAGAGTGGGGGTGGGGGACGACGTTTCGGGCATCAGGAGAAAAATGGGTAGGAAGAGAGTTCTGAGGGTGTGTGATGGAGTGGTGGAAAGACGTTTAAAAAAAAAGGGGAGGGAGGGAGGAAAAAGAGGTATGCAATTGGAGGAATCTATAACAAAAGATAACCAGAGATAACACTACTTATACAATACTCTTTTGTGATAGATCCAACTTGTATTTATCAATTGTTGATGACCTTTTCTTCAAAGATTTAGTACCCATTGCTCACAGATATAACTTTGTTAGAGTTGTTAGAGCTCAAATGATGATATAATGACCTACTTTCCTTCAATATAAATATTAGTCTTTGCCTCCCTAAGAAGCCATTACACATGGAACCTTTTAATTAGGAGGCAACAAGCAAGTCTCCATGCTGTTGTTTAATCTGCTAGAAATGGCAACGAAATCTCCATCAAATCACACTAACATGTTCAAAAATTAAAGATATGTTGTCTAAGATAGTGCTAGTTACACTGAGTGAGAAAGAAAGGATGGAATGGTCACGTCTGGAACACATTTTATTATAATGGCTGCTAAGCCATGACTACCTTCAGTTTAAACTACTACTACAACAACACTTTTCATTATTTAGATATTTTCCTTTCTCTCTTTTCATTGCTAGTCATTACATTTTCCTTTTCCTAACATCTTCATTTCTTTTGTTTGGCTGGGTTTTTATACTGGTTTATGGTCTTAACCTTTCTTCTAATTGATTGAGTGCACTTTAGATAATGTCAGCTGGAACAATTTATTAAATATGAGCTTAAATGTTATACAGAAATGTCTCTATGTTAATATACAAATATAAATAAATGTCTCTTTTTCAATAATGTCAATATATGTAAGTGTTTATAGATACATGTATTATATGAATGTGTTTGTGTGTATGTGTGTGTATATATATATAATGTAATATCTATCTAACTACCTCTTTCTATCTCCCAATATATATATATATATATATATTTATATTTGAAAAAAGGAAAAGAATGATTTCACTTGTTCTAAACAATTTAATTATATATTACATGGAGGCACATGGCTTAGTGGTTTGAGCATTGGCCTTTCAATCAAAAGGTTGTGATTTCAATTCTCAGACCGGGTGATGTGTTGTTTCCTTGAGCAAGACACTTTATTTCACATTGCTCTGGGGTCCCTATCATTCCACTGCAAAGTGGTCGTGGAGATGCCACGGCAATAAAGCACCCAGCCCACACTGTAAAGTGGACAGGTAGGCACCACAGAAAAAAACCACCCAGCACTCACTGTAAATGAGGTTGGTGTTAGGAAGGGCATGCAGCTGTAGAAATCAAGCCAGAATCAGTTCCCGTCCCACCCTTGCAAGCAGGGAAAAGCGGACATAAAATGATGATGATGATGATGATTACAATTTTGTTTTGTAAAAACAAAATTGTAATATTATATAATTAAATTGTTTAGAACTACAAGTGAAGTCATTTTTTCCCCTTTTTTCAAATATATATATATATATATATGTGTGTGTGTGTGTGTGTGTGTATTTATAGGAGAGAATACATGAAAAGAACATGCTTATTCATTACAGGGTATTTTTACCACCAGAGTGAAAGACATACTCTGTTGCTTCATATATGTGTGTGTGTAAATATATATATATGTATGTGTGTATATATATATGTGTGTGTGTATATATATATATATATATATGTGTGTGTGTATATGTATATATATATGTGTGTATATATATATGTGTGTATATGTATATATGTGTGTGTGTATATATATATATATATAATGTTTAATGTCCATTTTTCCACACTAGCGTGGGTTAGATGACTTGTCCCATTGTGAGACAAGTCAGATCATGTGACCATGTCTTGCTCATACAGAACTGGTTCTAGCATGGTTTCTATGGCTGGATGCCCTTCCTAACACCAACCACATTTACAGTGTGTAGTGGGTACTTTTTGTCGTGACACCTACACAACCACTTTATAGTGTGGGTTGGGGACTTGAGTGGGGATTGGGAAGGTAGATCTAGGGATGTGGTGTTAGGACGTGGGAGGTGACGTGCATATTAGATGCATGTTTCAACCCGTGCATGGGCATGTTCATACCAACGCAATCTCCTCCTGTTGGATGTCATTCCGATATATGTTTTTTTGTTGTTGTCATCAATGCCTGAGCTGACATCACATTTATATACAATGTCGTTTGTCAGGCATTTATAGTGGACATGCTTCCTTATTGTGGCAGTTCCACACAGTTCCTGCCCAGGGGTGGGTTTTGGAGGTAGTAGGCTTATTTAATTTAGCAGTGTTGAGATTGGTTATATTCCTAGTTAAGTTAGGTGTAGAAGAATCTTATGGTATTCTTAATAAAGATAGTGTAGTACCTATGTTGTGTGGGGGAAGTGTTTATTCAGCAATTTGAAGAAAGACCTAAATCTTGGTGTAGATACCTCTTGAAGGGGGGATGTACCAACTAATTTTCCTATGCCTATTTCTCCTAGGTTGTCTTGGTGTGTTTTCTAGATAAGTAATCCTTTCTTTAAAGCCACTGATTCTATGGTTATTCTAAATCCTAGATTATGGAAGAATGAGCTTAAGTTTTTCCGAAACCCATCAGTGATTCTGGGGTTTACCTTATGCAAAGCAAAAGGCCATCGTCTTGGTATAATCCTCCGGTCAGGCCTGTGAAGAGGTTCTTCAGGTGGTGTAGGATGTACAGGCCCACCAGATCACTAACTTCAGCTGAGTCACTTGCTCCCATACTGACTCAAATGGGGTCTCAGACTTCTTGTCAATCCAGTAAAATCCCTCGTGGTGTAAAAAAGTCTGATGGGCGAGGAGGATCACATCCTGCTCAGCGTCAGTGATGGTAGTAAAATTCTTGGCAAAAGCAAGTGTGTCCTTCAGTAGAGGCTCTGAGATAGAAGTGTAGTAGTCGATAGTTTTCAAAAAAACATCACTCGACAAAATATCCCGTCCCTCTCCATCTCACCCCACCCCTACCCTCAACCCATGCTCACTTTCAATCCGCCTTACAGTACTGAGGTTATGTAAGTACTTTTTACCTACTTGCCTTTTCTATATATGTGTGTGAATGTGTCTTTTTATATTTATATATATATATATTTATATATATACGCATATGTGTGAATGTATGTTTGAATATATATGCGTGTGTATGTGTATTAATATAAATAATATATGTGTGTGTATTTGTAATAATATAAAATAATTGTTTCTACTTTAGGCACAACGCCAGCAATTATCCAGTACATTACTGGTACTTTATTTTATCAACCACGTAAGGATGAAAGGCAAAGTTAACCTCGGCGGGATTTGAACTCAGAATGTAAAGGGACGTAACTATGCTAGAAAGCATGGCGTCCAACCCTCTACCGATATTGCCAATTCACAAAATAATAATACATATATATGTGTATGTATGTATGTGTGTGTATATGTATGTATATATGTATATATATATATATGTATGTGTATGTATATATGTATATGTATTTATATATATATATGTATGTGTATATACATATATATATATATATATACATCATCATCATCATTTTATGTCCACTTTTCCCTGCTTGCAAGATATGGATATATTATTTGTGTATGTGAGTGTATATAGGTTAAATGTGTGTATGGGTTTATGTACGGATACAATATAGAGGAACAGTGGGAATTCCTGAAAGCTAACCTGCTGAAGGTGGCAGATGATGTCTGTGGCTGGAGCAGGCCTATAGGCAGGAGGAGAGTAACGTGGTGGTGGAACAGTAAGGTGGAGGAGTCAATTAAGGCCAAAAAGCAGGCTTGGAAAGTATGGCGGGATGGGGGAAGTAGAGAAGACTATCAAGTGGCCAAGAGGGAAGCTAGGAGACAAGTGTACTTCGCAAGAAGGGAAGCAGAGGAAAGAAAGTTCAAGCATGTTCTACAACGTGAGGACCAAAAACGTGAGGTGTTCAGGATTGCTAGGCAATGTGTCAAGGAAAACAGTGATATTGTCGGGGAGAAGTGTGTCCTTAATGATGGTGGTGTACTTGCCATCACTGACGCTGATAAGAAGGTAGCTTGGAAGTGTCACTACGAAAGGCTACTAAATGAGGAGAATAATTGGGAGAAAGACAGTCTCCCCCACATCGATCCAATAGAGGGACCAGCAGTGCTAGTTGAAGGTAGTATAATAAGTAAGGCAATCAAAGATATGAAAACGGGTAAGGCGGCTGGGCCTTTGGAAATAGTTGCTGAACGGTGGGACACACTATGGTCACCCGGATAGTAAACCAAGTCATACAGAATGAGGTCGTTCCGAAAGACTGGCATAGCAGCATCATCATTAACTGCTACAAGGGTAAAGGAGATGCCCTAGATAGGGGTAACTATATAGGCATTAAATTAATCAACCAGGTCATGAAGGTCACAGAAAGTGTAATAGCGCAACTAATCAGAGAGCGAATTGATCTAGATGAAATGCAGTTCGGGTTTGTGTCAGGTAAAAGTACCACAGACGCTCTTTTCATTGTACGACAACTACAGGAGAAGTACCTAGCTAAAAGTAAACCCCTATACTTAGCTCTTGTTGACTTGGAGAAAGCCTTTGACAGAGTCCCCCACTCCATTATCTGGTGGGCTCTTAGAAAACTAGGTGTTGATGAATGGCTTGTGAGAACTATACAAGCCATGTATAAAGAAACAGTCAGCAAGGTTAGAATTAACAACGAATATAGTGAAGAGTTTAGCGTAAAAGTTGGTGTTCATCAGGGCTCTGTCCTTAGCCCCCTCCTATTTATTATTGCCCTTCAGGCTATAACAGTGGAGTTCAAGATCAGATGCCCATGGGAACTCCTATAGACAGATGATCTAACGCTCATAGCTGAATCAATGGCCGAACTAGAGAAGAAATTCCAAATATGGAAGCATGGCCTAGAATCAAAAGGCCTTAAAATTAACCTGTCTAAGACTAAAGTTCTAGTTTGTAGTAAGGAAAATAGGGCACCAGTCCCATCTGGGAAAAGGCCATGTTCAGTGTGTAGGAAAGGAGTAGGCAGAAACTCCATTTTATGTCCCAAATGCAAAGTATGGGTTCATAAAAGATGTAGTGGGATCACAGGTAAGCTAACTAAGAATATAGATTTTATATGTGGCCGGTGCTCTGGTGCAATAAGTAGCAACAAGTGCCCACAGAATACTAGCTCATTCCATTGCACAGATGGTTCTATAGAAATAGTGGACACCTTCCGTTACCTGGGTGACAAAATCAGCAGTGGGGGAGGGTGCTCTGAAAGTACAGTAGCTAGAGTCAGAACGGGATGGAAAAAGTTCAGAGAGCTTATACCACTATTAGCCGCTAAAGGGTTCTCTCTAAAATTGAAAGGCAGGCTGTATGATGCCTGCATACGAACAGCAATGTTGCATGGCAGTAAGACCTAGGCATTGTGTGCAGAGGATATACGCAGACTGGAGAGGAATGAAGCTTGCATGCTCCGCTGGATGTGTAATAGTAATATACGTGAACGGCAAAGCATAAACGAACTAAGGGAGAAATTAGGAATAAAAGGGATCAGATGCTGTTTACTCGAGAGAAGACTACGTTGGTATGGTCACGTGATGCGCATGAAAGACGACAGCTGTATAAAAAAGTGCAGGGCGATAAAAATAGACGGTAGCCACGGAGTAGGCAGACCCAGAAAAACCTGGGACGACTTGATAAATTCCGACCTCACACACTTACACCTCTCCAAGACAATGTCACTGGACCGAGATCTTTGGCGCTACACAGTAATACAGAAGACCCGCCTTACCTAAGTACAAAGTGAAACCTACTACAGCCAGTAGGCACCTCTAACAAAAATACACCCCCGTCCCACTACCCCCACCCCATCCATACCACCCCTTCCAATGTAAAGTTATGTTGGTACCACAACATCCAGTCCAAATGAGGTTGTGTAGGTGTCACGACAAAAACACAGTCCACGCTGTAATGTGACCGTGTAGGTAACACGGTAAAAACCTGCCAGTCCACACTGTAAACGTGGTTGGTGTTAGGAAGGGCATCCAGCCGTAGAAAACCCGCCAGACAGTCCTATACGAGCGAGACAACCAATCTTGCCTCAAGTGGGAAAATTCCCGTCCAAACCCATGCTAGTGTGGAATATGGACGTTAAACGATGATGATGATGATGTATGTATCAGTTAGTTTGTATATGTACATATGTATACTTTTGTTTACATCCATGTGTTTACATTGAGAAGGAAGGAGCCATATATTGGTTTATTGTGTATATATACCAAATGCACATTCTGTAGAAGAATGCGGATATATGTGTGTGTGTGTATGTATGTGTGTGTATGTATATATATATATATCATCATCATCATCATCATCATCATCCTTTAACGTCTATCTGCCACGTTAGTATGGGTTTAGATGGGAATTGTCCCACTTGAGGCAAGATTGGTCGTCTTGCTCGTATGGGACTGTCTGGCAGGTTTTCTACCGCTGGATGCCCTTCCTAACACCAACCACGTTTACAGTGTGGACTGGGAGGTATTTACCATGTTACCTACACAGCCACATTACAGCGTGGACTGTGTGTGTTTTTATATATATATATATATGTATTTTTTTTTTTTATGACCATGCTGTAAAATGGAGGGGTATAGAGGGCCCTTGAGTCTAGTAAGACATCCTCTCTATTACATATTACATATTAGTTTATTTAACAATGATAACGAAGGCAAGTTATTTTACATATCTCATTCATTGTTTTACGATCGTTTCGGAGGGTTGATCATATCGATATATTGACTGACCTATAGCAGTTGCAGAACTGTATACTATCAGACCTAATATATGGGTTCAATTATACCGCCTTCTTCGGAAACAATGAAGTTAGAATCTTTATTGTTAGTATATAAAAATAGACATACAATACAAATATATATTCCAGATTGCCTCCTATGATTGGTAAATATATTGGAAGGAGTGTTCTAGGAGCTTGCCTTCACTATCATTAGAGGAGTAAGTGTAAGAAGTAGTTGAAGTTAGTTTACAATCTACTCGATATATCACAGAAGCAGATAGGACAGGAAGAATCAGTTTTATCCTGGGTGAATATACATTTGGGTTGTTGTTGTTTAACTCTTGGTCAGCTATGATCAAACAGAATAATAATTAAGTTTCTGACCATTCTTTTCCCCCCTCGTATATCTAGGATTGTCATCTTTAGTATGGCCTTCCTATTTTACTAAAAAAATGGTATAGTGTGATTCAAGGAAAGTTAACTGCTATTTCTAGCAGATCGTGCGGCTGCATAAAGGCATCTTCTTTGATGTTTTTATTTATTTTTCTTTTTATCTCCAAGTCAGCCCTGTGTAAATCAATACTTCAAAAAGTTTCAACTGCAACCATTCTGATTTTTCGATACTAGAGACAAAATTGTCCATATGTATCTTCATATAGGGTAGGGATCTTAAACTCAAGGACTCAAAAGGACCATTACATCCTGTGTGAGAGGCACAGTAAACCAAAAGAGAAACGTGTGTGGGGGTTTCAACCAGTTACAATACAGTTGCTATTTATTCCCCCCCCCCCATCAAAATGAATACACATATGAAAGTAAGTGGGATATGCGAACTAGTACAAAATGTAGGGGGACAAATTTTCCTTAATTCCGGTTTTACTTTGGTAAATTTCGTCTTTCCCGTATACATTTTGATAAATTCCGTCCTCGCGTATTTTATTGTATTTCTTGGGTAAATTGCAATAAATTGTACTAAAAAATTTATTAAAACAGACAAATTACCAAGTTTTAGAAAAATATTAATCACAAAAATTGTTCTATGCTAGCCATAGAAAATAGTTTGTAGGCTACATACGGCCCGCGTGTTTGCGAGACGTGGTATAGAGTGTATTTGAGAGAATTTGGTTATGTCTAGCAGATCAAGTGATCAGAGTAATCTTATGTTTGGAACCAAGAATAATTGTTTCTACTTTTGGCACAAGGCAATCAATTATCCCAGTGCATTACTGGTTCTTTATTTTATCGACCCCGGCGGGATTTGAACTCAGACCGTAAAGGGACGTAACTATGCTGGAAAGCATTTCGTCCGACACTACCAATACAGAATAATTGTTTCTACTTTTTGGCACAAGGCCAGCAATTATTCCAGTACATTACTGGTGCTTTATTTTATCGACCCCGTAAGGATGAAAGGCAAAGTTAACCTCGGCGGGAATTGAACTCAGATCGTAAAGGGACGTAACTATGCTGGAAAGCATAATCCAACCCTCTACCGATACTGCCAATTCACCGCCCTAGACATACAATGACGACGAATTGCCCAAGCATAGAACTTAATTAGTAACTCACTGGAACTGACGTCATTCCATTCGCTCATTTTTTCTCACTCACATGTAAACAAAATGAAGCAGCGAAACTGATGTATTGACACAAAATTAAGGTGAAACTAATTCTATAAATTTTACGCAAATTCTAAATAAAATATAAAATTCATTTCCCGAAAAAATAGTAGTTCATGGTTGTTGAACTTATTCTTCTACACGTGTTTATGTAGATAGTATGTAAATAAATTATCACTGGTGCCATATTTTTTACTGGAAATTCTTTGCCAACATCCACTACCCTTCATATACACACAGGCCGTTTAGATCAACAAAATTGGGCGAGTTATTCAAAACTTTATGTGCATATAAAACCTCACCACCATTGTGTGCGTCTAATCATATCGGTTCTAGTAAGTTACTTTCACTTGTTTGACGACCTAAAATAGCATTTAACCAAACTATCCGTGAAGTAAGTTAAACATTTCAAATACTTTGTGATAAACATAACATACACACACTACTGAGTATCCATTCTTCCCTAGGTATAAACATTTCTCACTGTATACAAATATGAGAGGGATGTAATAAAAAAACAAACAAAAAAACCGGGGGTTGTTGGTAGTGAAAAAGTTGAAAGATAGATGGAATAGATAATCTAAATAAGAGTTGTTGGAAATGACACAGAAAAAGAGAATTACATTATAGTAATGTATGTGTGTATATAGTGGAGAAGAGTAATAGGACGAACCAGTGGATGGAAGGTTGTCACGATAGCCCTGCTCATCGTTCACAATGCATCTCCGACGAAGAGTGTATGCCGTCTCGAGGTTCTAGAGGACAGAATAGAGAAAGACAGCCAAGGAGATGCGCTGAAATAGCCATTCCAACAACTTGTGGGTGGCCAACTCTACCCCGATCGCATTAAGCAAGGAGGTGGTTCGAGGACCCAGAGCACCAGGAATTTCCACAGCAATAAACCTATTTATTGGGGTCTATACTTCAACAAATTTCGATTTTCAGGGCTAAGAAATCCGAATATTTCGCTGAGACCAGCTGGAAACAATAGTTTAATGAAAAAGAGCAACAGTAGAACGGGTGCGTGTTTAAAAAACAGACGTTGTGTGATTGGTCAAGTGCCACTATAGTACTCATATTTGATTGGTTGATTTTAACATTTATCATGTGTTGTATTTCAACTCATATCGTCAGTGTGTATTTACAGCCAGCATTAATGTATGTATACAAGTATTAACATGTGTGTAGTTTATATGAATTATATATAAGTGCGTGTGTGTATATTTATATATATGTATGTGTAGCTGTGCTACTGCATAATTGGTGTTGTGTGTGTTGCCTCACTGTTTATATTGCTGCCCTGACCATACGTAGTCCGGACTTCATTAATCCGTCTGCTCCTTTTACTATATATCATGGCTAGCGGCTCTTCCTGGGTTTACTTTGAGGTAAAGTGCTCTATGTTATAATTAAATGTTAATTTACCAATTATTATTATTACTTTGTCGCGCAGTGTAGATGGAAAATGCACCGGACTATTTTGTCATCTGTTAAGTCAAGGACCTCAAACAATCGTTATATACAGCTATTCTTTCCTTCACATTTTCTACAAGTATAAAAATTTACAATTCCGTTTAACGCTTGATTTCTATTACAAAAAAGGTATTGTTGTCCGCGAAAGATACACGTTTCGATTTCTTCCTTTGACAATTTTTTAGTCATGTACCTAATTGAAAGAAAACATGGTTGGATATTCACACTAAGGTAGATCGCTCATGTATATATATATATGAGAGAGAGATATATCATGCTAATTTACAGAAGTATTTTACTTTCAACTTGTACTATACTGGGTATACCGAGAATTTGCAGTGACGAGCCATTAGTCTTTTTGGTGAGTCCAATACTTGCCGGGTGGAGACCGGGTTGGTAACAATAATTGACAATACTTACAATGACTAATAGTCAGTGTAAAAACTTCATTATCGAAGCGATCATCGTACTGTTCTAATGCTAGATGTATGTGTGCAATAACGCTTCTGCCATTCCCTCGTCCTTCCTGAATCAACAAAACAAAACCGGTTGCTTCTTACCTATACTCTCTGAGAAAGCATGGATATCACATGCCAAAATTTCTTCGTAATGGCATACACACACACACACACACACACACACACACACACACACACACACACACATATATATATATATATATATATATATATATATATTTGTGTATATAAAATTGTAAAAATAATTTAAAGTTGAATAATATCAGGATTATGGTTTGCTATT
>OZ024743.1:261102878-261112878 GCA_964016885.1 Eledone cirrhosa | reverse complement strand
ACAAGTATACTTTACAAGAAGAGAAGCAGAAAATAAAAAATTTAAGCATGTTTTGCAGCGTGAGGGCCAAAAGCATGAGGTGTTAAGGATTGCAAGGCACTGTGTCAGGGAAAATTGTGATGTTGGGGAGAAATGTATCTGAGATGATAATGTCAAACTTGCCTTCACAGATGCTGAAAAGAAGGTAGCATGGAAGCGTCACACTGAAAGATTACTGAATGCATAGGAAGAAGATAGTTTGCTCAAGTTGACCCAAAAGAGTGACCGGCTGTACAAGTTAGTAGTAGTATGTAAGGCAATCAAGGATATGAAGACAGACAAGGCAGCTGGCCGTTCAGAGATAGTGGCCAAGATGCTGAAAGCATCAGGTATGGAGGATCACATCATAGTCACCCGTATTGTAAACCAAGTAATACAAAATGGTGTCATACCCAATGAATGGCGTAGCACCATCATCGTCAACTGCTACAAGGGCAAAGGAGCTGCTCTAGACAGAAAACTATAGAGGCATAAAATTAGTTGACCAGGTTATGAAGAGTTATAGCACAGCTGATTTGGGACCAAATTAACCTAGATTAGATGCAGTTTGGATTTGTGCCAAGTAAAAGTACCACAGATACCCTCTTCCTTGTAAGAAGTAGTAAAATTCTCTACTGGAGAAATCTTTTCAGAGTTCCCTGTTTCATTATCTGGTGGGCTCTTAGAAAACTAGGAGTAGACAAGTTGCTTGCAAGGGCAGTACAAGCCATGTATAGAGGAACAGTCAGCAAGGTCAGAATTAACAATGACTATAGCAAAGAATTTAGCGTGCATGTCGGTGCCCATCAGGACTCGGTTCTTAGCCCTCTCTTGTTTATTATAGTCCTGCAGGTTATAACAGAGGAGTTTAAAGACTGGCTGCTCATGGGAACTTCTGTATGCAGATGACCTAACCCTCATAGCTGAATCTATGGCAGAATTAGAGAAGAAATTTCAAACCTAGAAGCATGGCCTAGAATCAAAAAGTTAACTTGTCAAAGGGAAAACAGGGCCTTGTTTAGTGTGCAAACAATGGGTACACAAGAGATGTAGTGGAATCTCAAGCAGGCTAGCAAAGAACGTAGGTTTTGCATGTGGCTGATGTACAGATGCAATGAGTAGCAGAATCCCATAGAATACAAGCTCTTTCAAATGCCCAGAGGACTCTGTAGAAGTAATAGCTAGTTTCTGTTACCTGGGTGACCAAATTAGCAGTGGAGGAGAGTGTTCCGAAAGCACAGAGTGAGAATGGGTTGGAGAAAGTTAAGGGAGCTACTACTGCTGCTAACAACAAAAGGTTTTTCCCTCAAAATGAAGGGCAGATTGTATGATGCATCTATATGAGCATCAATGTTGCATGGTAGTGAGACCTGGGCACTGTGTGCAGAGGCCCTGTGGAGATTGGAAAGAAATGAAGCTTCCATGCTTCGATGCATATATGGTAGTAATATACATGAATGGGCATAAGAGGGATCAGTTGCAGTGTGCAGGAGAGGAGATTGTGTTGGTATGGGCATGTGATGTACATGAAGGATGACAGCTGTATAAAAAGGTGCAGAGCACCCAAAGTTGATGGAAACTATGGAGTAGGAAGACTTGGGATGAGGTGATAAAAGTTCACCTTGCACAATTGCACTTCTCAAAGGCGATGACACAGGACCGTGATATCTGGCGTTATGAAATAATACCTTCCAATGTGTATGGGTTGAGCCATACATCTAGTATGCGCCACCTTCCCCTTCCATACACTTCCCATGTTGTAATATGCCACCCACGTCCTAACACCCCACTCCTCATCCATGCCCCTAGATCTACCTTCTCATGCACCCTCCCCATCCAAGTCCTCAGTCACTCTGTAAAGTGGCCATTTTTGGTTCCATGACAAGGAGCACCTAGTGCACACTGTAATGTGGTCATATATGTGTCACGACAAAACGCACCCAGTCCATACTATAAAGTGCTCATATAGGTGTCATGAGAAAAAGCATCCAGTACACACTGTAAATGCAGTTGGCGTTAGGAAGGGTATCCAACTGTAGAAACCAAGTTCAAATTAGTTCTGTATGATCAAGACACAGCCATCCAACCTAGCTTGTCTCACAATGAGACAGCTCATCTAACCCATGCTCGCGTAGAAATTAAACAGTGATGATATATATATATATATATATATATCTGCCTGTCTTTCTTTCTATCTGTCTGTCTGTTTCTATCTGTCTGTCTGTTTCTCTCTCTCGTTCTCTATACTGCCGTATGTAAGCCAATATCTAAGTGATATTTCCAGTTACACCCTATATATGTTATTGATCTCTCTCTCTCCCTCTCCCCCTATGTATATATATATATCCCTTTCTTCAATCATTGCCATTAAGCTATCTCTGTTAAGTTTGTAGTGATAGCTGCTGCTCTTGTTGTTTATACCTCCTCCTCTTTCGACTAGTGCTTAGTATTGGATTCACAATCATGTGTATTTGATTCCTGGGTTGGTTGTCACATTGTATTCTTGAGTAATGTATATGACTTTTCATGATAGGAATGGAGCTCCATATCACTAAAATTTCACATAAGGCCAGCTAAACCTACGTAGGCGTGAGCTGTAAATTTTTTTTTTTTTTTTATTTTTTTATTTTTTTTATTTTTTTTTAAATTTATTTATTTATTTTTTATTTTTTATTTTTTTAAAAATATTTCAATACAAGTGAGCTACACATGTCTGTTATACCTATTTATGATGAACCAACAAGAGAACTTCTTCATGGCTACTTGACCAGCTTGTGGTAGCAGCCAATTTTCCTTCATCTTAGAAAAGGAAAGAGATTTTAGTCAAAACTATACAAGAATATGGGAGGTACATGACTAGAGAGCCTTTGATCATAGACTGGCTCATCCTGTTGATGAACCAAGGAGTGAACCATTATGAGATCGCTAGACAAAATCTTCCTTGCACACACTCTTACCTTGTTAAAAAACAGATGGACACATTGAATAATGTAGTTCTAGTTACACTATATATATATAAAACTACTCTTAAAAAGACATGAGATAATTTAATCCTAGATACACTATATATATATATATATAAAGCTACTCTTAAAGGACACGGAGACATTGAATAATGCAGTCCTTGAATGTATGTAGAGGTCTGTGACCTTGTGGTAAGGGTGTTGGACTTACGATCATAATGTTGTGGGTTCGATTCCTGGGCTGGGTTGTATGTTGTTTTTTTGAGCAAAACACTTCATTTCACTTTGCTCTAGTTTACTCAGCTGAAAAAGAGTACCAGCAATAGCTGGAGGTTTAATCCTGCGATGGACTGGCCTCCTGTCCAGGGGAGAGTCTTGTACTCTCAGTTGCTTCACACCATGAAACCGGGATAAGCACCAGCCTAACGAGTCTTCTGGCTTACGACAGACTTTAAACTTTTGATACACTACATATAAAACTACTCTTAAAAGAAAATATAGTGATGGCTGGAATAGTTTTAAATAGCTCTGCTTGATCAACCCAGAGGAAGTTTGGTATCAGAAGGAATAAATCATTGAACTGTTTGACTTAATCCTTTTGATACCAGCCTGATCAAAACCAGCTCTGGCTCTATGGAAAGAAGCCTTTTCGTTTTAAAGCATTCCTATTTAAATTAAAACACTCCAACATAACTTTATATAAAAACTTTAAGTTATGTTACACAAGGTGTTTGTTTTAAATTATTTACATTTTCAAAACTAATTAAAAATTGTAGGCAGTTTCTTGCATTAGAAATATGGTAATGAAAGGGTTAATTCTTTCGAAATCATATTTCTAATGTCATACACCATTTTAAATAGTTGTTAAAGGATTTGGAGGGATTTACTAAAATTATCAATTATTTCGTTATTAAGATAGTATTTATAACATAACTTAACAGAAAGTTTTTATATAAAGTTATGTTGGAGTGTTTTAATTTAAATAGGAATGCTTTAAAACGAAAATGCTTCTTTCCATAGAGCCAGAGCTGGTTTTGATCAGGCTGGTATCAAAAGGATTAAGTCAATAAGAATTCAGTTTTATGGCCATTGACCAAATGTAATGGTATACAGACTGTGAACTCTTTATCTGATATTTCAGTACATTTTCCCTTAGCATTAAATTGAGTACTTTATAACTTCAGTTGCAATGCTCTGAAAAAAAGATATGGAAAATGGTGAGTGGTTGGGGCTTTTGAAATGTGGCTACTATTATAAATAGGCTATCAATTGTTTTTCATGACAGAAATGTCATGAAAAACAATTACCATTTTTGCAGTGTATGTGTGAGTGAGGTTGAGAAATGCATACCAGAAAATTAAATCTTATCTAAACTTGTCCTATTAGTTACTGAAAAACTTATGCTATAACATTCCACTTTGTTTTACCTAGAAATTAAGCCCTTGAGCCTAGATATTGACCTCTTTACCTTTCTCTGTGTCTGCCTGCACCCCCCCCCTCTATATTAATGATAATGTTTTTCTGACAAATCTTTCACCAATTAAAGACAGGATCACTGTATTTAAGAATGAAATAGGGTATTTACCTGAAAGCTTTATGTAAAATTTACTTGTATGAACAAGAATATATTTTCTTATATTTTGTTTCTTTATTACACATGCAAAGAGAATATTACAATATTATGTTGAAGGTATAAAGTTTAATCTTTTTAGTCAGGCACATGCATCTATATATATATATATATATATATATATATATATATATATATATATATATATAATGTGTGTGCATCTCTTTGTAGTTAGTAATAGATCTTGTTCTTTAACTGTTTTGATACCGAACTACATGAACCAGCCCTAAAAGATTTTTTTATATAAAATTATGACAAGTTTTTTTAGATAAATAGAAACACTTTAACATTCTAAATATGTGTTATTTTACTTTGTATATGTGTTCTGTAAATAATGTAGAGGTGTTCTATGTGTAAGGTTTGGTGGAAAATTGGAAAAAGGTCATTAAAACATAAATGTTGCATTTATTCTGGCTCTCTGCATTCTAAGCTCAACTCCTGCATGAGTTCAACACTCTAACCACTACTTTTTTTGTCAATCTTTTTGTTGTATACATACATATATATAGCCTTTTTTATCTACTAAAGTAAAAAAAAAATTTAATGACGTTTTTAAGTTTCTCATAAAAAAAAAATGCAAAATGCTCATTTCGAAACGCATGTTATTTAGTTTATAATTTTTCAATTTTGTTTTTTTATCAAGGATAAAATGGAAGTCGTAAAAGACAAGCTGATAGAGGCTCAGGAATTCTATAACTGGACATTGTCATTTTCTGGTAAGTTATAAAAAATAGTAATTATTCCTTTATTCTTCAGGGGATTTAGTTGAACATATAATAATAATGAAAATATTGTGTACAGTGCTCAGGTGCACTACAACTCATCAAAAGTGTATGTATAGTACATAGGGAAATGTACAAACGTCAGGAAAATGAAGAGTGCATGTGTATGGAAGGGGGACATCAGGTGAAGTTTTGATGAATTTCGGGAAGCATGAGGGTTTTAAAGGATGCAGTGTCACGGCAGCTAACAACTGACGTAGGCAGTTTGTTCCATGCTTCAGCAACTGTAAGCGTGAAAAAATGTTTCCGAAAGTCGTGGGAGCTGTGCTGTTTTCTGACTTTGTAGGCATGTCCACATGTGTTAGACACATGGAGATCAAAATGGTGCTCAGGGTTGTTGTTGGTGAGATGGTTAATAACTTTGTGGGTGTTTACCAAGTCCATTGCCAGACGCCAGAGCTTCAATGAATCCATGCCCAGGGAAGCAAGGCGTTCATAGTATGGTAGGTGTCTGATGGAGGGCATGCGCTTGGTTGCACGTCTCTAAACAGTTTCCAGGAGGTCAATGTTCTGAGCAAGATAGGGGTTCCAGACTGATGATGCGAATTCCAAGTGTGGTCGTACCATAGCTGTATATAGCTTTAAATAGATGGCTGGAGAGCGGTTAACAAAGGTCTTGCTGAGTGATGCCAAGACACCTTCGGCCTTCTTGACAATTTTAGAGATGTGCTTTGTCCAACACAAATCGCTGCTGACAGTAATGCCCAGGGCATGTTCATAAGAGAACTTCTTGATATAAGTGTTGTGGAGGGAGTATGTGGACGCTGAATTTTTCCTCCCAAAATGCATGGTGGTACACTTGTCCACAGCCAGCTTCAGTTGCCAGTCTGTGATCCATTGCTGCATTGTGTCCAGGTCTGATTGTAGGAAAGAGTTATAGATTTCAGGATCTGTCCTTTTAATTTCAAGGTACATCTTGATGTCATCTACATATTTCAGTACTGTGGCATTCTTTAAGTTGATGAGCCACTGTCACTGATCCGGGTAATGTCTTCAAGGAACTCGATAAGCTGATCACAGCAGCTGGAGTTAGGGATAAATCCAAATTGTGAGGGCCGGACGAGGCTGTGAGAGCTCCAGAAGTTCCAAAGTGTTTCTCTGACACAGGATTCCATCAGTTTGACAATACAGCTAGTAAGACTGACTGGACGATAGTTGACAGGTGACGTGCGGTCGCCCTTTTTGAACAGGGGAATGACACTGGCAGTTTTTCACTGCTCCGGAGTAGCACCATTGTTGAGACAGTATTGAAAGAAGAAAAAAAAGCTGGTGCAAAAGGAAGTACCCCCTACGTTTGAGAAGCAGGTATGTAACACCATCAAGACCAGGGGAGGCATAATTGAGCTTATTCTTAAGGTGATGTTGCAGCATTGCAGGTATAAATTCCATAGTTGTTATGGAATTTGATGGTGGAGATGGTACATTTTGGTTTTCAACAGTAAAAATGCTTGCATAGCACTCGGCAATGAGTTCTGCGCATTCTTTAGGATCGTCAGTGATTAGGCTTGTGTGGGGATTGCAAAGAGGACCAACTGGAGAGTGAGGTCTCTGCTTTGAATGTACATATTTCCAGAACACCTTACTGTCAAGATTGGTTGCTATGCACTGTTCAAATTCAAGCACTGCCTTTTTTGTCACTTGCTTGAGATGGTTGGAAGATTTATTCCGCTTTTTTCTGTTGGCATCTGATTTATGCAGTTTATATTCCTGTTCAGCATTCCGACGTTCTTTCCTGGCAAGTCGGACCGCTGAAGTTTCCCAAATTGCACTTTTGGGGTGGTTTTTTTTCCGCTTACGTGGCACTGATGCTGCACACACTATCCATATTGAGTCCAGGTTGCTCTGGAGTATAGTGTTCACATCTCCAGAGTTATAGAACTCATGCCAGTTTGGGCGCTGTAGCTGTGCTGTACAAGTTCCAATCTGCCTTCTTCCAATCAAAGCAAGCAGATTGGAGATGGTTCTGGTTTTGTTGCTGCCCGCAAGAGCGTAAACAACACCAAGCAGAAGTGTTGACATGGTCATACGTATGTCACAGAAAAAAACTTCTTGTGATTCGTTCAAATCAATGCAAGGAATTACCAAAAGATTTGAACGAATGTAAACCATCACACCACCACCACGGCGATTAATGCGGTCCTTACGGAACAGGTTGTACCCAGTAATGCTGAAAACCCCATCACAGAGTAAGGAATGTGCCCATGTTTCCGTGACTGATGAAGTCAGGGTCAATGCTTCTGACATAGGAGTTAAACAGATGTATCTTGTTGCATAAACTGCGAGCATTTTAGGACAACAATTTGTACCCTGCTTGCAGTTTATGATGGTGTGTAGAGGATGGCAGGTTGTTCTGGTTTAGTTTCCCAGAGTTGTTGCAGTTTTTTCATTGCCAGTTATTGTGAGTAGAGCACACTCAGACCAGCTGGTATCTCTCATCCACATTTCACAGCCTTAACAAACCTCCAGATCTGCCCATCATATCAACCCCACTACTTATTCTTTCAAGTCTGCTACTTACTTCACTAGTATCTTTTTGTCAAATTGTTTGGTTAAGGCAATACTAAAAATGTGCTAGGGGCAATGAGTCGTGTGGTTTTTCATGAATACAGACATTTAAATTTCAAATTTATCAAACCATATCACTTAAATTGAGCTTTTTCTCAAAGTGGCCAACTTGAATTATAATTTTTTTTATAAGATGCAATCAGTTTGAAGACTGATTTTGAGTGGGCACCACACAGTCCTGATTTAAGCCCTCCACCAAAGATTTCTTTCTTTGGCGCTAGAAGGACAGAGTATGTATTAATAAATCCACAACCATCACTGAACACTAGGGAGGAGTGAGAGCCATCCCTAGATCTTTTTGCAAAAGTGTTATGCTAAACATCAACATTTGCCTAAAAAAAATGCATGGAATCAAATGTGGATAACTTGGAACATGTGCTGTAATTTTGGACAGAAACATCAAAAGATAGTGAATTTTTGATATGTTGTTTTTAATGGTTCAAACTAAATATATTTGGAGTTTCATCAGTTTTTGTAAAAAGAAAATGAATAATATAGACAAAAATATAAATGGGACCCATTTTTTTTTTTTTTAGTTACTAATGCTCTGTGAAGTTACTTTCATTCAATTTAATGGGCTTTGCCTGACATATACTTTGGATGTATATACACTTTTTAATTGTTGATTGTACAAAGACATTTAGTTTTGAATCCTTTTGTCATAAGTTTTCTCAACTTGTCAAACATATATATATATATGTTTCTATGTGTGTGTGTAATGTTATATTTGATTTTGATTATTAATAAATATTTTCTTTTCTTTCCTTTCTTTCTGTATTTTTTCTTACTCCTGCAAGATCCAAGAGTTGCTGATTGGCCTTTAATGGATGGAATCTCCAATACGCTAGCATTATCAGGACTTTATCTTTTCATTGTCTGGTGTGGCCCTATTTATATGCACAAGCGAAAGCCATTTGTTTTAAAATGGCCTTTATTCTTCTATAATCTTCTGCTTATCATTTTGAATTTTCACATATGTTTTGAGGTAAATATTTATTATTATTGTTATTATTATTATTGTTATTATTATTATTGTTATTGTTATTATTATTATTATTATTATCATCTTTGTTGTTCAGTCTTTCATGACGTGGTTTACACCACACGTGTAAGTTTGTTCTATTTTCCCAATTATTCAACCTTTTGCATTGGAATTTTATTGTTTTGAAGGTAAGCGAGTCAGCATTTTAGTGAACTGGGTAGTTTTAGCTATACCCTTAGGGGCTAAACCTGTGTTTGTTTTTCAAATATGGCCCTCAATTTTCTGTGACAATTAAGATGGTGGACAAAGACATTGCATCTACTAAACGGAATGGCGGGCTGTCCATAGAGTGGAACAGTCAAAATTCTGAAAACAATGACAGCAGCAGCAGCACATACCAAAACTTATTTCATGCAAATGAAGCGGACTTTCTGGCTGTCAATTTTTACCTCTGTGAATGCCGCTGCATCCACCGCAATGACAGTAGGCACGGCCAACACCACTGGCACAACCACCGCAACAACTGAAACGAAAAACAAATGACAGCAATAACATGACCAACAAGACCAACAACAACACCAACAATGAGAGGAAGAATGACGATGACAAGATGAACGGCACCAACAACAGAACAAATAACAGCACATTTGCAGCTGCAGGTGCAAAATCAAGACGATTCTTTTAAGTTGATATTTCAGACAAGAAAGAACGTTTGACCTAGGCATGGAAACTTATTAAGAGAGAAAAAACCTGAGCCAAAGTAATGGCAGCAACGCAAAGAAGGACACTCGTTTATAGATGCATTTCGGTACAAACCCGTAAAGTGTAACTGCCCCCCCCCCCCCCCCCCCCCCCCAACCTCAAGTGGAAGCAGCATTGAAATGCATCAAAGAAGATGTGGAATACATAGCAAGGGCCAGACAGTTTGGCACCATCTCGGTGTTGATCAGAACTGAGGCCCTTGCTATAAAACACTCAGTGGTCCCCTGTAAAATGGACCACTTTATCATGTACTCCTCCCATATGGGCAGAATAACCATGAAGGTCTGCATTCCCAGGA
>OZ024743.1:261048971-261071471 GCA_964016885.1 Eledone cirrhosa | reverse complement strand
CCACATTACCCAGTCTGAGAATTGAACTCACAACCTTTCGATTGCAAGGCCAATGCTCTAACCACTAAGCCATGTGCCTCCATTATATATATATATGTGTGTGTGTGTGTGTGTGTGTGTGTGTGTGTGTGTGTGTGTGTGTGTGTGTGTGTGTGGCGAATTGGTAGTCGTTAAGACATTGGGTAGAATGCTTTACGGTATTCGTCCCACCTCATTGGGCGCTCTGAGTTCAAATCCCGCTGTGGTCAACTTTGCCTTTCATCCTTTCGAGGTTGATAAAAAAAAAAAAGTACCAGTCCAGTACAGGGGTCGATTTTTTTTTTTTTTTTTTTTTTTTTTCTTCCTCTATAGAAAAATCGGCAGTGTTCAAACCTGGAGAGTGTTGGGCTCCGCCAGGTTTTAAAATGCCCGAGACACGGTGTATGACGGTGCCTCTATGAATCCACAAGGAGTTATGGGATCTTTATTCTTATATATATATATAGAGAGAGAGAGAGAGAGAGAGAGAGAGAGCGAGCTGAGAAGTTTCTAGTTAGGATTAGTAAGACCATTGTTCAGCTTATTACTTGATACTTAAAGTGGAGTGTAGGTATTATAATGATTTTCATTATGATATATAGATATATATTAGAAAATTGGGTAAAATCCCCTTAGAGATAGAAAAATAAGTAGCAAGCAGTCACTACAGAAGATTGAACGCTGTATCTCTTGAATTCCAACTAAACACATTGACCACTATAGCCATTTTTAATAGTCCACTAAAATTTTATTGAAATGGTATCATGTTCCAAAATCTCAGGATTTATTTAGTTCTATACCTACTACAAATGTACGAAAACTCAAGTCCTTGTGGCTTTTATTTTTGGATTTAGCTGAAAACATGGAAAGCTTCGCTCACATCCCCAAATCGACTGCAACAAAATAGGCTTTACATAAATATTTAAAAAATTGCAAAAAGAAAAAGTTTCATTTAAAAAAACCTGAAAACAATAGGTAACTGCTATCCCATGGACACTATTAATTTGTGTAATTTAAAGATGATTATCACCTCAGTTTCAAAGATATGACATCACAAATATGACTAATTATTAATTTAGGCCTAATTAGGCAAGATTTCGACCAATTCGCTGACCATTCAAATTGTCATATTTCCTAAAGTATTCATCCAAATTTCACGAATGAGGTATCAAAATATTTATTTTTCGATGCTCTCCAAGAAAAGTACAATAGAAGTTAGATATAAATATTGTCAAAAATTCATAGCTATTAAAATACCTTTAGAGACAGAAAAATAAGTGGCCAGCAGCAACCACAGAGAATGGAATTCCGACCAAGGGCTTTAACCACTACACTACGTAGTAGTTGATAACAGTTCCTGGCTGTGTTGATTAGAGTTTACAGATTCCACCAATGCAAAAATAAACACACTGCTATCACTGAAATACATATGCAACAAATACAATTATGTAACAACTGTTTTGACATTATTCATATATATATATATATATATGTGTGTGTAGTAAAAATCAGTGGATGTGAAAAAAGAATAAAGAAAACAGTGCTTAATCTGTTATGGGAGCTGATATATTATTTATTTAATTTCATATATGGAACAAAAAGCGCTACCTATGGTTTCAAGGTCCAATGGTAGTATTTTTTTGTTTCGTTTATGAACTTAAATAAATAATTGTTTCTACTTTTGACACAAGGCCAGCAATTACCCAGTACATTACTGCTACTTTATTTTATCGGTAAGGATGAAAGGCAAAGTTAACCTCGGCAGGATTTGAACTCAGAATGGCAAGGGCCGTAACTGTATGCGTCAAAGCATGTCGTCCGACCCCACTACCGATACTGCCAATCCACCGCTTAAATAAATAATATAAGTATATCATCAATCTCTTTCTCTCTGTGGTTATAATTTCATTAGCAACGAAGGGTAGATTTTTTTTTAGTCAACAACAGCAGAAACATCAACATAGAACAATGATTCATTGATTACCACCCTGTAACCAAACATAGCAGCCACTCTACCTACATAGCAACTGCTGTACTCACATAGCAACCGGTCTCCATAAAACAACCACTCTACCCATATAGCAACTACTGTACTCACATAGCAACCACTGTACCCCATACCAACCACTCCACCCCATACCAACCACTCCACCCCATACCAACCACTCCACCCCATACCAACCACTCCACCCCATACCAACCACTCCACCCCATACCAACCACTCCACCCCATACCAACCACTCCATATTGAACAAGAGGTATAAAGAATGCTCACAACAGTTTACTAAAATTGTTGCTGTTGTTGTTTAACCCAAAGTCAAGACTGACTTTACTGAATTATTATGAAAGTCATTCCAACTATGACCATCTTGTCTAGGACTACATTATCTAATGTGTATTTTCCTTATCGAAGTTGCTAGGGTGAAATTTGAGGCTGGTGTGGTTGCTTTTTCTAGTAGGTTGCATGAACATGTAGATACTCCTTTTGGTACCTCTCAATATATTTTTTTTAGGGTGCAAGCTCTGCACTCTTGACAGGGTGGTGTATCTTAGCTGTGTCCTGCTGACAAGATGGTGAAAGCATTGCTTTCGAGAACAGCCAGCATTACCCACTGTATCAGCCATTTCACTTTATGGGAACAAGCTTTACATTCTTGGCTGGGTGGGACATCTCAGTTTTGCATCCCGCTGACAAGATGATGAAAGCATTGCCATGGAGAACAGTCAGCAATACTTGCTGCATCAACCACTTCACCTTACGGGATCAAGTTCTGCATCCTTGGCTGGGTGACATATTTCAGCTGTGACCTGCTGAGAAGATGGTCATACCATTGCCACAGCGAACAACCAGCAATACCTACTACATCAGCCATTCAGCCTTGCGAGGCTCCTTCCTAAGGTGTCATGATCTCCTCCCAACTTGATGGGGGAAAGCAGCAGTCCAGTGACTGAGGCCACTGGAGATCCCAATGGCAACTGACACAAGTGAATGGTCAGTCAGTGCTTAGATTTTAATTTAAATTGTGACACCTACTCAAGAGGAATGAAGAGTTGTAGCTAGTGGAAATAAACATAAGGTCAGCCAACAACACAAGTTTGTGTACTTGGTCAGTTCTTAGTAAATAACTACAGGGTTGCTCAGGTCTTTGAGGACATTTGCATAAATTTAGTAAAAAGATGCACGTCATGAAAGAGCATTATTTGAGAAAAAATGTGGCGGTGGATTGGCAGTATCTGTAGAGGATCAGACGCCATGCTTTCCAGCATAGAATTATGTCCCTTTGCGGTCTGAGTTCAAATCCCGCCGAGGTTAACTTTGCCTTTCATCCTTATGGGGTTGATAAAATAAAAGTACCAGTAATGCACTGGGATAATTGCTGGCCTTGTGCCAAAAGTAGAAACAATTATTTAAGAAAAAATTGGCATGGATAATCTTGACTCTTCTTGATGCAGCTCCTCAATCAATGTGATGTTAGCATTGATGACTGCTTCAATACGAGGTCTGAAACATTGACATGTCTGAATCAGATGATCATTATCTATTTTGGATATTGAGCTAATTATGGTGGACTTTAAGAGATTTTATTGTGTTACGAGGACATTGATTGACTTCCCTCTCAGTTATGTCCCTTGCATATTAGTCCAATGGATTCAGGTTTGAAGAGCTAGGAGGCCATATGTTTGGAGTGATGTGATCGTGGAGATTGTAACTCATCCATTCTTAGCTTGTCTTGGCCTTATTAGATGGTGCCAAGCCTTGTTGGTAGGTGTATGGTCATCTTTTGCTCATGCTCTCTATCTAAGAGGTGAGATGTATGTATATGCAAGCAATCGTGCTAGCATGTAAAGTTATCTTCACACACATAAACTGAGGGGTAATTTCAAACAGTTTAGTATCAATACAGTTTTGTACCATAGAACCAGGGGTAATTTCACACAGTTTGGTATCAAAAGGATTAAATACTTAACAGAAATATTGTAATTTTTTATATGTATATTTTACAGATTGCCAAAGCAATATGGTGGTTTTACATTTCCAAGCTTATAGAAATGCTTGACACAGTCTTCTTCATTTTGCGTCAAAAGAACCAACAGATTACATTCCTTCATGTTTATCATCATGTCACTATGTTTCCTATATGGTGGATTGGTACCAAGTGGGTTGCTGGTGGCCAGTGTAAGTATTACTGTCATCATGTCACTATGTTTCCTATGTGTTAGATTTGTACCAAGGGTTGTGGCCTGTGTAAGTGTTACAGTTATTGAAAACATAAAAACATTAGCTTGGAGTCTTTTAACTAACAACATATACATCCACATGTTATATTTGTCTATATGTGTATATTTGAATACATATGTGTGTATGTGTGTGTGAAAACATGCAGCTTAGTGGTTAGTGTGTTTGGCTCATGATCATAAGTTCAGGAGTTCAGTTTCTGGTGGTGTGTTGTTTACTTGAGAAAGACATTTTATTTCACATTGCTCCAGTCAACTCAGCTGGAAGAAATAAGTTGTACCTGCAATTTGAAAGACGAACCATATTTTACACTGTCATGCCGAATCTCCCTGAGAACTACATTAAGGGTACTCATGTCAGTAGAATGCTCAGTTAATTTCATGAGAAAGCTGTTCTGTTTGTCAAACAACTGGAACACTTGTCATAACCAATGCAAGTCCAACACAGTGTGTGTGTGTGTGTGCATAGAAGTAGATACATAGAGCGAAAAATAGAGCACATACATATGTATATATATATATGTTGTGTTGAAGATTTATAGGTATAAATATAACACATTTATTAACTCCATACATGTAGTAGTTATAAGGGCATCCAGCTATGGAAAGCTTACCAAACAAATGATTGGGAGGACTCTTCGGTTATGTTAAGGTCATGACAACCTCCCTAGTGGTGGTGTTCTACATGATAAACGCACCCAATACACATTGTAGAGTGGTTGGTGGTAGGAAGGGCATCCAGCCATAGAAAACTTGCCAAAAAAAGGATTGGGAGGACCTTTCAACATAATGGCCCCTCTAGTGTTGGTGCCATGATAAAATGCATTCAGTAGATGGAACCATATGTAAATGAGGTGCGGACCCCCAGGGAGAAATGAGGGAAAATGGTGAAATTTTACATAATGAAAGCTATACCCATTTTCATAAGGGAAGACATCTGTCACCCACCCCAAAGTGGGTAGATCATCTCCCCATCGGATGGGGAGACTTGACAGGTCTACACTACAGAAAACCAAACATAACAAAAAGACTGATCTTAGGCAAACAAATAAACCAGAAAATATTGGATACTGTGAGAAATGGCATGTTAAAACCAGAGGCAATATTATGAAGTTTATAAAATGTTAGAATTTTAACTTCTTATGTGTTGAGTGGTTAAGTAGTTTGCTTCACAATCACATGGCTTCAGGTTCAGTCCCACTGTGTGACACTTTGGGCATGTGTCTTCTATTGTAGCTTCAGGTGAACAATGTCTTGAGGGTGGAATAAATGTGTTTGTTTGTGACTCTGCTTATGTTGTGTAACTTAATGGTTTGACTAAAAGAGATTGATAAAGTACCAGATGTGGAATATTAAGTACTGGGAGTCAATAAGATCAACCAAATCTCTTTAAAGCTATGCTCCAGCATGACAGTAGTCTAATGACTGAACCAGTAAAAGGCTAAAACAGTATGACTACTTATTCCAGATTATTGCCTGCAAACCTAAATATTTCCTTGATTACCTACACACTTTTATGCTTGTATTCAACTCTTTTGTGACAGTATTTCTAATGAAATACATTCTATTTCAATTAATTAATGAAGAATTTTGAGGAATTTACTAAAATTATGAATTATTCCAGTCCTACCTTTACTAGCAGGGAAGGTAGATGTTAAATGATGATGTTAAGATAAGATAGTAACTTAACATATGGTTCTTATACAATATTATGTTGTAAAATTTTAAGTTAACTAGGAACCCTGTAAAATAAGGGCTTTGTTCCATGAAACCAGAGGTGGTTTTGGCTGAGATGGGATTAAAGTTTTAAATAAGAACCCTTTTAAATTTGTGGTTTTGTTTCATAGAACCACAGCCAATTTTGGCTTGGTTGGCATTAAAGTTTTAAATAGGAACTCTTTAAAATATGTGGTTTTGTTTCACAAAACCAAAGCCAGTTTTGGCTGGATTGATATCAAAGGAGTTAACTGTTTCTTTATTTTTCAGCATTTTTAGGAGCCCTTCTGAATTCCTTAATTCACATTTTGATGTATTCTTATTATGGTCTGTCTGCACTTGGTCCCTCAGTTCAAAAATACCTTTGGTGGAAGCGCTATCTTACAATTCTACAGCTGGTTTGTATATTATCCACAATTCTTTATATTTCAATATCTTTTTCAGAGATTTTTTTTATTTAAAAAAAAAATATATTTATCAATGACTGATGACACTGATGGCAACATCTTTTGCATGAGTTATATAAATGAAGAGTGGGAGGATTGTGATATATATATATATATATATATAAAATGATGATGATATTGTATGTTTGTATGTATGTATATATGAGGCAAGTCAGATCAGGTGACCGTGTCTTGCTTGTACAGAACTGTTTCTGACTAGGCTTCTACGACTGGATACCCTTCTTAGCACCAACCATGTTACAATGTGAACTGGGTTTCTTTTTTATGGCACCAAAATGGCTATCTAACAGGGTGGACTGGGTGCTTTTTCATTGTCACCAACATGACCATCTTACAGGATGGACTGGGTTCTTTGTTGTTGTAGCATCAGATCACCATATGTGGTGGATGTTTTTACATGGTTTGCCAGGAGGGGTGTATCAGGAACTAGGAGTGAAGATTAGGGGAAGAGCAGGTGTGTAGGTTTGACATGGGTGAGGTGTGTGGGTTATTTAGCTGGTGATGGTGGTGATGGAAGGTATTAAGATTGGGGATGGGTAAAGAGCAGAAGATTGGTGTACTAGTATTTTCTACATGTTGGTTTCATCCTATGCATATGGGAGGGTGGATCTTCTGCAGTACAGCATAATGCCAGAGATCTTGATCCTGTGTCATCTCCTTTGTGAATTTTAATTGGGCAAGGTTAGCCATTATCACTTCATTCCAAATTTTCCTAGGTCTTCTTCCATAGTTTCTGTCAACTTTGAGCGTCCTGCATCTTTTTATATAGCTGTCATTCTCCATATGCATCACATATCCATAACCACTGCAATCTCCTCTCCTCCTCACTGTATCTGGGCCGTCTTATGCATAGTTTCTCTCTGTTCATTGTTGCTTTGTTGTTCATGCACATTATTGAACATCCGTCAGAGCATGCAAGCTTCATTTCATTCCACTCTTTGTTAGTCCTCTGCACATAGTGCCCAGGTCTCACTTCCATGTAGCATTGCTGTTTGTACAAAGCTTCATATAATCTGCCTTTCATTTTGAGGAAAATAACTTTAGTAGTTAGCAATGTTAGTAGCTCCCTGAACATTTTCTATCCTGTTCTCACTCTGGCTACTATACCTTTGATACACCCACCTTCACTGCTAATTTGGTTGCCCAGGTAACAGAAACTATCAACTACTTCTATGGAGCCCTCTGAGCATTTAAAGAAGTTTGTTTCCTGTGAGTACTTGCTACTTACTGATCCTGTGCATCAATCACATACAAACACCTACATTCTATGCTGGCCTGCCTTTTGTTTTTAGGTCATGCTTCCTGGTTTGGAATTTTTTTTCTAATTCTGCCATAGATTCAGCTATGAGGGTTAGATCATCTCCATATAGGGGTTCCCAAGAGCAGCAAGTCTTAAACTTTTCTGTTATAGCCTGCAGGATGATAATAAACAGGAGAGAGTTAAGAGCTGAGCTTTGATGGACTCTTACTTGCACGCTAAATTCTTCACTATAGTCATTACTAATTCTAACCTTGCTGACTGCTCCTCTATACATGGCTTGTATGGCCCTCACAAGCCACTCATCTACTCCTAGTTTCCTAAGTACATTATAGAATGGGGGATTCTGTCTAAAGCTTTCTCCAGGTCAACAAATGCCAAGTAGACAGGCTTACTTTTAGCTAGCGACTTCTCCTGCAGTGGCTTCACAAGGAAGGGAGCTTCTGTGGTATTTTTACCTGGCACAAATCCAAACTGCATCTCGTCAAGATTAACTCAGTTCCTAATCAGCTGTGCTATAACTCTTTCTGCGACCTTCATGACTTGGTCCATCAACTTGTTGCCTCTATAGTTTTCTCTATCTGGTGCATCTTCTTTGCCCTTGAAGCAGTTGGGTATGACACCATTTTGTATGACTTGGTTTACAATACCAGTGGTGAAGGTGTGACCCCTGATCCCAGATGCTTTCTGCATGTTGGCAACTATCCCCAAAGGTCCAGCTGCTTTTCCCATTTTCATATCCTTAATTGCCTTACTATGCTGCTGCTGATTTGTACAGGTGATCTCTCTGTTGGGTTCATTTGGAACATACTATCTTTCTTCCATGTATTCTCCTTATTCAGTAGTCTTTCATAGTGGCACTTCCATGCTACTCTTTTTTCAGCATCAATGAGGGAAAGTATGCTATTATCATCTTGGACATACTACTCCCCAACAATTTTCCCTGACACACTGCCCCTCAATCATGAACATATCATTTCTTTGGTCCTCACATTGCAAAACATGCTTAAATTGTTTTTATTTTCTGCTTCCCTTCTTGCAAAGTATACTTATTACCTAGCTTCTCTCCTAGCTTTCTTACAGTGTACTCTGCTTCCCCCATTCTACCATCTTTTCCATGCCTTTCTCTTGGTCTTAATTGTCCCATCCATCCTGCTGTCCCACCACCAAGCCCTGCTCCAGCCACAGCTCTTGTCACCTTCAGCAAATTTTCTTTTAGAAACACCCAATACTCCTCTATATATACTGTATGTCTCTATTTGTTTTTCTTTACCATCGAATGCATCAAGCAAAAATACTTCTAAATTCTTTACTGGCTGAGGGCTCCTTCAACTTCCATATCTTTCTCCAGGTTGCTCTCTGTCTCTGAGTTTGTCTAGCTCTAACTATGAAGTTGGTAACTACGAGGTTATGTTGTGAGATGCATCCCTCACCAGGGAAGGATTTTTTGTTTGCCACTGTCACTCTATCTCGTTTTCTGGTGAGGATAAAATCTATCTGACCAGCATGATCATCTGATCTATAGGTTATAAGTGGTTGTCAGGTGTTTTGAAATTTGTGTTGCAGATAGATAGATAGATCTTTGGCATTACAGAATTCTAGGAGCCTGAAACTTTCATTTCTCATGCCAAACCCCGTAACCTACATGGGCCCTGTAGAAGCCATCGCAGTGTTGTCCAATATGCCCATTAAAGTCACCTGTAGTGATTAAGAAGTCACTGTCATTTGTTAGGAAAGTAGTGTACCTTAGGGATTTGTAAAACATGGCATATAGTTTGTCTGACAGTCCAGATTGAGTTGTATATGCAGATACAATCGTTACAATTGTTCTATTTAGCAATTACATTATCTACCCATTTTTCAGCTAACATAATACCTACTTCACCCAGCCTGTTTTCATTGCCCACCCAGAAAAATTTGTAGCATCGTTTTATGCCCATAAGGAATCTAGTTGACGTTCCTTTCTATCTAGTCTCTTGTTTACAACATAGTCAACTTTCTTTCATTCTAGCATCTCTACAATTTCCCCTTCCTTTCGTCATACCTACATTGTTGGTGGCAGCTCTGAAGTTTTGAAGTTTACCATAAGAGGGAGAAGAGGAAGATGAATACTTGGGGAGGGGAGTGGGGTTGAATTGGTGTTGGTTTTTCATGTCTGAAATAGGAAGAAAGTTCGCATGGTCGCTTTGAGATGAATGGTGGATTCATATTTACAGTTGCTCCAACTTTGTAGTCCATCAGTAATATAAACAACGAAGCTCAATATCAGTAGTAGAAGCAGTAGTAGTGGTAGTAATTATTGTGATAGACTATGAGTTAAGACATATTTACACTGCTTGGTTTAATTGGTCTAGGAGGCTATAGTGATAAGTGAGTGTGGATGGAAGGGAAAATGAGATACGAGTGACAGGTTCCAATCGTACAGGAGCTATTGAAGATATGCCTGAAGGCCATTTGAAGATAGTGAGACAAAAATATATCCAAATTGCATTTATGAGTAGATGGATTAGAAACAGAAAATAATGAATTGGAATGCTATGTATTTTGAATGGAACAGATGTAGTTGGAGGTAAACAAAGCTTTTTATATGCTTTAGTTCAGTTGAATACATCAACAAACGGAAAGAATTGAGTAAATCTACCGGGCTTATAAACATATATGAAGTGAAGGAGTAAGGGGTGTGAGAGCATGGGTGATAAAGAGAGAGAGAGAGAGACATAGGATGGTGGGTGGGATTTCTTTAGAATGATCTAAGCATTGTAGCTTAGTGTTGTATTTGTATTTGAGAAGAAATTGTTCCAAAGTTAGAAAAAATAGGCTTTTTATATTTGGGTAGATCACAAATGCCACGGGCACCAATTATACAGAAGCTATTAAAGATATGCTTGAAGGCCATTTGAAGAAATGGCCACTGGATTATTGAGGTTGTTACATAGCCCAGTAAAAGACTGGTGACAGTGTTATTGATAAAAAACTCAAAGCTCCAGAGAATAACAATTAAAAAAAAAAAAAAAAAAAAAAAAAAAATTCATGTTGTATGTGAAATATTTGATTTAATCTACATGTAATTTAATGACACTGTGTTTCCCAAGTACTTAATTATATCTACCTCTAACTATTATATATGTGTTTTAACCATCTAACATTTACATTATTCTATATTGGCAGTATCGTTAGAGGGTCGGACGCCATGATTTCCAGCATAGTTACGTCCCTTTGCGATCTGAGTTCAAATCTGGCCGAGGTTAACTTTGCCTTTCATCCTTACGGGGTCGATAAAATAAAGTACCAGTAATGTACTGGGTAATTTCTGGCCTTGTGCCTAAAATAGAAACAATTATTCTATATATACTATTATATTTTCATTGTAAAGGCTTTACTTTACATAATTATTTCACATAATATCGAATCTATGAGATTTTGATATTTATTTTGAGAACAATACCTTAACATCAGTATTAGCGGCCGGTTACAACCGGTTTGAACAGAAAGAGGTGAGAAAATTCTGGTCAGATACGGTTGGTTTAAATGCTAAAGGGTTAATCACACTGAATGTCTCCCAAATATTTAATTATATTTGCTCCCGTCTATTATTATCTGTTTTTTAATTACACACTGTGTTTGCCAAATACTTAATTTTATTTGCCTCTATCTATTACAGGTACAGTTTGTTGTTGGTATGTGCCATGCCACTCAGTCTCTCCTTTTAGGCTGTAATTTCCCTGTTTGGATGCACTGGGCACTTATTTTCTATGGAGCGAGTCTCTTGCTGTTGTTTCTTAACTTCTATTATAAATCTTACATTCGGAAAAAGGTAAAAATCTACAAATTTATTTTGTTACAATTGAAAAAAAGAACATGTATTAAATATTGATTTGAACAGTTGATGGGCAGAATTGGTAGAGCTTGCAGTAATATATATATATATATATATATATAAAATGTAGAAAGGTAACACACGAGTTGATATATATAAAAACAAATAGTAGAAAGGAAAAAGATGTTTTCAGTAGAAAATGTTGAAGAGGTTTTTTTTAGTGAAATTTCAAAACATTAATTTATTTACAATACTGGTTTCAGCATTAAATGCATTGTCAATTGCGGATATGCAGAATATTGTTAAGTTGCATATTTGTACAAATATGCAACTTAACAAGTATGTGAGGACCAAAAAGGTCACAAGGCAATATGTCAAGGAGAGCTGAGATTATCTCTGGAAGAAATGTATTCATAACAACAATGACTCACTTGCTCTCACCAACACCGAAAACAAAGCTGCTTGGAAATACCACTATATGAGGCTGATGAACGAGGAAAACACTTGGGAGGTAAACAGCCTGCCCCAAGCTCACCCAACAGAAGGCCCAACTGTATGCGTAAGCAGCAACCTAGTAAGTAAGGCAATTAAGAAGGTGAAGATGGGTAAAGCAGCCAGGCCATCAGGAGTTGTTGCTGAGATGTTGAAAGCATCTGGGATGGTTGGGCACACCCTAACCACCCTTATTGTAAACAAAGTGATACAGAATGGTGTCATTCTCAGTGAATAGAATAGCAGCAGCATTGTCAATTGCTATAAGGGTAAAGGAGATGCCCTAGAGAGAATTAACAACAGTGGTATAAAGCTGACTGACCAGGTCATGAAAGTTACAGAAAGAGTCATAGCACAACTGATAAGAGATCTTATACACCTAGATGAAATGCAGTTTGGATTTGTGCTGAGAAAAAACACCACTGGCGCCCTCTTCCTTGTGAGACAAATGCAGGAGAAATACCTGGCTAAAAGCATAGTCTCCTTGGTTTGATCTGATGATTGGCAGATAGTATCAGCAATGGAAAGAAAAATTGAAACATAGTCTCCTTGGTTTGATCTGATGATTGGCAGATAGTATCAATAATGGAAAGACAAATTCTCCTTGGTTTGACCTGACGATCAGCTCCCTCCACCCTTTATTTTGTGAAGCATTTCTTAAAAACATAAATGATCTAAGACTATAATTAATTCTAAATTACTAACTTGATTTGCTAACTTAAACCACATTGCATTATCTCATCTATTGTGACTTTGCTTTTCATTCTCCTGGAGATTGTGAAATAATGTACCAGTCAAGTACTGGAGTTGATATATACTATTTATTGTCCTTCTTCGCTCGAAAATTGTAGTGTTATATCTGTTATGGAAATATATTTGTTGAAATATAACCTCTAGAATATTATAACCTTTGGAATTCAAATGGATGAATACTGTTTGCCCAACTCCATAAATCGCCATTTAGCAATTTTCTGTAGTTTAAGATTATCTTGATTTCATTTCACATTAGTTATTCAATTTTTTAATGTTAACAAAAAACCATAAATAAATAACTAAATACGAAGATTGTGTAAGGGAGGTAACTCACTTATTCCAAAAATGCTAAACTATGGTTGCGACAAATAAGTCCTAAGTATTGTATGATGTTCCATGTAATATGCCAGACAACATTTCTCATTTAAATTTGAGCATAAGGTTTAACATTTTGGAAGATATGCCGTATTTTTGGGAATATAAAATGTGTCTTTGCATAAGACATCCTTAAATAGGAGAAAACAGTGTGCCAAAAAATTATATTATCTGATATATTTATTTGGTGAATCATGCAGGCGGATTCTAATGTAAATTTTTGGGTTTAAAAAGTGCATCGTATATACGGAAAGATATTGTATTTAAGATATATAAAATACCGAGTTTTTGTTAAAACTATAGTAGTGAAGCTACCAAAACGAGCGTTCATGTTTTAAGTGTCCACAACTAGCTCTTGTGTGTTTTACTAGAGTCCATTGTCCAGTTTTAATACCCACAACTGACTCTTATATGTCTTTCCTTGAGCCCATTATCTAATATACCCCCACAACTGGCTCTTGTATGTGTTTATTAGAGTTCATTGTTCAATTTTGACACCTGCAGCTGTCTCTTATGTGTCTTTAGTGAGTCCATTGTGTTGTAAGTAATTCAGAAGAGCAGGTTTCCAGTGTGAAGATAACTTTCCCCCATCCTTCCACTAATCTTGGAAGTCTTGAAAAGAATCATGGGTATTGCTCTCCCTCATGTTACTAAATCTTAAAAAAAGTCAATCATTCAAACATTCTAACACCATTTTCCCTATTAAAACTAGGGTTAACCTTAAAGGCTACATTATAGTCTTTCTGTTTTATCCTACTTGTAATTCTAATTTTTTCTTTCTTTTTCTTTTTTCAGAAAAATAAAAAGAAGAATTCCTCTAATTCTAAAAAATCTTCAGTAAAAGAAGGCAATAATGTGAAGAAAGCTAACAAATCATCTTCAAAAGACTCTGTTGCACCTCGCCGTAGAAATCATACAAAAGATCATTAACAAATTCCATACATTAAATTTTGTCTATTCATTTCCTCTGTTGTCACTTGTAAGGATTTTTTTATATATATTTTTTTTATATTTTCAGTTAAATTTTTGTTTATTTTTGTTATGTTTGTTAGTTTCTATAGTTTTTTTTTTTTTTGTGATATATCCTTCATCTCTATCTAATATTGGTGATATTAATAGCCTTTGTGGCTAGCTTCTCAATATGACTGTTGTTAACAATAATATTAGATAGAGTGAACTGCTGATAAAGGTGGCCTTAAATGATAAGTGTACAGATTTTGTTCTAAAGAAAAGAGAAAAAAAGATAGAATCTATTGCCTCAGATGTTCAGGGTCATATCACTGTCCGCACTGTTTGAGACTCACTTTGTCTTTAAGATGTATTCTAGATTCTACAATACATCTATTCTACAATGTAGATGTTCAGTGACTTTCACTGGCTCCACAGCTGTCACTCTACATCCTACATTGACTATATCGAAGATCCCGTTAAGGGTGAAAGCAGTGATTCTTTGCTTAAACTTTAATCTGTTATTTTAATAAATAAATAAATATATATATATATAAACGTTTGTATATGTATAATAAAGCCAAAACAATGCAGGTATGGACATAGAATAAAGAATACAAATGCAAAAGATATTGTTGACAATTAGTCTTTTACCTTAGATTTATTTAAATGTCCTTAATTTTCGAGATAATATCTCTTCTTCGGAGGGAAGTAAAGCGGTTAACCGCTTTACTTCCCTCCGAAGAAGAGATATTAAATAAATCTAAGGTAAAAGACTAATTGTCAACAATATCTTTTGCATTTGCATTCTTTATTCTATGTCCATACCTGCATTGTTTTGGCTTTATTATACATATACAAACGTTTATACCGCATTACACAATGCTTCAAGTGAACTATAACTTCCTCCATATATATATATGTATATATATGTATTTATATATATATCTGTTTGTGTGTGAGTTAGTATGTATATGTACAACCTGCGTATGGTCGGCGACTAAACCGGCAACCCCACCAAGCTTGCTTGGTGAGGAGGGTGATTTGGGACACCCTGTTGGATGAAAAACAAAATCCGTCAATGGGCAGAGGAACTCAGTAACAACAGCCATCCAATAAAGATTTTTTTTGTTTTTGTTTTCTAGGAGAAGGTCACTCTGATATAAAACCTGCGACTTTGTTTGCATCCAATGATGTAGACCAGTTCTACTTTTTGGGTAAATGCATTCGAAGTTCATAGTGGGATTGGCCCCGTGCAAAGCCTTTCTTCACTTAAAAAAGCTTCAAACACAGACATCGCTTGATATGTGACATTTTTTGTGATGCATAGCATTGTTGGCCATAGTAGGACTAAAAAGCCATGTCCGTGATGCTCATGATCAAGCGATGGCATTACTTGAAATCGAGTTGCAACCATCATATATGTATATAGTGTGTGCGTGTGTGTGTGTGTGTATATATATATTTATATATATATATATATATATATATATATATGAATGAAATGTCTATATCAAGGCTTCAAGAATCCATCAGTGTTTTGATGTAGATAACTATAACTATTGAAGAAGTATATGCTGACATTTCTGTTTTTAAAAAAATTGTCACAATTTTGAATATTTTCCTTGTGGTTTTATTATTTATATACTTACTTTTGCTAAAACTTTTCTTACTAAAACAATTTGTTGATGTTTCTATCTATGCAGTAATGTTTTTTTTAGCACATCTAAATTTCAAAGTTTAACTCAGTTTTCCTTGACTACATAGATCTAAGATGTACTCCAATGTACCAGCAGTCTTCTAAGATGACTTCTTTGCACTTATAGCATCTTCATTATGTTGTAGACAACTGATTATTGTTATGAGCTAGGGTGGAGCCAAGCTAGAATATCTCACATAAGCTCATTAAATAGTTTTATTAAAGCTAGGATAGTGGAAGTGGCTTTGTTGCTTGCTCTCCGTGTGTGCAGATGAAGGATAATTAGTGTCACAGCTATGTGTCCACTGATCTTCATTGGTGTTTCTCAAAGTGGATTCCACAAAAAATATCGGGTTTTATGAAATAAAGTGTCTTTTAATAAAATTTAATGATTTATTAAAAGATATATGAATAAATTCTCTTTTTAATGTCACATTAAAATTAGGGTGTTGGGATTGTTCATAGAATGTATGTATGGCTACTGTGATTCTTGGAAAATTGTATAAGGGTTCTGTAAGAAAATAAGTTTGAGAAGCAGTGATCTGGAGAATGGTTTGTGCTGTTACTGCTACCAAGAATTGGTAGGGCTTGATGCTTTAACCCTTTAGCATTTACATTACTCTATATATATACACTGTAAATGTGGTTGGTGTTAGGAAGGGCATCCAGCTGTAGAAAACCCGCCAGACAGTCCTATGCGAGCAAGACAATCACTCTTGCCTCAAGTGGGAAAACCCCCGTCCAAACCCATGCAAGCGTGGAACACGGACGTTAAACGTTGATGATGATGATATACTATTGTATTTTTGTGGTAAACCCTTTTTCTCACATCATATCTAATCTGAGATTTTGATGTTATTTATTTTGAGAACAATACTTTAACGGCCGTATGAGCGGCCGATTACAGCCAGTTTGAACAGAAAGAGGAGAGAGAATTTTGGCCGGATACAGCCGGTTTCGATGCTAAAGGGTTAACAGGATATTTCTCTAGTAAGATGATGGAAATTTCTAGTTAGTACTGAAAATAAATGTCATTTCTTCAAACAACTCATTCATCAACTCTGAATTATAAGTATTAATTAAACTAATTAATTAAATATTTTGTATGTCTAGCATGTACATTAATTCCATTGTTTTAAAGCTCATTGCATAGTTTCACCTCATTTCTGAAGTTGTACCTTTTTAATCTGGATGTTCTTGACATAAAGATGATGGTCATAAAGATGGTCATGATAGATCATTTGTGTAAAAAGTTCTTTACAAAGCCGTATCGAATAATTTCAACAAATTAATAAAATTAGTTACAAACAAACAAAACAAAATTATACATTTTTTAAAACAATTTCTGTCTATCTGTCTGTGTCACTTTTCCTATATCTGTCTGTGTGTCTGCCTGTCATTACCTAAGTCTAACCATCTGTCCCATTACCTAAGTCTGCCTGTCTGCCTGCCTGTCATTACCTAAGTCTGTCCTTACCTAAGTCTAACTGTCTCTCTTTGTCTGTCTGTCTGTCTATCTGTCTATATATCTGTTATATCTTTCTCTCTCATTATCTATCTATATTAAGTTGCTTTATAACATTGAAGTAAGCATAGAATATGCAGTGAGAGAAAGACAAGCTAAATGACTAATACAATGGAAGCTGCTTATTATAAGCATGCACAATGTTATCAAACGGGTATCATTAAGATTAGTGGGTTCCAAACTCAATTGGGATATTATATCCACTGTTTAATGTTATCAACTAGTTATCTTAATGTACCCATTCTAAAGTGATCATAATACGATGTGAACTATATCAATCAATTAATCACTTCTGCAATTCAGTAAATATGAGACAATTTGAATGTCTCTAAATATTGATTTCATATTTAGAAATATGCAAATTTCCACATACTTCTGTACATTATTTGCCTCTTCTTTCCTCTTTATTCTTTTCATCTCCAACATACTTCTTTTCCTATCTCACTCCTTTAAAGAAATAGACTATTGTTGGTTTTAACGAGTGTCCAGTTGTCTGATCAACAGAACAGCCTGCTTGTGAAATTAACATGTAAATGACTGAGCATTCCACAAGCATGAATGCCATTAACGTAGTTCTTGGGGAGATTTAGTATGACACTATGTTAAAGCTGGCCATTTGAATCAGAGGTACAACTCATTTTTATCAGTGGAGTGGACTGGAGCATCATGAAATAAAGTGTCTTACTCAAGGACACAACATATCATCGGGAATCGAAATCATGACCTCACTGTTGTGAGTGGAACACCCTAGCCATTAAGCCACGGATCTTCATATAACTAAAAATAATTATGCAGCGAGGAAATAAGTCAAATGACTAATATTTTTTAGTCAGTAAGTAGGGGAGACAACTCCTAATATGATTCAGTGTTATTAGATTTGCTGAGACTTCACCGTACTTGCTGAAGTAGTTGATGAAGGAACCACTAAATCAACGAACAATCAACCCAAATGTTAAGATCATAGTCGTCTATCGCAGCAAAATTGCATTTCATTGGAAAGGCAAAAGTTCTTTAGAAGATCGGAAGACGTAGGCGGTGAACTGGCAACATCGTTAGAACTTTGGATAGAATGCTTTACAGCAATTATTTATGCCTTTTTTATTTTTTTAGTTCAAACCCTGCCAAGGTCACCATTGCTTTTCATCCTTTTGAGCTTGATAAAATAAAATATCAGTCAAATACTGGGGTCGAGTTAATCGGCTTTCCCCTTCCCCAAAAGTAGAAACAATTATTTTACTCGTTTCTGTCATTAGACTGCGCCCATGCTGGAGTACCACCTTGAAGGGATGTGGTCGATCATATCGACCTCAGTACTTATTTATTTCAAGTTTGATATTTAGTTTATCGATCTCTTTTTGTCGAACCGTAAAGTTATAGGTTATGAAAAACTCCGTAAACACATACGACGTGTAACAGTCACAGTCTCGTCTATTTTTAGATTAAGTTGTTTTATCAACGCATAAATATTTTCAATCAGTTATTTTTTTGCCCACTGTCTTCAGATTCTCCGATGAACATTCGGTTGTTCAGTTAGCTGAGTTTCCTATTCTGAAATTAACATATTGGTTGAGTATTTTTTAGACACGTACTTTTTAAACACAATTCTAAGACAGAACCAGTGGGCACTGTTGGTCTTTTGAATTACAAGTACAATCGAAAGGTTGATAGGCAAAGTTGACTGAGGTGAACTCAGAACGCAGACCATTTTATATGACGTAAGGCATTTTATACGACTGCCAATTACATGACTCTTGACTACATTAAATGTTAACACTAAATGTAAACACAGAATTCTACCAGTTGTTCGTCGCATGGAAGTTGTAGTTGATTTTAGAACAAAAATGTAATGCGAAAGAAACTCCAGATAGTTGGTGTAGTAAAAAACAAGGGAAATAACTCATTGCTTTTAGTTTGACCAGAGAAGAGGTGGGTGCATTGACTTAAGATGAGTAGAAATCATAAATTGACTTTTAGACTCAGATCAACCCTGATTGAGAAAACTTTCCAAATGGGATCATCCTGCCATATTTTCAGGCACTGTCTATCTTGGATGACTTCCAATTTTCTTTTAAAGATGCAGGTGTAATTTAAGGGAATCTGGTTGCTATTTCTAGCAGGACTAGCGGCTATGTAGAGATAATTCTGGTATAGGAAGGTAAAAGCCTATGTGTTGTTGAGTGAATGTTTACTAAACACCAGGATGGTATTTCTGTGGGGATGTTGCTGTCTTCCTATTATCTGTGTAGTCGGTGTGTTCAGAAATTCACTGACAAATCATATGAAAAGATCGAATTACACTATATATATATATGTATATAAATGGAAAAGAATGAAACGAAATTTCATTTCTCACTCTTAGTACGGCTGATACCTAAATATAAGTATGTATACATACATACTTATATGTGTACAGACGCATAGTACGATGTATATATATACATACATGCACACACATATATATATATGTACGTATGGGTTTACCGAACATTTATTATAATGTTCGGTTTGTTTGTAAACAAACAGCCCGGATTACGCCGTACAGTGCTCGGCAACCATCGTCGCCCTTTTGTTCAACACTGACACAGGAACGATGTACTAGTTTTAAGCTTATTAGCTATCGTCAGCATCGTATACCTTTCTGTCAGATGATTGAATCTGAAAGTATATACTTTCCTTATACATATTAACGGCTGAGCAGCCTAATTTGCATATCGAGTGAGTTAGTCGGCCGGGCATACCGAAAACGATAAATGGAAAAGAATGAAACGAAATTTTATTTCGCACTCTTAGTACGGCATCAAGTATATACTTTCAGACGTTCAATCATCTGATAGAAAGGTATACGATGCTGACGACAACTAATAAGCTTGAAACTTGAAACATCGTACGGCGTAATACGTATACATACTTATATATATATATATATATATATATATATATATATATAATACATCATTTATATCGAAATCTTCGTGATTTGCACATTAGGAAATATATGTGGTTCGTACACTTGTATGTATGTACCTGTTACTCCTTATAGAGTCATAGGGACGCCGTAGTACAAACGGCATTTCTTGAGCATTTTTCAAACCTGGCGGAGCCCATCACTTCTCGAGGCCAGAACAAAGCCTATTTTTTTCCAGAGAAGGATAGAGAGGGAATGAGAAAGAGATATTAGAAAAAGAAATCTCAGTAGTTGACTGGTACTTTTTCTTTTTATTGACTTCGGAAGGATGAAGGTAAAGTTGTCCTCGATGGGATTTGAACTCAGAGAGTAGAGAGCCAAGTAGAATACTGCAAAGCATTCTATCCGACTTCGCAAACGACTCTGCCAATTCGACGCTGCTCGTACCCTTATTCCACAGTAAATTAAGTTATTAAATATTGCTGCTTATATATTTCTATTTTAAGGAAAATGAAAATTGTGACGTCCATGCCCGTCTATATAGAAATTAGTAACAAATGTTACGGACTCAGTTTAGCTGGACTGCAGCCATCACCATTTAGTATTTCATTATCTTAGTGGTTTCAGGGAAGTGGAATGAGTAGAGCGTCGGACATGTTTTTCGGCATATAGTTACGGCCCTTTACATTCTGAGTTCAAAGCCTGCCGAGGTTAGCTTTGCCTTTCGTCCTGACGGGGATCAATAAAATGAAGTACCAGTAACGCACTGGGATCGATTTAATCAACTTTCCCCTTTTCTTCAAATTGTTGGCCTTGTGCCGAAGGTCGAAACAATCATTTTACTAGTTTCAAGGGCAGAGTCGGTTGAGCGCCGAACAAAATGCTTTATAGTATTTAGTGAATTCAAATCCGGCCGAGGTTAACTTTGCCTTTCATCCTTCCGGGGTCGTTAAAATAAAATACCAGTTAAGTACTAGGGGTTACAAGACAAGCACAGACACATACACAAACGCACATATGTATAAACTTGTATACAGTAGAGTGGACGCAGCATGGCTGAATGGTTAACGTGTTCGATTCGCAACCATAAGATCCCGGGTTCGATCTCACTGCTTGGCATCTTGGGTGTATCATTTACTATAGCTGAGAGTCGGCCCATGGCTTGTGATAGAAATTGGGTTGACAGAAACTGTTTGGGAGCCAGACGGATGGACTTTACCTGTATTTCAAGGGGTTCACCTTGTTACAGTGTTACGCTGAATCACCTCCATGAGTTAAGGATACACGTGCCTATGGAATAATCAGTAACTCACACGTTAATTTCAGGAGCAGGCCGTTGATTGAAACTGACTAGGTGGCGTGGAGAGGAGAGACTGGTATGCATGGGTGACTGCTGGTTTTTCTTAAAACAACCCTGCCCAGACTTGTGCCTCGGTGTAAATCCCATGGTCATTCATGACCGAAGAGAGTCTTTGCCCTTTACCATCTCTATAAATAAAATTCTTTGTCTCTCTGTCTGTCTTTTCCTTATGCATTCTCAAACGGCTCAACCAAATCAAATCAAATTTTACACCCCGGGATTAACATGTAACTTATTTTCATTTGGATTAAAACAATATAACATTTTATCTAAAATAATCTACTATAGTCAACTATAAGTAAACGGACATTTTATAACACGTCGACGACGACGTCACATTTTTATATGAGTGTGTATGTGTTTGTGAGTGTGTGTGTTTGCGCGTTCGTTGGGTACGTTAGGCCTTAGTAAGTTACATACACGCACATCTTCACGTAAATATTTAATTAGATACACAGAATTAAACACACAAACACATCTATACATATGTGATGACTGACAAGTATATGTGTGTGAGTATACATACATTTCTGTGACGACTGACATAATGAAACGCTGGTGGTGAAACTCTGTGTGTGTTTGTATGAATGCATGTCTGTATGATTTTTTAAAAATAAGTTTGTGTGAGTGTAAGTGTATCTGTTTGTGGGTGACACTGTGTGTGTTTGTATGAATGTGTGTGTTTTTATAAATATGTTTGTGTGAGTGTATGTGTGTCCGTCACCGAGGTTAACTTTGCCTTTCATCCTTCCGGGGTCGATAAAATAAAGTACCAGTAATGCACTGGTTGATTGCTGGCCTTGTGCCAAAAGTAGAAACAATTATATTATATCATACCGTTAAATTGTCAGTTAATAGATTTGCTTATATTTGGTTAATTTACACTGCATAGAAAAACAGAGATTAATATATATTTCTTTGGGATGTTGA
>OZ024743.1:261026471-261028971 GCA_964016885.1 Eledone cirrhosa | reverse complement strand
TAGTAGTGGGATGTTCTTGTGAATAGTGTTGTAAGCTTCCGCATTTCTTGGACTGTGTGTTGAGATATATGATAGAATATTGGACGTACCTTGAATTTGTTTCTGTTTTCGTAGTTCATCAATGCCTATTGCTTTAGCCCGTTCTATTCATTAGCCGTTCTATTTATTAGTAATAGTGGGTACTCTCTCTCGAGTAGAATTTCCTTTAATTCTTGAAGTCTTTTATTTCGCGTTTCATAATTGGAGACAATTGTGCAAATTCTTCTTGCTAGGTTAAAAGGAATGTTCGTCTTCGTGTGCTTTGGATGGTTGGAGGTGAATAGCAGGTATTGTTTGGAATCTGTTGGTTTGTAGTGTATGTCAGTTTCGATATTTGTGTCTTTTTTTAAGATTAAGATGTCCAGAAATGGGAGTTGATCTTGGCTGTATTCCATTGTGAATTGGATGTGGTTATTGATGCCGTTTATTAAGTTTTTGAAATCCTTCAGTTGGTCGAGTGTGTGGGACCAAAGAATGAGACAATCATCCAAGTAGCGTTTCCAATTCTCTGATAAATATTTGTGGAAGTTCAATCTGTATTTTGATTTGGACTGTTCATATATCTGGACTTCTAAGTATGCCATGACTAAGTTGGCATAAGTTGGAGCGGCTTTTGTACCCATCGCAGTCCCCGATATTTGCTCGTAAGTATTGCCATCGAAATAAAAAAAGTTGTTCTGTAAGATGAATTTTAATCCCTCGGCGATGAAGCTTTTTTCTATTCTGTCAGGTATCTCATTGGGATATTTCTCTAGCCAGAATCCTATTGCTTCTAGTCCGTATTGGTGTGGGATCGTTGTGTAGAAATTCACTACATCGAAAGACACAATAATAGTGTCGTTGTTGACATGTTTGGGGAGGTGGTTTAAGAGGTCCAGATCGTCTCTTACAAGGCTTGGTATGTGTTTGAGAATTGGTTTCAGTAGTATGTCTATAAAGTTGCTCAGTCTGTGTGTTTCACATTGTAGGCCCGCTACAATTGGTCTTAATTTAAGGTCTGTGGGGTATTGTGTGTTCACGCAGGCTGAGGTGGATTGTTTACAGGCATCGTTAATTATTTTACACTTGTGGATCTTCGGAAGTCCGTAAAGGTTGCTGGTTTTGTATTCAAAATTTGTTAAATAATCGCGTTCCTTTTTAGTTAGGTCTTCCTGGTATCGATAAATCAGTGTGTTTAATCTGGTCATTGTTTTTGATTGCTGGTAGTTTTTTACTCTTTCATAGTAATTAGTATTTTGTAAGAGAGAGAACATAGAATTTTTATATTTTTCAGCCTCCATAATGACAACAGTACTTCCCTTGTCTGCTTCCTTAATTATAATGTCCGTATTGTTTTTTAGTTCATGGATAATCTCCCATTCCCTTCGACTCGTGTTGGGTTTGGGTTTAGGTATGGAAAGGTAGCTATGTGGTCACAAAATTTGTCCAGAACTCTGTTTCTACCTTTTGTTGGGTTGTAGCTGCTTTTATTCCGTACAATTGATTCGTCGTTATTCTCCTTGTCAAAGAATTCCTCTGTGAGACGTAATTTTCTACAGAAGTGTGAGATATCGTCATTTATCTCATTGGGGTTAGAGTATTGTGGTGTTGGTGTGAATTTCAGTCCTTTGGAGAGAATTTTTACTTGTTGGGCTGAGAGGTTTGTATTTTAAAGGTTGATTATTTTCGGTTTTTCAAAATCGGTTTGTGCCACCGGGTGTCGTGAGTCCTTGTAGCCTTGGTCTAAAAAATGATTTTTCTGGAATGTTTTTTCAATGGTATTATTATATCTAATGGTATTTCCCCTGTTGTTGTGTGGTCTTGTATAGAAGTTTCGGACGTATTGAGGTTCGGTTTGTTGATAGTCCGGGTTGTAGATTTTGTTCCTTTGTGTGGGTTGGGATCTACGGTTTTGGAACAGGCTCTGTGTGGGCAGGGGTCTACGGTTTTGGAATAGGTTTTGTGTGGGTTGTGATCTGCGGATCGGGTCCTGCCTTGTGTTCGGGGATCTTCGGTTTTTGTTAGTAGGGTTATAGTTTTGTCTATGGTTTCTGGGATTATCGTTATAGTTTTGCTGGGGGTATGTTGGACGTTTTGTTACTTTTTTTGTTATTTGTTGTGCATGTGGTGTGTGAGTTTTAGTTTGTTTTAAAAATGGGTTACCTGTATGTTGTTCATTTTTGAAGTCCATTTCGTAGTTGTTGAACCAGGTGGCGTTTTTTCCCATCGCTGGAGGGATGTTAGTTCTTCATCCTCACAGTTTTCTTTCCAAAGTTTTAGGGTTTTTTTGTAGAGTAGGCCTTCAGAGTGCTTTGAGATTTCTGTGTCCAACTGTTGGTCGAGTGACTTGAATTTTTCTTCGTTGGAGTTGGCTCTTAATCGCAACAGTTCTATTTCTGTTTTAAATTTTTCCAACGCCATCTTTTCCCTAAGTCTTTGTTGGTTTTCTGGTTCATTCGGGATGGGTTTTATTTTGAGTTTT
>OZ024743.1:260991471-261008971 GCA_964016885.1 Eledone cirrhosa | reverse complement strand
TTTTGGTTCGTGAAGACTTTCCCTGGTAATGAACGGAAAAAAGCGAGGATAATACGTCGTTATGTGGACCGAGAAGAACAATTTCATGCAAAGACAAGACCAAGTTTATGATATAAATGGAGTCGTTAGACTAATATTCTATTTAAAATAACCGAATGATTTCCAGCCCCGGGATATAATGAGTCGTTAGACTAATATTCTATTTAAATAACCGAATGATTTCCAGCCCCGGGGTTTAAGAATGATGTAAATAAAATTGTAAACGAAAATGACAGAGGTTATTAAAATAGTTGTTTCTACTTTTGGCGCAAGGCCAGCAATTACCCAGTACATTACTGGTACTTTATTTTATCGATCCCGTAATGATGAAAGGCAAAGTTAACCTCGACGGGATTTAACTTTGCCTTAAAATAATAAAAGTAAATAGTGAAGACGGTCATACACATACACACACACACACCCACACACACACACACACACACACACACACACACACACACACACACACACACACACACACACACACACACACACACACACACACACACACACACACACACACACACACACACACACACACACACACACACATGCGCGTGTATGTGTGTAAACTTAAGACATAGGTTACTTATGTACTCCGGATGGTCATGGGCACTTTCATTTTTCCAGATATTGATTATAGGGCCTCCCGGCAGATAACCCCCTTTAAACACTTCCTTGGAGTCGACTGAAGCACTGCAGTGCAATGCAACAAAAAGTTATAACTTCTGGAGTTCGCAACCGATTTTCAGAAAACTTGACACATGGGCTACGTTTGTTCTACAGATGAATGTGAACTCGCAGAATTGGCACATATTGAGTAGGGGACCCCGGCGGCAGGAACCCTTTTGGAAAAAGCCGATGATTTTGTAAAAGTATAGTTTTCGAAGCACATTGAAGTATTGACATAAATGTATACATAACTGGTATTTAATACCCAAGCAACGCCGGGTACCTCTGCTAGTTATATATATATATATATATATATATAATATATATATATATATATATATATAATATATATATAACGAAGGAATTGTGGTAAGGAAACCAGATGGACCATAACGCACCAAAGTACTCAATACTTAGTGTAGTAAGTGGGTAATAGGAACAAGTATGACCTCATACTGTTCCTATTATATATATATAATATATATAAAATAGATATTATATATATATATATATATAGTAATATTTATATTAATATTTATATGTTTGATATAACTACAAATATGTAGGGTAGTACTAAGTACTAGCTGTTACCGGCATGACAAAAGGCTCAATGCAAATTTTCAAGTGTTTTACAGAGCCGAGATACAAAGTGTAAAACGATCAAATTTTAGTTTAGAACATTTATTAGCTGACAATTGTTTCTTCCAGAGAAGTCTGGAATCATCGGAGCATAAGGAATGTCGAAAACGTGTAACTAAATCCTAGTCATTTAGAACATTTAGGGTACATAGTTGTTATTAGTGTCAAAGGCATCATGTGGAGATTCAGGAGTAAAAGGATGTTCCGCTTGAAATAACACAATTTACAGGCAGCACTGGTTGGAAGTGTATAGGTATAAGTAAAAGTAATAAGCACACGCAAAAAAATCACAAGCAAAGAAAAAGAACACAAGCAAAAAAACAAAACAAAAACACAGGGAAAGAAGTTATAAGCAAGGATAATTGGTGTACAATGCAGGAGTCAATACAGTCAATAAGCATGTATGAGGAAGTGTTATAATGCAGTTGAAGTAAACATATTTTGTGTGGTGTTAAGGCATGTAATATTTGTTATAATTGTTTATGACAGTGTGCAATGTTGTAGAGAGGCATGTGGTGATAATGTAGGTATTTTGTTTATGTAGTTGTAATGTAAAGCACTAGAGAGAGAGTTATGTGATTATCATTTAAGTGTTGTTGTGGTGAGTTCGTATTTATGTGCATGTGTTGTTTGTTACTACAGCTATTAACATGGGATTATTTTGAGCGTGTTATAGTCAATAGGTGTTTGGTTGTTAAAGTAAATCCTCCGAATTACTGGCACTTGTTTTTATTGTAGGTATATTATTCTTATGCATTTTTATCTGTAAATTATATTTTCGTGGGTTTGTATAACGTTATTAAGCTGTTGGTAAACGTTAGGTTACTTAATTTTATAAGTTTACACAGGAAGTTGTATAGGAGTTAATTGCAAAGGGAGGTAATTAATGTTGTGATTAAGTTAGGGTTGTTATAATATTGGTGTAGTGTTATAAATTATTACTATATAAAGTATAATTAAATATTAAAATATTAAAATATAATTATTCTTGGTTATATAATTACTATCTTGTTAACTTGTGTGTGTGTGTGGTTGTGTGTGTGTGTGTGTGTGTGTGGTGTGTGTGTGGTGTGTGGTGTGTGGTGTGTGAATTCACACATGGCATGGTATTTATATTAGAGAAATAGCGTAGATTCAAAACAATAACAGACTTGTATATTGATTTATTGGTAATGTAAGTTGTTAGATGTATAAGTAATATTATTGTAGTTTTGATTAATAGTGGTAAATGTGGGTTGAGTGAGATTAGGAGTTGATGGTAATAGAGTTAATAGGTGATTGTTATTGGTAATTGTAGTGTTTGATTAAACTGGGGTGTACAGAATTAATGGTGTTGGTAATGTTTAGTGATATTTATTGTTATATATATTATATTGTTTATCATTTAGTGTATTATTTGGTGGGGTTGGGTGGTTTAGTGAGTACAAGACAAGTACAGGGTAGTGGTATGGGGTATGAGTAGGTTACATGATATGGTGGTGGGTATACAAGGGTGATTTTGGAACTGCAGACAAAACGAAAACCTATTACAGGGACGGAAGAACTCACTAATAGTGTGTAAATAGTGTATATAACATGTACCGCGCGGTTATACAGTCTGGATTGAAGGACCGATCTTGTCAGGGCTTAGGCATTCTTAGGAGAAAGGCAGACTCAGGAAACTTATGGAAATTCCGATATAAATCCTGCGGCTCAGTAGTTACCGATGATGTTGATCTTTTCTTCTTTCGGGTTATTGCTATTGTTGCTCAGAGAATTGGATTGAGTTCAGTGCACAGTCTTTCCTCACTTTAAACAAATATCTTCACGCACAGGCATTGCACGATAGAATTAATTAATAATTATTAATAATGGTATATCGTGCAATGGCCATACTCGATAACGAGGGGGCAACCATTATATATACATATATGTATATAAATAATAAAAAAATAACCAGGGTTTAATTACATTATTTAATAGATTTACGAACGTTTCTTTCAAATACAGAAGGAAATAGCATTTTATTCTTCTGTACTGTATTCCTCAGAATCATTAAATAATGGTTTCTTATATAGGCACAAAGCCAGCAATTTTGGGGAGGCGAAAGTCGATTAAATCGACCCAGTGCGTGACTGGTACTTTATTTTATCGACCCCATATGGATGAAAGGTAAAGTTAACTTCGGTGGGATTTGAACTCAGATCATAAAGGGTCATAACTCTATGCTGCAAAGCATGGTGTCCGACTCTCTAATGTAATTAAACCTTATGGCTTTGTTGGAGAAGATGCTCCGGTAGAAATAAAGAAAGATATTCGCCGATATTCTAGTTGAATGTTTCTGATGCCGTCAGAGAATATCCTTTTCTTTATTCCGGCCGGAGCATCTTCACGAAAGCGATATGGTTTCAGTGGCCCACTATATAAGGTTACTGGAGACTACTATATACACACACAGACACTGCCACTAACAACTGGCTAATGGTAGTGATGTTTGTGAGACAAAAAAACAACAAAAAAAAACAACAAAACAACAACAACAACACCATATATACGCATATATATATCCATTTATTTTATATAGAAAGGACTTCAATAAGACTAGAACTGATTCATTCATATGGACCGGTGAATGAAAATTGAAAAATGAAAAAATTGAAAATAGTGACCTACATTCCGAGGGCTCATGGATACATTCTCCGTGCTTTGTTTGGCTCAGTTCAGCCAATCGCTACCAGCGTAGGAAAATGTATCTCGACTTCCGCCCAGAGGGAAAAATTCCCGCGGCGATTCGAAACCCTCTCAGCTCGACACCGTGAAGGTAAACATCTCTTGCTTTCGTTCCTCAAGCATTACAATTCATTACAATTTTTATTTTAAAAGCAAATAACATGGTTAGATGATCTTAATATTTTTTAATGGTTTGTTTTAGACAGTTTTAAACTGTTCTTTACACGCTTTAAAAATTATCAAAGAAATCTAAAAACGAAATGTTAAAGAGGAAAAATACAAAAGTTTTCATCACAGCCTCAGAAACGAGTAACAACAACAGGCAACAATTGGGATTTAAATAAATTTATTAGCAATGACAACGGCTTACTTATTAAGATTTTATAAGATATACAAGACATGAGTCAGTGTGAAAAATGATCTTTCTTTTTATTTATCAATTTATCAAGTCTGGGCTCGATAGAAGAGAATGCAACACGTAATGATGTTCGAATGTCCAAATGGTTTCTCTACTTATTTTTTATAACACTCATTGTTGAGAAATCCGTCTCACATAAATATGTAGATAGTTAGGGAAGAACTGTTTTAAGAGCAATTTCAGCCAGTTCAAGATACTCAGCTCTAACCTGAATCCAGAAACATTCTAATAAGAAGCCCTCCTCCACACCTGCTATGAAGATCATGTCTGGAGCTCTCCTCTCGCCAGAGAGGTGCATCCTGGCGAGCTGGAGAGAATACTTTGCTGATCTCCTAAACCCGATCTCGACAGCATCTTTGAATGTACACGAGGTGCATCTGGGAGCGGTGACTAATTTCTCAAAGTCTAATGATACTGCAGAGTCAAATATCATTTTCATGCTACCGTTAGCAGCAAGATCCAGCAATTGATTTCCCAATATCACAGATCTTATCCTTTGACACCAAGAAAGGATTTCTGATTGATTCACGACCATTTCTTGGGTCTTCCTCTGATAAATAGTAAAATTAGAACCGTTCTAATAGAGCCACCCTGTTCGAATATAATGCGCTTTGAGTTGGACGTCTCGTAATTCGAGTTGGTATTAGTAACAATTATGGATAAGTTGTGATACATATCAAAACAATCTTTTGACACGTTGCACTGCCACATTTTGAGTTTCCGTTTCACACCATTAATCTTTTTTGCCATTGTGAAACACGACGCCTTTCTACCCTGGATGGAAGTATTAAGGGTATTCAATAGTTCAAATATATCTGCTAGATACATCTTTGTCATGTATTCAGAGCTTCTAAGCAGTTTTGACAAATGTGGATCTTTTTTTGTCTTGAATAAATTGGGCGAGTTCATTTTGCAGTTCGAACACTCGAGTGAGAACTTTACCCCCCGATAACCAGCATAAGTGGTATATACTCAGCACCAGTGTCTGTAAGCAGTGCTTCAATAATCTTGAATTTAATGGATTTTCTTCACATTATTTACACTTTTTATAACTTCACTAAGCACTGGATTCAATTCAATGGATTAAATGTTCTCTGTGAATGATACAATGTGTTGATTTACATCCCGGTACTAACGCTTTAATTTAGGTCACCACACCAGAATGACACCCTATCAGTGCTGCAGCTCCATACAGATTCCGACACAGTTTTGAAAACCTAATCCGTATTTTTCAACTACGTAATCATTAATAAGCAATTCTATACAAGGTTTATTTGTTGGTAATACAGCTGAAAAAAAGTACTCCGCCTTCAAATTGCCTTCGTATTCAAAACGTACAAAAACAGTCCGAGTCGCATTATTTGCACCTGATTGGCAGTATCGGTAGAGGGTCGGACGCCATGCTTTCCAGCATAGTTACGTCCCTTTACGATCTGAGTTCAAATCCCGCCGAGGTTGATTTTGCCTTTCATCCTTACGGGGTCGATAAAATAAAGTACCAGTAATGCACTGGGTAATTGCTGGCCTTGTGTCTAAAGTAGAAACAATTATTTGCAATATCAATACTATCATCGATCTGTACCGCATACAAACCTTGGAAGATTTAATTTGTGTGTTAAGCTGATCTTCCATATCTTCATCTAAATCATGCATTCTACATGTAATGGTATCATTTGAAACATTTTGAACTTTAGATACTTTCATAGCAGCCACTTTGCCTAGCATCTCTTGACAGATATCTTTAACACAGCCATTCACAAGTGTTTCAGCAATTGTGAATGGTTAATTAGCCTTGGTAATACGAAGCTTTCAGTGCATCAGAAGCTGTGTGATAAATCAGTAATTTATGCTGTCTGTTATTCAGATACATCTTGAACTTTGAGGGTTTCATGCCATCGTTATTGAGTACAGCGCCACAAATCACACACTGAGGTTTTTCCATGCTATCTCCGTACATAAAAATGAATCCGAAATAAATGTATGAATAGTCATGGTACCAAATGAAGCTGGAACAATGTTTCTTTGTAGGCACTGGTGTAGCTTCGTCAGTTGATATATCTTGGGAATCGTCTTGAGGATATTTGATATTTATAAATTTTTCCAAGGAACCGCATTTAACAATCTCGAATAACGCTTTTTATAATAATTGTAATTATTACTTAAAAACAATCAAATAATTGTTTCTACTTTATGTACAAGGCCAGCAATTTAAAGGAGAGGTGAAAGTCGATTAAATCGAACCAGTGCTTTACTGGTACTTTATTTTATCGACGCCGTAAGGACGAAAGGCAAAACTAACCTCGGTGGGATTTGAACTCAGAAAGTAAAGGGCCGTAACTCTATGCCATGACACTCTACTGATACTGCCAATCCATCGCCCTAAAAGCAATGAAAATAATAAAAATGAAACCTACTTAAAATAAGTTATAAACAAAATTTAAAATGTAATTATTAATAAATTATGACAAATTATCATATAATTCAATAAAGAGAGAAGAACACAGATATATACACGTCTGTATTCGTCACTCTAAATGCACGTTTCATTTAGTCTTCTAAGATACCTAGAATTGAGGGGTTTACTAATTCCTTACACCACTGACGAACAGAAGAATTGGTAATACCCTTTAATTAATGCGTAACAGTTTACCAAAGACTGTCTGGATGTTCTCGATAGTTATCACAAACGGTTTGTTTTTTCTTAATTTTTTCTTTTAATTGAGTTTGGCTGACAGTTTTGTTTATAGTTAGTATACTGTTCAACCTAGAAAATATTTGGTCCCTTATAATCTGAATACAGACGTGCATATATCTGTGTTTTTCTCTCTTTATATTGAATTATATTACACGGTCCGGAATATGTTTTCCTTGAGGTAATTTAAAATTGTAATGGACCTTAATGAGTTTCTAACTCAATATATACTTTGACAAATTATTATCTTAATTATTCAAAATTTTAAAATGATTTATTTAAAATCACGGATTAAAAAAAAATTCTTTAGTCTCCCTGCGGACAGGCAATTAGCATTCCACGGACCAATTCAGTTTTGAGAAACTCTGGTCTAACACACACACACACACACACACACACACACACACACACACACACACACAGACACACACACAGACACACACAGACACAGACACACACACACATACACACACACACACACACACACACACACACACACACACACACACACACACACACACACACACACACACACACACACACACACACACACACACACACACACACACACACACACACACACACACACACACACACATACACACACACACACACACACACACACACACACACACATAAATATATAACATAATAGTGAAGGCGTGTGACTGAGTGGTTAGAGAATTGGACTCACAATCTTGAGGTTGTGTTTTCAATTGCCGGACCGGGCGATGCGTTATGTCCTGGAGAAAGACACTTTATTTCACGTTGCTTCTTCTGCCTGGAGTTGCGACCAACTAGAACTGTTTCATTCGGGACAAATCATCAGGAAAGCACTTCAGGGCTTTTCTCTCTCTCTCTCTCTCTCTCTCTCTCTCTCTCTCTCTCTCTCTCTCTCTCTCTCTCTCTCTCTCTCTCTCTCTGTGTGTATTCATTTATGTTTAGAGGTTCACTACTGGATAGAGCTTGTCATTCCGTATAGTTAACCATGATGTAATAGTAGGAAAAACACTCAACGTTAGGCAACTCGTACATCACTGATGTTTAATTATGTGGTTGGTGCCGGAATGGAGTTAAATATTAGTTTGATTAAAACAACAGGAGGCCGGACAGTTGATGTGACTTTAAAGTGTTATTGTTGCAGAAACACTATATATATTTCAATAGCCATTGAAAGTGAAAGAGAGAGAGAGAGAGAGAGAGAGAGAGAGAGAGAGGGAGAGAGAGAGAGAGAGAGAGAGAGAGAGAGTTTGGGCCTGTGACTGGGGAGGCGACGACCAGGGCGGAGTGATTATAGTGTATTTAGAAAAAATCATTTTTCTAAGTTAAGTAAGAATCAATTGTATATATCACGCATATTGCCACACATCTCGGAAGTTGTTTTTCGTTAATTCCTAAGCCGACATACGATTCTCGCTAATTTATATTTGTATTAATCTCCAGAGTCTAGCTAATGACCAGTTAATTTTCTTGATTTTTTTAGTTGATTCTATTGACTGATGAATAGCTTATGTTAACTTTAACCATTCTGTTGAGAGCTTTATTCGATTTGTGATGTTTTACATTCTTGCAATAATATACACAACTGAATTCATTCGCCTAAAATAAGGGTTGCCTCCCTTGCCGAACTCCACGTGGGGTCAGTAACAGTCATTCCTTAAATTAGCAATTGAACTAAAACCTGTTGATAAAGTGGCTTCCTTGTTCAATCATCTTACCAGAAGCCTAACATTATTTATATAAGCGGACAGTACTTGATTTAGGAGTCGCAGAAACCCAAATGCTGGATTTTACCAACCATCCAGGGGTCCGGGTAAATTTTCAATCACATATATTTTTATTTGTTTGACCCGAATTACTTGGTCGTTTCTTTGGCTGTGCGGATGTTTGTTTAACCATCGTCTCAGTGTGTTTGGCCTTTAACGTATGTTGTAGCTCTGGTTCATCTGAATCATCGAGCGCTTGCCACACATCTCGGAAGTTGTTTTTCGTTAATTCCTAAGCCGAAATACGATTCTCGCTAATTTATATATATATATATATATATATATATATATATATATACATGCATATATCATATTTATAGGGCATATACATGTTTGTATATATATATATATATATATATATATATGTTTATATGTGCATGCAAGACACTTAGAAGCTTTACCCATCATTTACCTCCTTATCAATTTATTTTTTCAATGTTGTACAAACCAACTTTAAAACCTTTGCCAGTTTATTGGGGGTATTTCACTAAGCAGCATTTAATTAATTTTAACCCTATCAGACCACCACAACAACACCCACTTCACCCGTAACATCCTCCACACAATCCTCACTTAATCACTTTTGTATCATCAAAAGACAAGACGTGCTTCTCACTTGATTTACCCAGAAAATTTCTTGATTCATTTTAGTCACCCCGCTTTCACTGTCATCTCTGTCACAAGCTCAGTTTTTCACACACACACACACACACACACACACACACACACACACACACACACACACACACACACACACACACACACACACACACACACTGTCTCCGCTCCCTCTCTCTCTGACTATGTGTGTGTATTCATGTATATCTTCGTCTTAGATTTTTCCGCGCCGCTAAACACATCGAGCAGTGAGTACTCGCCAACGGTCACGATCAACAGCGGGTTTTTCGCGTTCGTGCGAAGTGATGTTGGCTGCCATCGTTGCCAGGTGATCCTTGGGGAACCCCGTCTCCGTTTGTCACCAAGTGGAGTGCAGTTCATCACTGTTTTTGAGTGTCGTTCGTCGGGTAGGCCAGAATATGGCCAGCCAGACGGTACCGGCGCTCCGCGATCATCCTCTGTAGCGTCCACGACTCGGCTCTCCGTAGAATTTCCTCATTTCGCACTCGGTCGCGCCAGGACACACGAAGGACCATTTGCAGGCACCGCTTGTGGAAAGCGTTCAGCCGTCTCTCTATCTTTGCCATGCTCTTCCAGGTTTCGCTCGCGTAAAGCACTGTCGGCAGCACGATGGTCTTGTACGGGCGTAGCTTGTTCCTGGTGCTGATGCATGAAGACGACCAGACTTAGCGCAACCGGTGGAAAACAGTGGCTCCTTTGCCGATCAGACAGTTGATGTCGAGCTCTGCGTCGCCATTGCTTGCCAGGATGCTGCCCAGATAGGTGAAGTGATCGACTTCCCCCAGGTCTTGTTGGTGGTTGACTCTGATTGCTGGACCTGTGTTGTTGGCTGTTCTCACCACCTTGGTCTTGTTACACACACACACACACACACACACACACACACACACACACACACACACACACACACACACACACACACACACACACACACATATACATATATACTCAGATTACATTTACATACATACATACACACACATACACACACACACATATATATATATTTAAAGCGATGAAATACCAATGATGGTTGGAAGATCACTGATGAAGGACTAACTTTATTCATATATATATATATATATATAACTTTGTGTCTACTCTGGGATTTATACATAATTGTTTCTACGTTAGGCACAAGGCCAGCAATTAACACAGCAAAAACACAGTGGTAATAATTGTTTCTACTTTTGGCACAAGGCCAGCAATTATATCAGTGTATTACTGGTACTATATTTTATCGACCCTGTAAGGATGAAAGGCAAAGTTAATCTCGGTGGGATCTTACCTATTGAGTACACTGAGATACAACCGGTACTAACAGGAAAACCTTATGCTAGTCCCGCTAACCTCTTATATATATATATATATATATATATATATATATATATATATATATATATATATATATATATATATATATAAGTATGTATGTATACGTACATACATATATGTATACAGACGTACAGTAGCATGCATATATATATATATATATATATATATATATATATATATATATATATATATATATATATATATATATATACATACAGGTACACATACATATATGCACGCATCAGTTTAGCGGACGCTTATTATAACGCCGCTTTGTTCGTTTGTCAACAAACTGAACAGCCTGAATTTACAAAAAGGTGACGTAGTTGCCTTAACACCGTATGGCAGAAATTCAGGCTGTTCAGTTTGTTGACAAACGAACAAAGCGGCGTTATAATAAGCGTCCGCTAAACTGATGCGTGCATATATGTATGTGTACCTGTATGTATATATATATATATATATATATATATATATATATATATATATATATATATATATATATATATATATATATACTGTATACATATATGTATGTACGTATACATACATACTTACATTTAAGTAAGTGCCATACTAAGAGTGAGAAATGAAATTTGTTTTCATTTTTTTCAACTTATCGTTTTTGGTATGCCTGACCGATTTAACTCACTCAATATGCAAATTAGGCTGCTCAGCCGTTAATTTTCATAAGGAAAGTATATACTTTCGAACGTTCAACTATCTGGCAGATGGGTAAACGGTGCTGATGATAGCTAACAAGCTTGAAACTAGTACATCGTTCCTGTGTCAGTGTTGAACAAAAAGGTGACGTGGTTGCCTTAACACCGTATGGCATAAATTCAGGCTGTTCAGTTTGTTGACAAACGAACAAAGCGGCGTTATAATAAGCGTCCGCTAAACTGATGCGTGCATATATGTATGTGTACCTGTATGTATATATATATATATATATATATATATATATATATATATGCATGCTACTGTACGTCTGTATACATATATGTATGTACGTATACATACATACTTACATTTAAGTAAGTGCCATACTAAGAGTGAGAAATGAAATTTCGTTTTTATTTTTTTCAACTTATCGTTTTCGGTATGCCTGACCGATTTAACTCACTCAATATGCAAATTAGGCTGCTCAGCCGTTAATTTTCATAAGGAAAGTATATACTTTCGAACGTTCAACTATCTGGCAGATGGGTAAACGGTGCTGATGATAGCTAACAAGCTTGAAACTAGTACATCGTTCCTGTGTCAGTGTTGAACAAAAAGGTGACGTGGTTGCCTTAACACCGTATGGCATAAATTCAGGCTGTTCAGTTTGTTGACAAACGAACAAAGCGGCGTTATAATAAGCGTCCGCTAAACTGATGCGTGCATATATGTATGTGTACCTGTATGTAAGTATATATATATATATATATATATATATATATATATATATATATATATATATATATACATGCTACTGTACGTCTGTATACATATATGTATGTACGTATACATACATACTTACATTTAAGTAAGTGCTATACTAAGAGTGAGAAATGAAATTTCGTTTTCATTTTTTTCAACTTATATATATATATATATATATATATATATATATATAGTCTAGTTATCGAGGCTATAGGAAATATATATTCTATAATCTCGATTGCTCACAATTACTCTCTCAACAAGATATAGTTTGAACGTATAAGCGAGCTAACTACTCCCTAGTAACAAAATGTATATTTGTAATACTGTGTACCCCCGGCATTCGCAGTCCCGGTTATTCGCGGAATTTTCCTTAGAACCTAACTAATAATTGTTCGTGGAAACCACCGCATATTCGCGGAATCGGACAAATTTTCCGCGGTTTTCATGGCTTTTTTCTGGCAATATATATTTTTTAACGTTATATTATAAAGTATTTGCCGGTCTATTGGAAGCCCCTTTATTTTTAAAAATAATATTTTAGGTTATATTTTGGCGTTTATAGCCAATTTTTGGACCACATGTAATATTCGCGGTTTTTCACTCTTCGCGGGTAATCTAGGAACGTAACCCCTGCGAATACCGGGGGACAACTGTGTGTGTATATATATATATATATATAAGTATGTACACGTTCATACATATATGTATACAGACGTACAGTAGTATGCATATATATATACATACATGCACACATATATATATGTACGTATGGATTCACCGAACATTTATTATAATGCTCGGTGTGTTTGTAAACAAACATCCCGTATTAAGCCGTAGTGTCTAGCAACCATCGTTGCTCGTTTGTTCAACACTGACAAAGGAACGCTGTACTAGTTTCAAGCTTATTAGCTATCGTTAGCAACGTATACCTTCCTGCCAGATCGTTGAACGTATATACTTACCTTATGCATATTAACGGCTGAGTAGCCCAATTTGCATATCGATATGCAAATTGGGCTACTCAGCCGTTAATATGCATATGGTAAGTATATACGTTCAACGATCTGGCAGGAAGGTATACGTTGCTGACGATAGCTAATAAGCTTGAAACTAGTACAGCGTTCCTTTGTCAGTGTTGAACAAACGAGCAACGTTGGTTGCTAGACACTACAGCTTAATACGGGATGTTTGTTTACAAACACACCGAGCATTACAATAAATGTTCGGTGAATCCATACGTACATATATATATGTGTGCATGTATGTATATATATATGCATACTGCTGTACGTCTGTATACATATATGTATGTACGTGTACATACTTATATTTAAGTAACAGCCGTACTAAGAGTGGGAAATGAAATTTCTTTCATTTTTTCCGTTTATATATATATATATATATATATATATATATATATATATATATATATATATATATATAAAGATAGGGGGGAAGAAAAAATGGCTTCACTTGTGCTTTCAACAAATTTATTTTCTTCACAAAATCCAAAAAGAATTTTTATTAAAAAAAATTATTTTATAAATTAAGTTGTTGGTTGTTGGTTAGGTCTTAGGAGTTCTTGGTTAACGTAGGAGGTATTGTTTCGTTTTTAGAAAGACCTTTCACGCTGTGGTGCGCTTGTCAAACTGTATATATATATCACGTCATTAAATATGAAATGACCGGGTTAGGGTTAGGGTTACCTGTTTGATGTAGGTTGTGTCTGCTCACATTGGAATACCCATGCTTTGGTGTCCATAACAGCACATCGCCGACAACATCTTCCTTTGCTCTCCAGCAGTGACCCGTGATTCTAGTTCAACTCTCTAGGATGGAATGAGAAATTAGAGGCCGTAAAGTTGCTTTTTTGTCATTCTTGTGTACGCCCGATCAAGTTTCTTCTCGAGTCACATAGTGAGTGTCTATGTAGTACATATATACAGCAGGACTGAATATGCTGTTGATTGGATTAATCCAAGTTCGGGTTCAGGTTATTGGGTCCGTTTTTATTGAGGGTTTCTATTTTTTATTGGGGGAAGTCTGTTTTTATGGGGAGGGGTGTGTGCTATTTTTATTGGGAGGAGAGGGTGGGGGTGGGGTAGTATAGTTTTTTATTTGGGGAGGGGGAGGGAGGTCCATTATTACGATTTTGGGGCGGAGTCCGTTTTTTATTTTGGGCGCAACGACGGTCTGTTTTTTTATTGGGCGCAGCGGAGTATCCGTTTTTTATTGAGTGCGGCAAGGGGTCCGATTTATTTATTTGGCGCAGAAGTGAGGGTGGGTGGCTCCGTAGTGTTTATTAGTAGTCCATTATTTATTGGGCGCGGCGGCGGGGCTGGGATGGGGGTGGGATGTCAGTTTCTTTATTTGACAGGAGGTCCCGTTTTATTGGGCGCGGTGGGGGGTCCGTTTTATTGTTGGGCGCAGCGGGGTCCGCTTTTTTACTGGGTGCGATGGTGGCTCATTTTTTTATTGGGCGTGGTGGGGGTCCGTTTTTTAAATTGGGTTCATAGAGAGAACCGTTTATATATTGGCGTGGCGGGGAAGTCCTTTTTTATTGGCTGCGGCGGGTAGTCCGTTTTTTATTTGGCGCGGTGGGGGGGTCAATTTTTTTTAGCATTGTGGGAAGTCCATTGTTTTTATTGGCTGCAGCGTGTAGTCTCTTATTTATTGGGCGCGTCGGGGGATCGGTTTCTTTATTTGGTGCGAAGTGTGTGTGTGTGTGTGTGTGTGTGGGGGGGGGTCGTTTTTTTACTGGGCGCGGCGGAGGGTCCAATCTTTTAATTGGGCGTGGCGGCGTGTCCATTGTTGTTGTTGGGTGCGGTGGATAGGCCTTTTTTATTGGCAACAGCGCGAGGGGGGAGGGGTCTGTTTATTTTATTGGGCGCAGTGGGGGTTCCGTTTTTTTATTGGGCGCAGCATGGATTTCGTTCTTTTTATTGGGCGCGGCGGGGTGTCAGTTTTTTATATTGGGGGTGACGGGAGGGGGGTCGTTTTTTTTACTAGGCGCGGTAGAGGGTCCCTTTTTTATTGGGCGCGGCGATAGGGGGCGGGGTTCGTTTTTTTTATTAGGGGAGTGGAGGGTTCAATTTTTTTATTGGGTGCGGCGGGGTGTCTGTTGTTCTTATTGGCTACGGCGGATAGTCCTTTTTTATGGGCGCAGCGTAGGGTCTATTTTTGATTGGACGCGGTGGAGGTCCATTTTTTTTATTGGGCGCGACGGGGGCCCGTTTTTTAATGGGCGTGGCGATAAACATAACATTAATTGCAGCGCATATCCAAATAGATGTATGTTTTGGGAGTTTGGGGAGAAACATATAATTACTGGGGGAGGGGAGGGGCTTATGGGTCTCCCCAATTCCACCATCCCTGTATATATATAAAAAACCCACACGCAAAAACACACACACGCAAACGCATGCACAAACAGAGACAGAGACAAGAATAAATAAATAATAAAATAAACATGGCGTAGATATTACAATACAACAGGAGGAAACATAATAGTACCACTGATTATGTCACAGATGTGTGACGACAGAACTTTGATAGACTATATATATATATATATATATATATATATCGATATCTGTATTTTTAACCGTTGGTCAATCAATGATAAACATTGATTGCCAGATAAATTAGCTATGGACATATAAAAGATACAGAAGCGAAAACCAATCCAATCCAAACCAAACAGTGAGTGTATTTTATTACTATTTCTGGCAATATTATTACAACAATATGACTCTCCTCAAATAAAAAAAAAAAAAATTATGCTCTGTATCCTTTCCTAAGAGGTTAATATATAGAGTTTCCTCACATTTGGCAAGAAACTGGTATTATACCCAATTTATTCATCTCCTATATATATATAAATATATATAAATATAAATTCAGCGAGAATCGCATTTCGGCGGGTAGAAAAAGCGAAACGTAACGCAAATTCCGAAAAGGGCTCGATAAAGATTATATATATATATATAAATAATATATATATATATAAACCCGTAGAGCAAATATTTATTATAAGAACAGATTAAAGTTTGAGTAAAGAATCGCTGCTTTCATCCTTAACGGGATCTTCCGAAACTTAAATATATATATATATATATAAATAATATATATATATAAATATAAATAATATATATAAATATAAATAATATATAAATATAAATAATATATATATATAAATAGCTATTTAGAACACTGGTTTAACCGCTTTACTTCCCTCCGAAGAAGAGATATTATCTCGAAAATTAAGGACATTTAAATAAATCTAAGGTAAAAGACTAATTGTCAACAATATATTTTGCATTTGCATTCTTTATTCTATGTCCATACCTGCATTGTTTTGGCTTTATTATACATTTACAAACGTTTATATATATATATATATATATATATATATATATATATATATATATATATATATATATATATATATATATATATATATATATATATATATATATATAAATATATATATATATATACATATATACACATTCATTTATTATGGCTATTAGTGAACTTTTTTACTTTAAATTTTCACCTGCGTACTCAGAGGATCACTAGTCTTGTCTGATGGTCTTGGTGTACGCTGGTGAAATTCCAGATAAACAAAGCTGATCACTTAGCCATAATAAACGAATATTTAAACTCTATTTCAATATTGAGCTTTCATTCTTACGTCTGTCAATAATTCACGTTCTCTCAGGTCTTCAATAATCACCTCCCCCACGCTTAATAATTTTTCAGAACCCCCCACTCCCGTTATTATTCCAACCCCCTCACTTATTAAATTTTGCTAATCCATCTCCGACAAAATTTTATTTTAAGTGATTGATATTGACACAGCCGCTAAAGAATCTAATAGTAATTTTATTTTACATGAAAAAACCGCCCATTATATATGACAAAAAAGAACATAACAAGAAATCCCATATTTACGAACGTACACTATACAACTACCGATTCCTCACCACCCGCTTATAAGAATTTAAGCAAATGTTCACCCCCCTACTTATTCCAACCCATCCTATTTGGGACTCGAGAGTACTACCAAACTTTCTCCTCTCTATGTCTATCACACAAAACTCTCTTTTAATAAAGGTTTCTTATATAAGCACAAGGCCAGCAATTTTGGGGTAGAGG
>OZ024743.1:260976471-260986471 GCA_964016885.1 Eledone cirrhosa | reverse complement strand
CACACACACACACACACACACACACACACACACACACACACACACACACACACACACACATATCTATCTATCTAGAAGTTGTATTTAATTTGTTGGGATACAACAAGCAAATATTTTTATAACTGATATAAAGCGCTCAACAAATTATTGGAGTAAAAATACGATATATTAACAAATGGAAACTATATTTATAAAACCATATTTATTTCATTATACATATTTCAAGGACACCAAAGCAAATTATGGTGCGCTTTCATCAGATAAAATATAATATAGATCAGTTTTATAAACAAATATTGACATACCCTTAAAGAATGCGACCATGTCGGTTGGAAGCTCCCGGATAGTGGGGTTACTAATTTTATTATTGGTCTATTATGCAAATTAGTGTCGGAGAGGTTTAAATAATTTGCTTTGGTGTCCTTGAAATATGTATAATGAAATAAATATGGTTTTATAAACATAGTTTCCATTTGTTAATATATTATATATATATATATATATATATATATATATATATATATATATATATATATATATATATATATATATAAAAGTATATAATACAGACAAATTGAAATAGTTAATCGATACTCTCTATGCAGTTAAATAAAGTCAGTAAAATCCAAATTATCTATTTGAATTTTCTTCCTTTCTTTCTTCCAGTAAATACAGTTTATATTTATTTATTTTGCCGTCTTTTCATCGATCAGACTTACATCCCCATACACACACACACTCTCACATACGCCATACACACACTCACATACCGCCCCTACACACATACACACTTACACAATAGATCGCCTGTTGCTTTGTATTCAAATGCGACTTTATGAGTTTAGAGGCTTCTCTTCCTCTTTCTACTTTTATATAACCCCAATAATATATATGATAGCCATCGAGTTGGCTGATTCGTTAAAACGTCGGACAGAATGCATTCCGGCTCTCTGAGTTCAAATCCCATCGAGGTCAACTTTGCCTTTCATCCTTTCGAGGTCGATAAAAAAGTACTAGTCCAGTACTGGGGTTGGATCTTCCATTCTTTCACTCTCTCTCTCTCCTTTTCTGAAAGAAATCTACTGTGTTCCGACCCGGAGAAACGATGGGCTCCGCCAGGTTTTAAAAATTGTCCAAGAAACGCTGTATAGCACTACGGCGCTCCTACGAATCCATCAGGAATTATGGGTAAGAAAGATTAATAATGATATATATATATATATATGATCAGTATTGAATGGGTTTGGATCGATTAGACAAAATAACAGAAATGTTTGTTTTACAAATTAGTTTCTGACTGAGAACCCTCCATAGGCCTTATTGTCAGGTCAATGGCCATTTTTCCGTGAGTGAGTGCTACAAGAGAGAGAGAGAGAGCGAGAGAGAGAGAGAGAGGGGGGGGGAGATAGAAAGAGAGAGAGATTGTGTGTGTTTGTGGGAGAGAGAGAGTGAGAGTGTGTGTGTGAGAGGGGGAAAAAGAGAGAGAGTGTATGTGTGAGAGGGGGAAAGAGAGAGAGAGAGAGAGAGAGAGAGAGAGAGAGAGAGTGAGCAAAAGAGAAAGAGAGTATAATTTTATTTGAGAATTAATATAAATAGTGGTGTCCCATGCATGAATATGCTATAAAATAGCTTTAAAATAGGGGCAAGACACTTAAAGAAGTTGCCACTGATTGCTACGAGGAATAGAACCTTGTATTTCCCAGAAACCAGGTAGGCGCTTTGAACCATTAAGCCAAGGGACCGTGACAGATCCTACCATCTTAAATTAGATAGCTGAGTCACACCTTCTAAATGTTAACAAACATCGTGTATACGTAGCCAATCTCTCAGACTTTTACGAAGCGCTGAGGCTATAAAGTTGATATAAAAAGTGGTATGGTCATGCGCGGAGATGCTATAAAATAACTTCCCTTGGTTTAATGGTTCAAAGCGCCTTGCCGGTAGCTGGGAGATTCGAGTTTCGATTCCTCATAGCGGCGGATGGCAACTTCTTTTTCCGTCTGTAAGGGTCTTCATCCTATTTTATAAGCTATTTTATAGCATCTCCGCCCATGAGCACACAACTCTTTATAGTAATTTTATCTCCTCAGCGCTTCGTAAAAGTTCGAGAGATCGGCTAAGTATACTCGATGTTTTAAGTATAGAATACTTTTAATTATATAATAAAAATAGAATTTCCAATCGAATATTTAATTAAAAAACAAAACAAAAGAAAAAAATCAGTTGGGGGTTGAAAATCTCCCTGTTGCAGTTTCATGAGAGTTAAATATCGAAAAGTTGCGCAATAAAAATCGTTTCCACAAAAAGACGGTCAGTAAAAAGTAATAATAAGTCGTACTACCAGCTATCAGTGTTTGATGTAAAGTGAGTTGTTTTACTTGCAGACATTGTTGTGGTTATTTTGTTTGATAATTGTTATTGTTATTATTGTCTTTGTTATTGTTGTTTTTGTTGTTTTTATTATTTTATTGTTGTTCTTGTTAGAGACTCTCTTGTTGAGTTGTTGTTTAACACCGATCTCAATCTTCACTGGTCAATGATCGCAGGCATTCCAGCCGTGACCACCCCTCTCTTTCCTATATTCATGGATCCTAAAAGTATATTATCTAACATGCTATCTTCTAAGACAGGAGGCTGTCAATTGAGGGAGATTTGGTTGCTATCTCACTAATGCTAAAGTTCTGAAAATGAAACTGTTGTGTAGTCAATCTACAAGTTCTTAAACTTCATCTGAAGGTAGGCTTCATCAGATATCTAAAAGAAATATTTGGTTTAATCAACATGTATAAAATTCAGGTTTTCGGGATTTTGTGAAAGCGCATGGCCTAGTGGTTAGGGTGTTGGACTAGGCGATCATGATGTCGTAGGTTTAATTCCTGGGCCGGCTTGTATGTTGTGTTCTTCAGCAAAACACTTTATTTCACATTGCTCCAGTATACTCAGCTAAAAATGAGTACCAGCAGTTGTTGGAGGTTTAACTCTGCGATGGACTGGCATATTGTTCAGGTGGAAATTTTGTACTTTTTAGTTACTTAACGCCAAGGAAATCGGCAGAAACATGGGCCTAATGATTCTCTGGGCTTGAGACAGACTTTAGACGTTTTACTTGAGGTTATTTTGGAGTATTTGCTCGAGTGTTGATTAGTCTGAAGTTAATCTTAGGTTGTGTCTTTATAAAACTATGAATATAACCTGTCAAAAGTTAACATTTTTTTTTGTCACAGACAACCAATCATTTATTTATCACTTTTTACCTTAAGCTATGTAAAAATGACTGAGGGAATTAAACTTATGGGTTTTATGTCATATCTCTACCCACTAAATGGATCTCCGTCGACTGCAATGAAGAGTGTTCCAGTTGTTCGGTCTACGGAACAGCCTATTCGTTAATTGAATATGTAATTTTCCTTAACTACTCAGCAACTCTATGTACATTTTCCAACTATTATTTTAATCGTTTTCTTGCTTCCAACAAACGTATCAAAGGCCACGAACATACTTCCTCCATTTATTCCTGTTCAATGTGACTGTACATGCTTTACATTGAGACCCTTTAATGATCTGGTCCTTCTATCTAATATTGAGGCATCTGCGAATTCTCTTTACAGGCATCATAACCTCTAGATCAGATGTCTCAAATATGCAACCTGCGGGTCGTATGTGGCCTGCAAACTACTTTTCTATGGTCCGCGAAAGAACAGTTTTTGTGACTAATAATTTTCTAAAACTTGGTAATTTGTTCTTGTTTTAATAATATGTTTAGTACCATTTATTGCAATGTACCCATGAAATACAAGAAAATGGGGGAAGAAAAAAAACATCAACAGAATTTATCAAAAGTGAAAACGGAATTAAAGAAAATTTGAAACGGAAAAATTGTCTGCTGTAATGCAGATTGGCATTATATCTAGTGGAAACCCCGCCATCTCTCATATCATTTTTGACTCCCTCATCTCACTTTTGGCCCCAAGATGGTCCTTTTGAGTCCTTGAACCCTGCTCTAGGCAAATTTTAGTGTAATCACAAGTTGGCGGATTGATACCTCTATTTAATTCTAACATTCGATAGAATGCCATAAGTGTTGTCAAATGCTCAGGAAATAATTTCTTTTTCAGTTTTACGTCTTCTTGTAGTGAGTAGATAGACGAACAGCTACGGAATAAAAGCTGCAGAACATTAAACTGGTTCAAAAAAAGTTTAGTTGGTTAATTCGAAACTAAACATGTGTGAGATTGCACACGAACACTCTCTTGTACACATATAAAAATAAATAAAAGTAAGAACTAGTAGATGTATTTAAGCTGTGAAAATAAATTGTTTTAAAATAAACTAATCGTTTTAGTATTGATATGTGAATATCTGATTCTTGTGATTTAAAATGTAATAGAAATTCAATTTTCAACAGCTGAACAAACATATACTAGCTGTGTGCTAGGTTAACGTTAGTATTAGGGCTAATATTAATCTTAGCGTTAGGGTTAGTGTTAGTGTTAGGGTGAGTATTAGGGTTAGGGTTAGTGTTAGGTTTAGTGTTAGTGTTAGGGTTAGTGTTAAGGTTAGTGGTAGAGTTAGGGTTAGGGTTAAGGTTAGGATTAGTTGCAGTGAGTTACTCCTCCCCTTTCTCCATCTCCTTTTTTACTACTACTACCACCACCACCACCATCACCACTATCACCACTATCACCACCACTACTACTACTACTACTACTACTACTACTACTACTACTACTACTACTACTACTGATGATGATGATGATGATGATAGTATGATCAATAACAAAGAACTTGAAAAAAATCATCAGCAACAACGAAAAAAAATCTACAACAAATATAAGAGCAGCAGCAGCTACAACAACAACAACAACAACAACAACAACAAGAAAAACAAATACAACAACAGCAGTAACAAAATCAATTTGTGATTTCTATTTCATATGGGATATCATGACATTTAATTCTGTGGTTATTCTTAATGTCACCGAAATATTTGATCTATATTTGATCTATATTATCAATTGATTTACGAAAACAACAACAAAAGCAACAACATAAAAGAACACAAAAAAAGTATTAAAAAAAGCCCAAGTCATAGAAAAAAGCACGAGTCAGGTCGTTATGTTGAGATCAGAGATGTATTAACTGTGAGTGGCAGTGAAATGTTTTCTTAAATATAACTCTAATGGGATTATTTACTTGAGACAGACGGTAGAGGGTGGGTGGGTGGACATGGTGATGGGAGAGTGGTTGGGGTTGGAACTTCTACAAATCTATAAATGCAACATGTTGGCTATTAGTTGTCTACTTAAATTATACATACATTCATATGTATACGTACTGTCACGTATGTACACATACACATATATTCATATGCATACATATATGCATGTATATATATATATATATACGCATATATATATATATATATATATATACGCACACACACACATATATATATATATACACACACATACATATATATATATAATAACAATAATAATTGTTTCTACTGTTGGCACAAGGCCAGCAATTACTCAGTGTATTACTGGTACTTTATTTTATCGACCCCGTAAGAATGAAAGGCAAAGTTAAAGGCAAAGTTAAGGAAAGTAATAATAATAATGATTTCTAGTATAGGCACAAGGCCATAATTTGGGGGGAGGGGAAATTTGATTAAATCGACGCCAGTACGTTACTGGTGCTTTATTTTATCGACCCCGTAAGGATGAAAAGCAAAGTTAACCTCGGCAGATTTGAACTCAGAACGCAAAGGGCCACAACTCTATGCCGAAAAGCATGGTGTCTGACACTCTACCGATACTGCCAAAATAATATATAAGGGAACAAAGAATCAGTGTTGCATCATATAATTATTTATACCCACTTTATAAATAAATGTTTTGATATTTACTGAGAAAAATCTCCCCAGCATTTTCTACTGAATTTTATTCCTTTTTACTATTTGTTTATATATATATATATATACATGTATGTAAAAGGTAAACAGAAATAACAACACTATCGGTACAATATATGGAAGGGATATATTAGGTTACCGATTGTGTTGTTATTTCTGTTTACCTTTTACATACACACATATATATATATATATATATATATATATATATATAGATATCACGATAAATTAACGGAGCCCTAGACTCTCGCTAGTCCCTGTCAATAATGTGCTCAAAGGAGAAGGAATCCTGAGCTCTTTAAAATACAATATGTTGAAAAGGTAACACACTAGAGAGAGAGATAGAGAGATAGTGCGTTATCAGTCAAACAAGGAAAAACCACCAGTGTATGGAATATATAACCTATGAAAGGCAGGGTAGACACACGATAATTAAAAATATAAATTAAAGTGTATATACATACCTCTATAACTATATAACACACACGTACAAATTCAAAGAGATCTGTTTCCCTGTTTTATTGATGGCGCACTATCTCTCTCTAGTGTGTTACCTTTTCAACATATTGTATATATATATATATATATATATATATATATATATATATATATATATATATATATATATATATATATATATATATATATATATATATATATATATATCAACGCTTACGTGGACCCCTCATAATTCGTTGGATTTTCCAATTGGATTTTCACCGGAGTACACCTGAACTTCCACCAGGAAATCTTTCGTATCATTGACATTTTCTTTGCTTCTTATATATATATATATATATATATATATATATATATATATATATATATATATATATATATATACAGTATTAATAAATGGAAACTATATTTATAAAACCATATTTATTTCATTATATATATTTCAAGGATACCAAGTTAAATCATGGTATGCCTTCATCAGATAAAATACAATATATAACAGTTTTACAAATAGATAATTGACATACCCTTTCAAAAAGGTTACCGTTGTTTTTGGAGGCCATCCGGATAGTGGTTTGTTTACTTTAGTAAGTCATAGTGTTAAGAGTAAGTAAAAAGATGGAGAGAGAGAGAAACGCGGAGAAAAGAAAGGGAAAGATAGATAAAGAAAAAAAAAGAAGAAAGCAAAGAGAACAGAGGAAAATAACGGGGAGATATCAAAACATCAGACAGAGAAAGAGCTCAAGAGAGAGATATGCATAGATAGAGAGAGGGGGAGAGAACGAAAACCTTAAGTTATGTTATATTAAGTTGAGTTAACAATTGAGATGAAATGAATAAATGAAATTAGAAATATTAATATTCGTGAATGGAATATAGATATATAATATGAGAAATTACACATTGTTTAATTATGATTATATATTTAGTTTAAAATTGAGATCAATATATTAAAAATTGGAATTTAAACACTACAAAATAAATATATCGCTAGAGAAATTATCTATCGTATATCACATATACATAGACAAAGGTACATAAATATATATATATATACTCACTCACTCAGAGATACACATTATATCTACTCCCGCATACAATGTATACATACAAAGCATAAGTGATGTTTTATTTATTGCTATACACTCCTTGTGTTATTAATTAAAACATTTTAGTATATATCTACAAATATATAGGATTAACTTTTCTGCATTTATGGCTGTTAAGTTATGTATATCTGCAATCAAAAACTGCATGTGTAAGCATGTATATTCACACCCATAATTCTTAGCTATACATGAATAGATAAGTGTGTGCATCTTCAATTGGTATACACGCGTCACTCATGCATATATACAGACAGGCATATAATCCCCAAAAACCTATAACATGTATATGTATGTCAACCCACACATATAGATACATAAGCCGTACATAGACATAAGTATACATCAACATATAACATAGTACAATTGAGTATATAAAATACAAAAGGATTATAATTATATCAATATAACTTAAAAGGCAAACGAATTCTACAAACATCAAAAACCTAAAATATCCCCAAATACTATAGAATATTTCAAGTTAAAATAATATGTTTAATATATTTAGCATAGAAATTTATCTTACGTATATTTTAATCAAGACATTGAGAGGACAAACTTTTGAAAATTATGAGAAGCTATCAGAAAAAAATAAATCTAATAAAAATTATAAGCTATCAGAATACAAACAAATCTAATAAAAAATAAAAAATAAAAAATAAAAAATAAAAAATAAAAAATAAAAAATAAAAAATAAAAAATAAAAAATAAAAAATAAAAAATAAAAAATAAAAAATAAAAAATAAAAAATAAAAAATAAAAAATAAAAAATAAAAAATAAAAAATAAAAAATAAAAAATAAAAAATAAAAAATAAAAAATAAGAAATAAGAAATAAATAAAAAATAAAAAATAAATAAAAAATAAAAAATAAAAAATAAAATATAAAATATAAAATATAAAATATATAAAAAAAAAAAAAAAATGAATCTAATAAAATGAATCTAAAAAAAAAAAAAAATGAATCTAATAAAAAAATATAAATAAAATGAATCTAAGCTAAAATAATATGTTTAGTATAGAAATTTATCTTACGTATATTTTATTCCAGATATTGAAAGGATAAACTTTTCTAGAATAGTTTATTATATTTATAATTATATTTATGAAGAAGATTTATACTTGGGTACTTAACCAAAGAAAATGAAAAAGGTGAAGGAATCTAATGATTTATCGACAGGTTTCTTATATTAAGTAAATTATTTAATTAATTAAACTACATTTTAAATTTATATTTATATTTAAACGTTGAGTTCAATCTATGTCTGCAGCAACTGAATAAATTATTTCTTAAATTAAGGGAATTTTTGGTTTTTAATATAAAAAATATTTCCTCTATACAAAGATCACAATTTTCAGAAGAGGAATTAAAAGGAGTAGCTTTTCAAATAATATTCCAAATCAACGAATATTCAACATTATCTCGTTTTAGGTCCCATAATAGGCTAGATAGCGAAGTTGAAGATTTTTTGTTTGGATCTGTAAAAGAATTTTTATGATTATTGAAGCGGGATTTAAATTCTGTAGAATTTATATATATATATATATATATTTATATTTATATATATATATATATATATATATATTGTTATACTTGGGGAGGGTCATATTGTTGTTGTAATAATATTGCCAGAAATAATAACAGAACACACTCACTGTTTGGTTGGTTTTCGCTTCTGTATCTTTTATATCTCCATAGTTAACTCATTTGGCCATCGATGTTTATCACTGACTGACCAACGGTCAAAAATACATATATATATATATATATATATATATATATATATATATATATATATATATATATATAGTCTAACAAAATTCTTACGTTGCACATCTGCAACATCATCAGTGGTACTATTATCATGTTTCCCCTGCTGTATTGTAGTGTCTACGCCATTTTTATTTTTATTTTATATGTATATATATACCTCTCCAGAGGTACTTTACCCCTATTTTCTCAACTATCATTTATAGTGATCGACTATTATTATGGTTATTTGTGTTGGGACACACTCATTTCAAACTTCAAATTTTCCCAATGCTTTTTAAGACAACCGCTTTGTGAATATACTCTTATTTGTGGTCTTCCCGGTCTTCACACTGCAGACACTCCAATATATATATATATATATATATATATACACTAGTATCCGTAAAAATGAAGGGGTTTATTACAGTAAATTTTCGTATTTTTTGCTTCAGGTCTGGTTCCATTTTCTACTTGTGTATCATTTTGTATTTTTACAGTTATTCTTATTCTTTTAATGCCCTCTCACAGTATATTACAGGTATAAAATACCTTCTTTGTATAATTTTGTATGGTTTTGGCTTTTATCCAAATGGATTTAGATATTACCAATTAATATACACTACATTTTTCGTCAATTTCAACTCACTAAGGGTAAAGATCCCTTTCGGTCAGAAATGACCATGGGTCTTACACCAAGAAAATTCACCTCCGAGACACAAACCAGGGCAAGGTGTTTTTATGGAAGACGAACTGTCACCCATGCATAACA
>OZ024743.1:260963971-260971471 GCA_964016885.1 Eledone cirrhosa | reverse complement strand
CTTCTTGAGTTCTTCCCCAAGTTATCTGAGGCCAAAATCGAAGGTGGAATTTTTGTTGGACCTCAGATAAAGAAGGTGTTTGAGTCTACCGAGTTCTCCAATAAGCTCAATAGGGTTGAGAGAACAGCATGGAACTGTTTCAAGGCAGTTGTTAAGGGATTCCTGGGCAACTACAGAGCTGAAAACTACCAGCAACTGGTGCAGGATCTGATAAAGTATTTTGGCGCCATGGGATGCAGGATGTCGCTTAAACTCCATATGCTGGACGCTCACCTGGAACAATTCAAGGTCAAAATGGGCGCCTACTTAGTAGAACAAAGCTAACGAGTCCACCATGATGTGAAAGAGATAGAGCGGAGGTACCAGGGCCACTACAATGAAAAAATGATGGGGGACTATATCTGGGGGCTAGTCCGGGAATGTGACCTGGACTACAACCGCAAATCCAGGAAATCCAGTCATTTCTGACGTGTATAAGTTGCTTTATAAATGTTATTTGTTTTTACTTGTTTGCTTTTGATAGCTTGTGTAATAAAATAAATATATACTCTGTTGATTTAATTATATGAACTGATAAATTTAAAAAAAATGTGTTTTTTCTTGAAAAAAATATGAACATTTCGAAATATCAAACTCCTGACCACAAACCCAAACTTCTGATTAAATAATAGTGTATTTTTTATAATAATGGGATATAACAAACCAGGAAATGACACTTAGAACCGGGGAACAAAAAATATGTTACACAGTGTTATCGATCGTAAATATAGCAAGCATTGTAAAGAGATAGGTAAATATATCTCTCACGATTCTTAATTCCTAATGGAGTCGTAGGGACGCCAAATTGTCTAATGACCATCAAATTGTCCATTGACCTTTAAACTGTCTACTGACCATCAAAGTATCCATTGGCCTTTAAACTGTCTACTGACCATCAAAGTGTCCATTGACCTTTAAACTGTCTACTGACCAGCAAAGTGTCCATTGACCTTCAAACTGTCTACTGATCATCAAAGTGTCCACTGACCTTCAAACTGTCTACTGACCACCAAAGTGCCCACTGACCTTTAAATTGTCCACTGACCTTCAAAGTGTCCAATGATCTTCAAACTGTCTAGTGACCTTTAAACTGTACACTCACCTTCAAAGTGTCCACCAACCGCTATACTGTCCAGTGACCTTCAAAGTGTCCACTGACCTTCAAAGTGTCCACTGACCGTCAAAGTGTCCACTGACCGTCAAAGTGTCCAGTGACCATCAAAATGTCCAGTGATCTTTAAACTCTATAGTGATGCCGTTAACATTACCTATCCCGTGACCCACCGGGGTCATGAGTGCGCTGCAGAGTGGAGAAATGTACCATCTACCTGTAGGGTCAATCAATGTACCATATTTCACCAGAGTGGAGCAGTGTATACCTCCTTCTAGGGTTGTCGTGGCGCTGTAGGGTGGAACAGTGTATACCTCTTTCTAGGGTTGTGGTGGCGCTGTAGGGTGGAACAGTGTATACCTCCTTCCAGAGTGGAGCAGTGTATCGCATCCCTCAAAAGCTGTGGTAGTGTTGTAGGGTGGAGAAGTGCACCACATCTCTCCAGTCATCTCTACTGTGAACCAGGACTTGGGCTGTTGTCAAATTTTTACCAGTTCATTCCTTAATGTTATGATTTTTCTTCAGACGTCTTTGTCTTCTTTTCTCGTGAACTCTTCATTGGAGGATGGTCTTGGTCAATCTCTCAGATGTTGTCACGTGTCTTTATTATCTCATTTTTTCTCTTTTCTTTTTGTTATAAGAGTTAGCAGATCTTCGTTACCTCATTGTTCTCAGCAGGCTTTTGTAGTTGCCCACATGTTGCTTTATTGTACTGTAGCAGTGGTTAGCAGGTTTATATAGTTGTCCACATGCTGGTTGATTGTTTTTTTTTACAGTGGTTAGCTGGTTTTTGAAGTTGCACACATAACAATATCTTTCAAATTCCTCAATGTTCTCGAAACCTCGAATTTTTTTTCAAATCTCGTAGCGTCTTTCATGTATATTTGTCATGGGAAAAGTACCAGGAAGGGACTCAACAATATGAGAATTGCCGAGCAAACTTGGCTAAGTAAGTACTAAGTAAGTACCTCTATTTTAAAGACAGATATAACCAACCATTTTAGTGTTGTTCCATGACAAATGGCCTCGCTCTTCCTTCTCCGATTATATAAAATATATTTTACATATAGTCAGTAAAGCAATGAATAGATAGAGACGTTCTGCAACTATGCAATATTATAAGATTCGTCATTTGATCGACCACAATTTCTTTCTTTCTTTCTTTCTTTCTTTCTTTCTTTCTTTCTTTCTTTCTTTCTTTCTTTCTTTCTTTCTTTCTTTCTTTCTTTCTTTCTCTCCCTCTCATTCTCGCTTTCTTTAAGTAGATAACAATTATGCGCACTTTCCATTACAGCAAACCATGCACCACCAATAAATTATAAGTTATTTCCTCCGTATAACAATTGTTAGAAATATAGAGTGGCAATGCCATACGGCTAGAAAGAAATACATCGTGAAAAACAGCTTCTACTGACTTCAACACTTCCTTAACTCCGTAAAAATAACAAATAAATATATAAATAACTAGATAAATAAACAACGATATAAATAAATAAAGAAGCAGAAAAAAATTGCGATAGAGCATTCAAAAAATACCATTAATTTGATGAGAATTATTCGAAATACATGATGGCGGATATATATATAGCGAAGCAGTAAATCAAAGTCAACAACTCCATAGAACTGCTGAGAGTGGGGGATGGGGGATGGGGATAGATGAGAGAAGGTAAGTGGAGAAAAATCCCCCCGCTCTCCAACTCCCTTACCAGGCTAAAATAACGAAAAAATACAACAAAAAACAAGCAAAAAACCCCAATGTATCAGTTTCTTTAAAATGCTCAGTGATTCTCTGTGAGAAATAATTCATCGGTTATGGGAGGAAGTTTCAATAGAGCTTCTTGTGTGTGTGTGTGTGTGTGTGTGTGTGTGTGTGTGTGTGTGTGTGTGTGTGAGTATGCATATGTACACACACACACACACACACACACATATATATATATATATATATATAATGTACATAAATATATACATACATGTATGCGTGTGTGTGTGTGTATATATATATACCTATGTATATATATATATACGTATATATATGTATATGCATGTATATGATTATAATGTTTATATCCGTGCATGTGTAATTCAAGATGCATCTTTTAAGGTACGACGTTAGATACATATTTTAGTATATTGGAGGTTTTTTTTTATAGATGTGTAGGTATGTGTGTGTATGTACGTTTATATGTGGGTGTGTATGAGTGGGTGTGTACAGATGTGTATATATATATGTGTGTGTGTGCATATATGTATGTGTATGTATGTGTGTATGTGTGTGTGTATATGTGTATATATGTACGTGTATGTGTGTATATATCACCTTGACCGACCAGTCTGTCGGGCGCCAATCGGCGCCGCTGGTCACAGTACGTTGTGCTGTTTTAGCCATAAGATAACGCCATCCCACTGGCTGAGCGGGCAGGCTGGTACTCATTCCTACAGCTGAGTAAATTGGAGCAACGGGAAATAAAATGTCTTGCTCAAGGAAACAACGCATCACCCGGTCCGAGAATTGAAGTCACAACCTTTCGATTGCAAGCCCAAAGCTCTAACCACTAAGCCATGCGCCTTCACGTGTGTATGTATATGTGTGTGTATAATATATAGAAGTGGTTACACAACAGTTAGTTCACCATACCGAGAACAATTGTTTCACCTTCGCGGATCTATATATATACATTTATTTATTTTTCTATTTACTTATTTATTTATTTATATGTGTGTATGTATGCATGTATGTGAGTGTATGGATGTATGTATATGGTTACATGGTTTATATTTGTGCATGTATAACAGGATGCATCTATCCATGGATGACCCTGTATGACCTTTTGTGCAGATGTATATATGACTGTGAGTATATCACATTGGGGTACGGACAGAGATATATACATGTGTGCGTGTATATGTCTTTGTGGATGTACGTGGACACGGAGGTAATTGAGCGCGTATTTGTTAAATTGTATATGATTCAGTGCGTGTGCGTGTGTGTGTGTGTGTGTTTGTGTATATGAGCAAATGTACGCGTACGCTGGTATGTGTCCTTGTATGCGTGTACGTATGTGTGGGTGTGTGTGCGCGTGTGCGTGCGTGTGAGAGCGAATGTTGGAGGCCATATAGGCAGGCGCCTGTGGACGTGTATGTTGGTACGTATATGGTCGCGGGCGTGTGTGGGTGCGTGTGTGAGAGAGAGTGTGTATGTATATGTATGCGGGTGTATATTCGTACATATGTGTGTGTACATATGTGTATGCGTATATATGTACGTGTGCGCGTGTGTGTGTATGTGTATGTGTGTATATATGTGTGTGTGTATGTGTGGGTATATATGTGTGTGTGAGCGGACTTGTGAAATACGAAACCCAGCATGAGTCCATTGAAGTGTGTCGGACGGAGAGTAGCTGATGGACAGTATGGCAGCAAATATTGACCAGAATTTATGATGACGTGGAAAAACAACAGCCAATAGCAAGACTAGAGAGGAAGATGTTTTTTGAAGCTAACACCCCGGTGAGAAAGTTTGTTCCGAAAGTATTGCATGTGTCCGAAGAATCTGCAGATCTAGAATCAGACAGATCCATACAATGATCCTGTCTAGAGCTATCTCTGCCGGCGAAACAATTGTAACACATAATAAACTGAGTCTAGATGCATCACTGATTTTTCGTTTTATATTATAAATATATATATATATATATATATATATATATATATATATATATATATATATATAGTTATAGTTATACTTTGGGAGGGTCATGTTGCCAATAAGAAACACACACACCAGTTGCTTTCACTCCAATTTATTATAAATTTATAAATTTAAGAATTTATAAATTTCCAGTTGGTTGGTTGGTTCCACAACCGGACGGTTGTTCATATATTGTCAAAGTTCTTTCGTCACACATTCTGTGACCTCTTCAGTGACTGGGGATTCTTCTCTTTGTTTTGTGCCTCTCCTTTGTTCTGTCCTACGCCATCTTGTTTTTGTATGTGTTGTGTGCTTAGTTTGCGCATGTGTTACATCCGGGTGTCTGTGTGTGTTTTTATTTGTTTATTTATTTGTTTATTTACATGTTACTGGTTGGTTGTTTGTTCTATGTGTGTGTGTTTTCATTTTGTCCTTAATTATAAGTTGTGATGTTGCTATTTCATTCATGTTTTCAATTTAATTTTGGTTGGAGTTCATTTATGTTTATTGCCTCTGTGATTTGTCTAAACATTGCGTCTTTTCTGTGTGTAGATTTTATTTTTATTTCTATGTTCTCTAATTTACCCTTATGTTTTATTTTAGCATGTTGGTGGAGTACTGATGAATCTTTTCTATCTTGAAGCTCTCGCCAGTGTTCATTTAATCGTTCTCCTATACTACGAGCTGTCTCACCTATGTACATTATATTCTTATCTCTACATTGTCCTTCAGTACATCTTATGCTATATACTATGTTTCTAGTTTTACAGTTAATATGGGGGCTTAGTTTACAGATTATGCATGTCTTATCTATACAGGGAGGTCTTTGAAAAGGGGCTGTATTACTAATAAGTGTTTTTATGGAGGTACCTGGTTTTTCTACTATCTTAATATTTAGTTTAAGTTTATCTAGGGCCCTTCTAAATTTGTAAGCTAATTCACATCTAGGGGTTGTATTGATGAACATAATACATCATAATACAACAATAATAACAACATACACAGAGACAACAACAATAAAAACAACAACACACATCAACAACAACAACAACACACACACATCCTATGCCTCTCACCACCACAATCTTAACAGACACACAGACACAGAAAACAGACAATGACAGTAACACAGAAGTAAGGGAAGGTAATGGGATTGAAAGAAGAAGGGAGACTATCGATACTGACAGAGAAAATAACCAGGACGAACACACAGACACACAAAATAGAGTAGATAATAACAATGAGCCAGAGGAAAGAGACAGGAGTAATAATGAGAGACATAGAAACAACCATAAGGTTGTTGGTGGAAATAGAAATAGAAACAACACAACTAACAATAACAATAGCAATAGAACACATAACGCAGCAGCCTGGAATTCTACTTTTTATAATGCTTCCGATATGTCCTTCGATCTACAACGAGTCCACGCCACGACTTTAGCTTTTAACAAACGCACGCTATTGCCGTCGCAGGTCGATGAACAAACAGAAGCACAATTTGGTATATCTAGATCGAAATTTAGAAATATTATAGAACAGTATAGCAAGAAGCAAAGTAGAATGGAGGCCCAGCAACTGGGAGAAAAATCTGCAAATGGCTTGCGTAAGCTCATGCAGCGCTCACGTAATGGAGAGATTGTATGCAATTAAGGACAAAATGAAAACACACACACATAGAACAAACAACCAACCAGTAACATGTAAATAAACAAATAAATAAACAAATAAAAACACACACTGACACCCGGATGTAACATATGCGCAAACTAAGCACACAACACACACACAAACAAAATGGCGTAGGACAGAACAAAGGAGAGGCACAAAACAAAGAGTAGAATCCCCAGTCACTGAAGAGGTCACAGAATGTGTGACGAAAGAACATTGAGAATATATGAACAACCGTCCGGTTGTGGAACCAACCAACCAACCAACCGGAAATTTATAAATTCTTAAATTTATAAATTTAATTTATAATAAATTGGAGTGAAAGCAACTGGTGGGTGTGTTTCTTATTGGCATCATGACCCTCCCAAAGTATAACAATATCGGTTTCAACACACGTTTTCAGATAAAGAATCTTGCTAAACAAATTCAGAAACGAAATATATATATATACTTATTCTAATACACTCGCGTTTCAAACTCGATATTCGTGATACATTTGTTTATATAAACATATATCTATATATATATATATATGTGGAGGCACGTGGCTTAGTGGTAAGTGTTGGACTTACGATCATAATGTCGTGGGTTCGATTCCTGGGCTGCGTGTTGTGTTCTTGAACAAAACACACCATTTCACGTTGCTCCAGTATACTCAGCTGAAAATTAATACCAGCAATACCTGGAGGTTTAATCCTGCAATGGACTGGCGTCCTGTCCAGGGGTGAGTCTTGTACTCTCAGTCGCTTCACACCATGAAACCGGGATAAGCACCGACCAAATGAGCCTTCTGGCTTAAGACAGACTTTAGACTTTAGATATATATATATGTATATGCCTATACATACATGTGTATGTATATATGTGTTTGTGTGTATACATTTATATGTATATATATGCGTGTATATATATTTGTGTGTGTGTGTGTGAGAGAGAGATAGAGAGTGTATATATATATATATATATATAATCTCGTTTTTAAAATAATATT
>OZ024743.1:260943971-260951471 GCA_964016885.1 Eledone cirrhosa | reverse complement strand
AAATCCGTCTGTGAACGCAGAAGTAAATATTTCGAAAAACGTTATCTAATGCAGACAGCCAGACATACAGAGACATATTATAAGGGTGCTACGTTATAGTTATGTATCTATCTAAAAAGACAGACTAAGAAAAAGAGGGAAATGTTGTGCGACGTCATAATAAAAAGTGAGAAATGACGTATAACCGGAAGTCTTGACATTTGAAATTTTAAGAAGTGAATATTTAAATAATGTCTTTAATCTTTTAACAAAATTCAGTAGACAAAAATACCCTCACTTTTTTACTTGGAAAAAGTTACATCTATGGTGCAAATTTGGTGCTGTTTGGTCCAGCCGTTTGGCGGAAAGTTTGTTACCTACATACGGCCGTCAGCTTTATGGTATATATATATATATATATATATATATATATATATATATATATATATATATTCATGCATACATACATACATACATACATACACACATATACACACACATATACACACATATATATATATAAATGACAAACACATACAAAAACAATTAGTGTTATTAGGTTCACGCCTTGGATGAAAGAGAGAGAAGTTCAACGTAGCGGATATATATATATATATATATATATATATATATATATATATATATATATATATATATTAATACACACACACATATATAAATATACACATAGATAATGGTAGATATCTATGGTGGTAGAATGTGGACAGGAATAAATATATACCAGTATTTATTGATGTCTTTTTATGTTCTCAATTCTGTTGTTAGTTTGTCAATCACCCTCTTATTCTCTCTATTCCATCACTTCTCTCCCCTACCTTACTTGTCTCTGTACTTCTGTATATATACATGCAGAAATAACAGACACTCACCCACATACATAGAGACACACACACACACACGCAGATATTCACACACACATTCACACACACACACACAAACATACAAATACAAAGACAAACACACTCACATAAAAGCATCATCTACGAATACACATATATTAAGACACACACACACACACACACACGCACACACATATATATATACATATTGTTTAGAAACACACATACACACACACGCACACACACACACACACACACACACACACACACACACACACACACACACACACACACACACACACACACACACACACACATATATATATATATATATATATATATACAATATACAAATATACGCACACTACTGACATGCACGCACAGACACTATACAAACACACATATATATATATATATACATGCTGTTAGAAACCCACATCTATATAATATATAAATACACACATACACATGCAGCTACAGGGACAGCGATACCCTGCAAGCTGTGCACCATCGCACGTTTATATATGACTGCGGCTGGCAGCGGGCAAGTGAATGTCCATAATAGATTTAACGGTTTCTCGGCTAGAACGTGATACAAATTTGTCTGAGAATGATTGCAATACATTAGCTCTAAAGACCTCAGCCAATTATATTTCAGTAGACTGCAAATACTGGAGATAACATTGGAAGAATGTAGGAGGGGAAGAGAGGGAAGGATGTTTTAAACATGGCGGATAATCCATTCTTTCTTTCTGCACCTCCTTTTATTTCCTTTAAATATAATCTTCTCGATCATGCCTTTATTCTCTCTAACTGTCATTCTCTTTTGAAATCATACGCCTTTCTTCTCCATTTTTCTTCTCTTCCTTTTCTCTATTTGGTATTCTTATGTATCTCATTTTCAAGATCTTTCAGTCTCAGCCTTTCTTTCTTTTCTACGATTTTCTCTCTCATATTCTTTATTGTTATCTAATCTTCTTCACTACCCCTCTCTCACTACATAGACCACTCTACGTATTGAATCTTACACTGCTTCCTCCTCAAGATGATTCCATATGTTCTACGGCCTCCCTCACTATCTAGCTATAAATATTTAGTTAATTTGTCTTAAATATGCGTGACAATCAAATGGTGGTGCATCTCTTAATTTCATATACATCGTAGGTAATGTAATATCTCTCCCTTTTCTTCTCCTATACCTGTCTGTACATCTCTCTTTCTCTCTATATATATAGTTCGAGATAAACAAGACGTACACAGAGATACAATAGCACAAAGTCTTATTAGTTTCACGCTTGCTGGAAAAGAAAAATGAATGTTTCAATGTATCGAATGTTAGTCTTTCATCAGGAAAGAGCAAATTTCGGAGAAATAAAGCTTGGAAGGGTGGAAAAAAAGTTAGGAGAATAAAAAGATTTTACCAAGGTGAGAAAGGTGGGCAGGCACGTAGTTCAGCGTGGGGTTGGGGGCCAATATATATATATATATATATATATATATATATATATATATAGAGAGAGAGAGAGAGAGAGTTATAACTCGAAATAGTCTTTTACAATTAAATAGCTCAGACCAATTTAGCTAGGCTGAAAAATACTAATTTAAAATAATATGGTTTGCCTGTCTCGATTTAAAGTAATAAATAAAAAAAAAATATCAACAGATTCTAAATCTGTTTCGCAACAATTATTAAGTGAATGTCACTATCCCTATGCTCTTCTGCGGGTATCCTATCACGGCCATTGCCAATATAGGTTTGTTATTTTTATTGATTTATTACTTTAAATCGAGACAGGCAAACCATATTATTTTAAATTAGTATTTTTCAACCTAGCTAACTTGGTTATTTGCAATTCGAACACATGTATACTTGTATCGGTGTTCATCCCTCTCATATATTCATTTGTATATATATATATATATATATATATATGAAGACAAGTTTTTTTTGATAATTCAGTTTATCGAATAACCAGCCGTTGCTTATTCAACTCCGTTGGACATCGGTCTACGTGATCCCAGAGCTAAGAACAACCGACGTAGAGTGCTTAAGCTGATTACAACAGAGTTTATTGATTGCTGAGATAGAAGTGCAACAGCGACAATTAATTAAACATTGACAGTTAAGACTATTATATCGGTATTGAGTACTCTTTTTTCTCAGCCGTCAACCAAATCTACTAATATGACATACGTGTTTGTCTCTTCTCCTTCATTTATTGTAATCGCTTACATTTTTTAACACGATATCTTACTTTCTTCTTGCTTTTTTGTTTCCCTTTTTCTTCCTTTTTTTCCTTTGTTTCCTTTGTTTCATTCATGTCTCGTGCTATGAGGCACCACCCATTTCTCCTGACGTCACACAAAATTGTGTATGTTTTGTAGCTTAACGGCTATAAATTAATGTTATGTCTCTCGTATTTTGCTCCTTTGGATAGCGTTTAGCTTATGTCAGACGCTGTGAACCGGATGGACCAGCAGTACCGTTGGTAGGGGCCGAAACTGCACAGGTCCATCTCAACGGCCAATAGACCATGAAGTTATGTGTCTTTCGTTTGTATATTTATTTAAAAACATAATTTTTTAAGGTTTCCCCCTTAAAAAGTTGTTTTCCGTTAGTTGTCTTGTTTATTTGTTAATTTTCTCTCTCTCTCTCTCTCTCTCTCTCTCTCTCTCTCTCTCTCTCTCTCTCTCACACACATAAAGTATAACGTTGGTGTTTTGATTATCGACCATTTACGTACGTTTCACTGATGATTGTCTCAAGGTCTATATTTGTGTTATAGACCCGACTCCAGAATCGTATGCTTATATTGGTACCGCCTTCAGTAGCATCCAAAGTTACTGAAATTATTGAATAAACCAATATATATATATATATATATATATATATATATATATATATATATATATATATATATATTGTTTGGAAGCGGTGGGATACGAACCCGCGCCTCCAGAGAGACTGGTGACTAAAACCAGCGCCTTAGACCACTCGGCCATGCTACCACCTAGCTCTCGAAATGGCAGGAGCTCAGCCGTCGGAGCCCCGACTTTTTCATATTACCCACTCTACTACCACCAGTAGCGAGTACTGGTCTAACTGGTTTTTACCGCTTCCATTCTGATGTGTATATATATAATAATTATAAAGAGGAATTTTCTTTTGTTAGATTAGTTGAAAACATACAAAAACCCTTAATTATTACCAATTTTACTTAGTTTTATTAGCAGTCAACGTACACACAAACTTCCTTTTTATAAGTATTATAGATACTAGAGCCCTTGCCATATCTTTCTTTTTTGTTTGTTTAAATATTTTCTTATTTTACATTCCATTCTTTCTTCTCAATCTAAATTTTCTTTTTTCTTTTTGTATTAAATTGTATTTACATGTTATCATCTAGTACAGGTAATTGATGATAACCTCAGTTGAGGTAGATTTTGGAGAAAATCGAGCACCCTGCTAACTGAACCGAGAAGCCTTGTATATGCAGAATGGAGTAGCAGTAGGGTGAGGTACATTTGTTAAGACGGCGATAATCCCTGCTTGGTCTCCAAGCTCTATTGGGTTTTGGCACTTCGTGTAGAGGTGAAGACCAGGGACGGCTTGATCGATAAACGATGCCTAAAGCTTCCATATTGTCAAATTTGACCTTCACAATAGCAAATATGTCTGATGGTAGACGACATACACGGTTGTGTACTGGAGAACTGGTGGTTGGAATGTAGTGCTTTACTCTGTGGTGAGTTGTGGATTGGGAGATGTCATGATAATGAGTTTCAGGTAATTCAAACGTTTCCATTACACCCTTTTCCACCTCTTTCCCACCCTTTTCCACCTCTTTCCCACACTTTCACACTTCGTTTCACACTTCGTATCCCTCTTTACCCCTCTTCCCTACTTTTCCCCATTTTTTAACCTCTCTTTCCCTATTTCTTTAACCTGCTGTCTATCCGCCCCTTTTTCATCCTTCCTTTCCTTGATGTTTTTCCTCCTCCTCTTCCACTTCTGCCGCTTCCAACCCATTCTTTCCCTACCCCCTTTACTCCACTTTCTACCCTTTTTATCCCTTTCTTGATTTCACCCACCACTTTACCTACCATTTTACCCTCTATCACAACGAATCCGACATTGTAAAAACAACAGCATTTCTTTGTACCAAACAAAATGTCCGAGACCAACCTTAAACGACTTTTATGAAGAACTATCCCGCTAAATGCCGACCGAGGCACATGTGTGTAAGTGCCGGAAATCCTAGTCTCATTGATGGCTACCACATTTGTAACTAGTGTCATGAAATCGTTAAACAAGTAGGTTTTCTTCTACTATAATTTTTTTCAACACGCTGACGCATATGTGTATATGTGTGTGCGTGTGCATATGTGCATATGTGCGTATGTGCATATGTGCATATGCATACATTTATATGTATGAGTATATAAATATAAACACACAAACACAGACACACTTACAAAAATACACACTCACAGACATACATTCACACAAATACACATACATACACAAAAACACACACATACATTTACACAAACACACACACATACATTTGCACAAACACGCACGTAAGGTGGACACGTGGAAAATATCTCTGATTTCCTATTTAGCAAGTTAAGATTAGAATGAATAATAGTTCTAGAGTCAAGGAGGCAAGGGTTACAACATTTGTTAGGTGGTTTATATGAAGGGGCCTTAGCTATCACTTTACATTCTATGGTATATGGTATATTACTTTATTTTAATGAGTGTATGTATGTGGATAGTGAAGTTACATTACTAAGTCTAAGGTTTCTAAACGAATGAAGGTGCGAATTATATCCGGTCTTAAAACTATTCGATGTCAAACCTATATAAACTTTCGAAATATGATTAGCAGTGACAGTACTGTCACTGCTAATCATACAGCTAAGGCCCCTTCATATAAACCACATAACATTTTTTAAATTCATAACGTTAAAACAATTTAACGACTCCTCAACCGCCTAATAACTATTAATGGAACTCGCACATAAAGCGAACTCTAATATTTCTTAATAGAAAATTTAAAGATAGGAATGCATTGTATAATATATTTACTATAACAACATGGCCAGTAATTCAGTGGAATTTATCTTTACCAAACACATATCTTTAAACTATACACATCTCAAAAAAATTACATCTAAAACTAAGAAAATTCCATGTTTAATACATTTGTGTTACACCCAACATTTACATCTATATACGAACTCCAATATAAAAATTCTTGAATGAGAATTACCTAATTTAATCACATGCTTTACATTACATTTTACATAACATCTATCCAGTTTATCACCACATTTCTCTCTACCATATTGCATGCCATTTAATTTTTTTTAAACATTTCAAACACTTTTAACATGCTTTTACATTCTACATGAAATATGCTTATTTCAGTTATAATATAACTCTTACCTCATACATGCTTTTGTTAATTGTATTGACCTTTGCATTATATACCCTTAACATTACTTGATTTCCAACACTATGATAACTTTTATCTATCTTATGTTACATCTTTTTTTTATTGTATCTTTTGCACATGTATTACCTTAAACAATATCTTTTTATACATAATATGCTCAATTTTTAACTTTTCACCATTGCTCCTTATACTGTGTTTTCTGTAGTATAACATCCTTTTGTAACTCCTGATTTTCTACATGTTGTCGCTGACACTGACAATAGTTATGTATCTACCTAAATGTTCTGAAGATTAGGATTTTAATTACTTGTTTAAACATTCTCTATGCTCCGATGATATCCGACATCCGCCTGGAAGAATCAATTGTCAGCAATTAAATGTATTAAACTAAGATTTGATTGTTTTAATATTTTATATATATATATATAGTGTGTGTTTGTGTGTGTGTGTATATGTATATGTATATGTATATATATATATATATATATGTATGATTTTTTGAAGATTTTTTGAAGGCTTTTTGAATTAACCTTTAATTGATTAGTTTCTTTCAACTTAGTAGGGACTATCAAAACTTCGTAAATTTTCTGAAATTTTTTAACATGATCTCTGGGGAAGAACATTTTTTTTCTTTCGAAAAGAAATTTTTTTCCCTCGAAGGAATTTTTTAGGAAACTTTATATTTTTTTAGGAAACTTTATATTTTTATTATTTTTTTATTTTTTATTTTATTTTTTTAGTCTCTTAATCTCTTCTGGTTTGTTAGGTTTATTGGGGCTTATAAGCTTTATGCACTTATTGAGGGATTTTTTAAGGTGCTTCTACGAGGTCCCAAGTCCTTTACTTTTAATGCGTAAATTATAAATTATCTAATTTTTAACCTTCAATCCCTGACTCTTAGGCCCTCTTCAAATTCTCTTAAATCCCCATAACCCATCCCTTTTACAACTCCGACAACTAATATAAAAGAGCCCCCTTAGAATATAGACCCCAAATATACAAGCGGAGCTGCTGATGTATACCACAATTTCAAACTGCTAATCTTGAGTGAAACGTTGATGTAAATACTGAACTTACAAGCACATGTTATATGCCTTGAAAAGTCCCACCATATGGTCGGACGAAACGGCTGTCGGCAATAAACTTGTTGTAATGTCATAATAGTTCCTTTGTTCTTTTTCATTAATATATATATA
>OZ024743.1:260911471-260938971 GCA_964016885.1 Eledone cirrhosa | reverse complement strand
GCCTAAAGTAGAAACACTTATTTTACTGGTTTCAATCATTAGACTGCAGACTGGGGCACCGCCTTTAAGGAATGTAATCGGTTCTATAGAGCATTATACTTATTTTCTCAAGTCAGTTACATATCGATCCCTTTTGTTATTGGTGAAATGTTAAGTTATGAGACACAAATACAGACACAGACACAAACTAGAACACAAACATGTGCGCGCACACACACACATGCACTCACGCACACATCCACACACACATGCACTCAGGCACCCCCCCCCACATATATGACGAGTGTCTGCAGTTTACACCTACTAAATTCTACTCCCAAGGCATTGGTCTACTCGAAATAATAAAGTGTCGCGCCGATGGAACTGTGTAATAGGAGACACACAAGATGCCACGCTAAGGAAACTGTATAGGAGGAGATACTTGCCCAAGGTGCCACGCTGATTGAACTGTATAATAGGACGGACACACTTGTCCAAAGTACCGCGCAGACAGAACTGTATAATAAGAAGCACTAGCTCAAGGTGCCGCGATGATGCAAATGTATAATAATTGTCACTTGTCGAAGGTACCGCGCAGATGGAAATGAACCTGAAACCATGTTGTTGCGAAACAGATTCCTTAACCACACAGCCATGCCAACATATCAATGTTATTTAAAAGCTCAGACGGTATGAAATACGAAAATAAATGACACCGATGCCATATACTGATGGGAGGATGGGAGCCAAATACAATTCTAAATACCTCCTTATGAATCCTTTACAACCAGGTCGCACATTTCAAGTAGGTAACACAGGGTAAGAAAGACTGCAACATAGTCAATAGTGTGAGGATCGTAACCAATAATTGTGTCTACTATTGGCACAAGGCCAGCAATTATCCCAGTGCATTACTGGTACTTTATTTTATCGACCCCGTAAGGATGAATGGCAAAATGAACCTCAGCGAGATTTGAACTCAGACCATAAAGGAGCTTAACTTTATGCTGCAAAGCATGGCGTCCAGCCTTCTACCGATACTGCCAATCGTAACCAATAATGTCGTATCGTTTCACCTGCATATAACTAAAATGACGACGATGTGAAAAGGTCTGACAAGAGGCTCTACTCCTTGGAACGGAACAAAGAGCAATAACTAATATATTTACATCTAGAATCTTCTGGGATGGCTGATACCACATTGCTAGATAGACAGATACAACACTGGTGGAAGGGCAGATACCATATTGTTAGGGGAATATGTAAACCCCAACCATCGCCACACAACAACAATAACTACAATATTTCTGCGGGTTCCTTTCTGTGTATATATCAAATGAAATACTAATACACCCAACTATAGTGTATATTGTATATATATATTAAATGAAATAACAAGACACCCAACCATAGTGTGTGTATCTATCTATCTATCTATCTATCTATCTATCTATCTATCTATCTATCTATCTATCTATCTATCTATCTATCTATCTATCTATCTATCTATCTATCAAAAACGAAGGAGAGGCGGTTTTCCTTTGTGTGATAGCTATGGCGAAAGAGGTTGTATGGTGGACAAGGTTGAAAGGGCTGAGGTCAGACACCTTTCTCTCCGGCCAACAACTGATTCTTTTTTTCAAATACCACTTTGGAAGAAGAATCAGGATGGAGAGAGAGGTGCTGTACCCCAGCAAGTTTTATGAAAGGTGGGTGAAAGTGGCGAGAATGGCCCGAGTGAATGGGCCTTCTCTCTATATCAGCCTGTAGGTTGAGGAAAAGGAGGAGGAGAGGAAAGGAGTACAAGCTCTTCGTACTCCTGGAGATGAGGGTTGCACATTTTTTTCGGGGGTATGTGTTACCCATATAAACTGTCTCCCTCTATTGGGGAAAATCGACTAACTTTTAAATTCCATCTGTGATAACATTTTACACGTTTTTATTGTATGTAAACTTCCCCCTTTGTATTTGTCCCCTTCTTTTGTGCCCCTGTGGCTAATAAAGAAATATATCTATCTATCTATCTATCTCTATTACTTAAAAAAAGAGGGGCTCACGAAGGCTTTTTTTTAATAAACGTAATTTTTAAGTAAAAAGAAATTCAAACACACACACACACACACACACACACGCACACGCACACGCACACGCACACACACGCACACAAATAAACATACATATCTTTACTTTCTTTATTTCAATAGAAAATCTGAATTCTGACACCCCAGTGAACTAACCATATTCACTGAACCAGAACAATTCTCCCATCCATTTCTCTTGACCATTATCTTTTGCTTGTCATAAAATTCTCTAAAAAGGCTACAGAATAGATTTCCAAATAAGGGCGCGAAATTTAATGAAAACTTGTTCACGTGACAGCCATAATTTCATTTATAACCAATCAAATTACGTTTATTAAAAAAAAGCCTTCGCAAGCCCCTTTTTTTAAGTAAAAAGAAATTCAAACACTCATATATGAAAAATCAACCCGAGCCCCCCCCCCCCCCCCCCGCCATGTTTGAAAAAACTTTGTAACGCGAACTGGCGCGGCGAAATTTATTATAATTATTGACCAACCAATCAAATTACTTCTCTAAAAACCTGGCATTTCGAGCCACTTTTTTTCCATATAAAACAAGTAACATTCAGAGACCAACCAGATGTGAGAAAAACCACAGACCCTCCATCTCAACTCTACTTTTGAAAGGCAGAAGAACTACGAAACCGGTAAAGGAACCAAATAAATATATATATTTAAAAAAAAATAAGACTCCAGTTGCATTTTCGATTTCATCTTTTTTCTTTATATATATATATATATATATATATATATATATATATATATATATATATATAATATATAATGAAAAATTGAACAGGGACAGAACAGAGAGGCAGTACGATAAATGTTTATTAAATTCACGCTCAGGAGAGTGGGGGGGGGGGGTAGGTGGGGGACGACGTTTCGGGCATAAGCCCTTCTTCAGGTGAGAGTTCAAAAGGTGTGTAGGGGAGTGGTGGAGAGACATATAGCGAAAGGAAACGGTGCGAATGAAAAATTAACAAATAAAGACAAAAATATAATAAATAAAAATAAAGCATGATCAAAATACAAGGAATGAGAAAATTTAAAAATAAAGGCATGATCAAAATAAACTGAAATTAAAAGGGGGGTAAACAGGTGGTGGAAGGGTGTGGGGTGAGTAGAGGTGGTGGCGGGTGGAGTGGGGAGAGGGAGACGGGGTGTCCGAGCGGGGAGGGCTGAAGGTGGTGTGTGTGGTTAGGTGTGCGTGTGTGTGTGTGTGTGTGTATGTGAAAGTGAGGGTTGGGGGAAGAACGGGGTTGCATGTTCAGGAAGGTGTGTGTGTGGGGGGTGTTTTTGTGGGTCGGAGGGTCTGTGCGTGTGTGGATAGGGGGGTGGGGGGAGAGGAATCAGGGGGCTGAGGGTGTAAATATGTGGTGGGAAGCACGTGTGTGTGGTTTAAGCGTGTTGTGGGTGTGGGTGGCGTGTGGATAAAAAAATTGTTTTGGGGTGTGTGTGTGGGTGAGTTATATAGGTGATGGTGTAAGAGGATGGTTGAAAAGTGGTAAGTTACACGGGTGTATGGAGATTTTGATTAGAAGTCAAAACGCGTGTGGGTAATCCAAGAAGCGGTGGTCGGAAGAGGAGAGATGTGGGGTGCGCGCGCAACAGGAAGTGGTCAGCAGTGGAAGTGCTGTGGTCAGTTGGTGCTGAGACAGTGGTCGGAAGGGCATAGCAGCAGTCGGCGGAATGGTAGGGAGGCGAGGATGGGTAGGTGTGAGAGTTGGAGTGAGGAGGGTGTGTGTGTGTGTGTGTGTGTGTGTGTGTGTGTGTGTGTGTGTGTATTAGTAGGGGTGTTAGTGGGATGAGTGAGTGTGGAGCGGGGAGAGAAGGGTGTGTGTGGTTCTATGGAGGGAGTGTGGTGTACTGGTGTGTGTGTAGTTTGGTGAAGAGGTGTTAGTGGGTGTTAGTATACGGGAGGTGGGGAGGGGTGGAATGCAGGTGTGAGTGGGGGTTAGTGGGGGTAGGGTGTGTAGAGTTGGTGGTGTACGAGGGTGTGTGGGTACGTGTGCGTGGGGTTGGAGGGTGTTAGTGATGTTAGTTGCGTGTGGGGTGGGTGGTGTAAGTGGGTGCGTGTGTGCGTGTGATAAGGAGGGGGGAGGAGGAGAAGTGGGGAGGGAAGGGATGTTAGTATGTTAGTTGGGGAAGGGTGGTCAGATGAGGGGTGGAGTGGAGGTGTTAGTATTGTTAGTGTGGGGTGGGCGGTGAAAAGGAGGGGTGTGTTAGTGGTGTTAGTGGGGGATAAGTGTGGGGGGAGGGGGCGGTCGAACGCTAAAGGAATAAGGGTGGGGAGTTCAGGCCGGGGGGAGTGTGGGTCTGAAGGATGAAGATAGTACGTTATATATATATATCAATACACCCAACTATAGTGTACATTGTATATATATATCAAATGAAATAACAAGACACCCAACGATAGTGTATATTGTATAGATATCTAATGAAATATCAATATACCCAACTATAGTGTACGTTGTATATATATATCAAATGAAATACTAATACACCCAACTATAGTGTATATATATATATATATATATATATATATCAAATGAAATACTAATACACCCAACCATAGTGTACATTGTATATATATCTAATGAAATATCAACATACCCAACGATAGTGTATATTATATATATATAAATGGAAATACTAATACACACAACTATAGTGTACCTTCTGTGTATATCAAATGAAATTCCAATATACCTAACTTTAGTGTACATTATATATCATCATCATCATCATCATCATCATCATCATCATCGTTTAACGTCCATCTTCCACGTTAGCATGGGTTGGACAGTTTTGTTCCACCTGAAGCAAGATTGGTCGGGAGACCGTGTCTCGCTCGTAGAGAACTGTCTCTGGCAGGTTTTCTACGGCTGGATGCCCTTCCTAACACCAACCACAGTTACAGTGTGGAACTGGGAGCCTTTTTACCGTGTTCCTAAACGACTACTTTACAGTGGACGGAAATATATATATATATATATATTTACACACACACACACACACACACACACACACACACACACACACACACACACACACACACACACACACACGCACGCACGCACGCACGCACGCACGCACGCACGCACGCACGCACGCACGCAAACACACACATATATATTATATATGCAAAAGTTTAAACAGAAAAAAAAAAGCAAACGACACACTACAATGAAGAAATATATTAGTTTTACATTTGACATAGTAGGAAAAGAATCTTAACGTTTCGGACGCTAGTTCTTCATCAGAAAATAGAATGAGAAATTAAAAAAGAAATAGAGGAGAATGAGAATGACGAGATGGAGATAGTGAGACGGGAGAAGTCAGAAAGAAATGGTGGTGGAAAAGTGGTAGTGAGTTGTAGAATATTGGTACGCAAAAAGTAATAAAAAAAATTCAATGATCCGAAAAGATATCCAGGTGAGAGTCCAGGTTAATATACAATGTACTAATCCAACGAATTTGAGGGCCCACGTAAGCGTATTCTCTCTCTCTCTCTCTCTCTCTCTCTCTCTCTCTCTCTCTCTCTCTCTCTCTCTCTCTCTATATATATATATATATATATATATATATATATATATATATATATATTATAAAATAACAGGAAGCTGGACCGGTGTAAATCCTTGAAAGGTTTATTATACTATGATCATTTAAATGACCGGGTTCAGTATGAATCCGGTGATATCATCAGGTATTCAAAATATAACAAAGGAATATAACAGATAAAATCCATGGGGCTGAAAATCAGAGACAAGAGGACGACCGACTATTTAGCAGCTTCTACCTCAGTCGCTCGCCCTCGCCTTCATACTGAACCCGGTCATTTAAATGATCATAGTATAATAAACCTTTCAAGGATTTACACCAGTCCAGCCTCCTGTTATTTTATAATAATTAACTCGCACCACCAACTACACAAACGAAGACGGGTGAGTTGCATTACGTTGAGTGCTCTCCATAATATTACATCGAGATTGACTATACGGAATGACCAGTTCTATCCAGTGGTGAACCAACTAACCTAAATATATATACCTTTTACATACATATATATAAGCACAGAGAGTATGGTAAGATAACAGGTGGACCATAACGCACCAGAGTACTCAATACTTAGTAGAGTTGGTAATATGAAAAGAGTCAGGACCCCGACGGTTGAGCTCCGGCCGTTTCGACAGCTAGATCCGAACAGTGCGGATCTAGCTGTCGAAACAGCATCCTCTTTTCCAAAGTTGATTAACTCAAATTTATCCTCGTTCAGCAGCATATTGTTTCTTTCCGCTCATTCGATAACAGCCATTAGGTCTGACTTAAGGCATGTTCGGTCACCCACTTCATTTATCACCTTCTCCAGCTTGGAATCATTTCGCCGAAAAGAAGTAAGTGACATAAATCACTACTTTAAAACTGATAGCGTATGGTCTTCTAAATGTTTTTAATTAAGCATACGGTATATTGCCAAATATACTATACATTTTTGTATACATCGTTATTTCAGAGCACCAATCCTAATACCTAATTTTTGCTGGACCGGCAATCGCTCTGTATAATCAGCTCTTGATTATTACTGGAATTCTATAAGAATCCAGCTTCGATAATTTTCGGCGGAGGTAGGGGTGCGTGGTTCTGATGATCACCCAAAGAGCGTGAAACAGACTGTTAGCTTCTCTCCCTTGTTTCGCCGAAAAGAAGTAAGTGACATAGTCACTACTTTAAAACCGATAACGTATGGTCTTCTAAATGTTTTTTAATTAAACATACGGTATATTGCCAAATATACTATACATACATTCATATATATATATATATATATATATATATATATATAATATATATCTATATATATATATATATATATATATATATATATATATATATATATATATATATCATCATCACCACCGTTTTACGTCCGTTCTTCCACGCTATATATATATAGCACCCTACCACTCCGGCGACATATCCCCCGTTCCTTCCGTATCCTCTCTTCTGACCCCGTCACTTCTCGCTTTTCTCCAAACCCACCCATTACTGATTTTAAGCGCGCCCGAAACCTCCGCGACCTCCTGGTTCGCAGTTCTTTTTCGTCCTCTCACGACTCCACCCGGCTCATCCTTGTTTCCGTTTCCCGCTGCAACACTTGTCCCTTTATTTCCACCCTCACCACTCTTACAGGCCATAACGGGTCTTTCCGTATCCGCCATTTCCTCACCTGCACATCCACCCACGTTGTCTATTGCCCTCCGGTGTTCCCATTGTGGGTCTTTATATATGACACAAACGGGATGCTGTATGGCGGACAGATTTGCCGAATAATTGAGGGACATACGACTCGGTTTGGATACTCCTATCGCCCGTCATTTCTGTTCTCCTGGTCATTCTTCCCTACATGTTTCAGTCCTGGGTGTCCTTTTACATCATGGATCACAGGCCTCGCGCACCAGGACCTAACAAAGTCTGATTCACCGTCTTGGGTCCTATTCCCCTCTTGGACTCAACTCACCTCCCTAATTTCTCTAATACCCCGTCCATTATCACACCCCTAGATTCCTATCGCTTACTCTTTGCTCATAGCTTCGTACTTACATGCATACACACTCTTTTACTTATATATACACACATATCTCTTCTTAGCTAGCTTCGTACGGACCTATAATAACACAAACACACACACGCACACACATACACACACGCACTCATGCTTACGCACGTGCTCAAGTATAGCTCTTTTTACAAAACGGTTTTTTTTCCATTTCAGGTAGACGCGCGCCATCATCCACTTTTCTAAAAAGCAAATCATACACAAAACGCCAGCACCAACAGTTTTGCAAGAGATGTCAACATGAATGGACCTGTTATTTTTATCGAAAGACATTTTTTGCCAATTCCATCCCGCCCGTCCCCTCAATCTATTTTATTTCTCACTCTTTCTTCTGATGAAGGACTAGCGTCCGAAACGTTAAGACCCTCTTCCTGCTATATCAAGCGTTAACCTAATATATCCCTTACATATACTGTATCGATTGTGTTGTTATTTCTGTTTACCTTTTACATACATATATATATATCAACGCTTACGTGGACCTCTCAAAATTTGTTGGATTTTCTGATTGGACTTTCACCTCGAAACTGGATACCAACCCGGAGTTCACCTGAACTTCCACCAGGAAATCTTTCGTATCTTTGAAATTTTCTTTGCTTCTTGCATTTAAATATTCCACGACTCTCTACCACTTTTCCTCTACTACATTCTTCTCAGCCGTCTATTTTTCACTCCCACCCTAGTACCTTCAATATGCCCAATCTCAAATCTTTTCTCCGCCAGCTCCATTCTACTCTCAAGCGCTTCCTCCAACCTCTCCCCCCCTATATGCATCCAATCCTCCCTGCGTCTCTCCAACCTCATCTTCACCAAAACACGATACAACAGTCACAACACATTTTTAAGTCGCTGTCTCCACCACCACCTCATTCCCCGCTGTTTCCGCCTCAAATTTCACCCCACCCCCTACTCTACTCCCACCACTGAGCCCATCCTTACCCGCTTCTCTCGCCAGCTCATGCGGGCGACCATTCGATCAACTCTCGCCCAAATCGTTCTCTCGACCGAGACCTCATGGCCTACCTCAATCTCTCCTCCACTTGCCACCCTTTCCTCGCGCAATCCCATATCCAATTCATACTTTACCTCAATCGCCTCCTTTTCAATTTCCTCACTTCCGCAAAAAACCATAAACTCGACTCTCTCCGCTCCCGGTCTGCCGTCACCACCCATACTCATATCACCTCCAACCCTAACCCCTCTATCCCGTCACCTACCACTGTATCTGCACACGCTTTGCCCAACCACCTTGACCCCTCCGCTTCCGCCACTTTCACTCCCCCACGTCCCTGCACTGTAGTTACCATACCCCAGGACCTACCACTCGCCGGACCTGAGCGCTCCCTCCTCGCCCGTGGTTTGCGTTTTATACCAACCACATCTACCTGCAACGAGTTCCGCACAGGTGCCGAGATTGAAGGGTTCTTCCATCGTTTAAAGCTGAAAGCTTTTTTTCCCGACACGCCATCATCGACACAGACGGATGACTTCACTCGTCTCAGTCGCCGGTAATCACATTGGATGCCAAGCTCTGGCCAGTTCAGCACCCTCGACTCCTTTGTCGATACTTGCCGGCGTACTGTGAATCGGTTCCGTTTCCACCAGCATTCTCATCGCTCTAACATCACGCGAACTGAGCTCTCCGCTCTTCGCAACCTTCGGTGTCGCGATGACATTGTCATCAAACCCACTGACAAAGGTGGCGCTGTGGTGGTTTGGAGCGCGGACCTCTATAGGGCTGAGGCTCTCCGCCAGCTTCACAATAATCTTTTTTACTGCCCTTTATCCTCCGATCTCACTCCTGGCTACCAACAACTCGTGTCCTCCACCATCCACGAGCTCATCTCCTCCTCTCACCTACCCTCCACAGCCACCGACCTTATTGTACGTACGCCTCGCACACCCACCATCTAATTCCTCCCCCAAAATACACAAACAAAATAATCCTGGCCGTCCTATCGTTTCTGCGTGCAACTGCCCCACCGAGATAATTTCTGAATATTTAGACACCATCCTCGCCCCATTGGTCGGCAATCTCCCCTCCCACATCCACGATACAAATCATGGCCTTAGACTTTTCAACTCTTTCTCCTTCCCTCCTGGTCCCTCCCGCCTTCTCTTTACCCTGGACATCACTTCTCTCTATACCGTCATCCCTCATGATGACGGCTTCCGCGCACTCGAGCATTTTTTAGATTTACGCCCTACCCCTTACCCTAGCATTACCACTCTTCTCCGTCTGGCTGAGCTTGTTCACACCCTTAATGGATTTTCTTTTTCAGGGGAATTTTACCAGCAGGTCTCTGGGGTAGCAATGGGAACCAGAATGGGTCCAAACTATGCCAACTTGTTTGTTGGCTACGTCGAAGCACAGATCTTCTCCCAGTACGCTGGACAGACTCCTGAGCTATACGGTCATTATATCGACGACTGTATCGGCGTCACCTCTCTATCACAAGAACAGCTCGACTGTTTTCTTTCTTTTGTCCAATCTTTCCATCCTATATATATATATATGCACACGCACACATATATACACACACATATATATATATATATATATATAATATATATATATATACAGTATATATATATATACACACACACATATATATAATATATATATATATATATATATATATATATATACATATATATATAAATATACATATATATATATATATATATATATGTATATATATATAAATATACATATATATATATATATATATATATATATATATATATATATATATATATATATATATATATATATATATATATATATATATATATACATATATATATATATATATATATATATATATATATATGTATATATATACTATATTATATATATATATACTATATTATATTTTAAGAATAAACTCTCAGTCGTTTACAATAATCCAGCTCCAAGAAAAGGGGCATTTCCGAGCAGTTAAATACATTAAAATATATGATAAACACAAAACGTGTTTGCATTGCAACAGACAAAGTTAGCTATTAATGAAATAAACTAATTAAAGTGAATACAATTTGTCTGTCTCGATATAAGTCAATAAAGACAAGCTTATATTGGCAAAGGCCATGGTTCCTGGACAAATTTAAATTTCAAAATCCAAACCTGCTCCGTAGATGCTCCTTTGCCAATATAAACTTGTCTTTATTGACTTATATCGAGACAGACAAATTGTATTCACTTTAATTAGTTTATTTCATTAATAACTAACTTTGTCTGTTGCAATGCAAACACGTTTTGTGTTTATCATATATTTTGATATATATATATATATATATATATATATATATATATATATATATATATATATATATATATATATATAACGAAGGAAATGTGGTAAGGAACCAGGTGGACCATAACGCACCAAAGTACTCAATACTTGAGGTAGTAGAGTGGTTAATAGGAACCAGTAAGACCCCGACAGCTGAGCTCAAGCCGTTTCGACGGCTAATTCTGGACTCGTCCAGAATTAGCCGTCGAAACGGCTTGAGCTCAGCTGTCGGGGTCTTACTGGTTCCTATATATATATATATATATATATACACACACACACACACATATATATATATATATATATATATATATATATATATATATATATATATATATATATACATACGAGGGCAATGCCAAAAGTAAAGTCTCCTTCCGATATTGCAACTTTTCCGTTAAAATCCTGTGGATGGTGCTTCGGGAAACCTCAGGAACCAAAATGCAGAGAGCATCCAGAGTGATCCGCCGATCATTACGCATGTTTTCCTCGGAAGGAGACCTTACTTTTAGGATTGTCCTCTATATAATAACTGCGCGAAATTCACACTTGGCGGTAGCGTTCAACGGGAGCTCCATTCTCAACGGCTGCCAACCCAAGATTGAGGATCCCAGCGAAGCGCGCGCATGCTTGTTTGGGAGTGAAGGAAGCACCAATCACAACAGTGTTGCCAACAGCCGTACGAACAGTTTCTCTACGTCCCCATCGCTTTGGAGACCTTACTTATGGGATTACCCTCGTATATATATATATATATATATACAGTAGGTGGGTATACCCACCTAGTGTGTATATATATATATATATATATATATACACTTTAGGTGGGTATATTAATATTTCATTTGATATATACACAAAGTATACTCTAGTTGGGTATATTTGTTTTTAAACGTGACCAAGCTTTTCAAACCTCAATATTTGTTTAGACCCGAACTGGATTAATCTGAAATAGTATTTATTTTACTTTATTTGTTTTTTTAACAGTTAATTTGTGATCACCGTTATAGTGAAGTATATTGGTATTTCATTTGATATATATATAATTGTTTCTACTTTTGGCACAAGGCCAGCAATTACCCAGTGTATTACTGCTACTTTATTTTATCGACCCCGTAAGGATGAAAGACAAAGTCAACCTAGGCGGGATTTGAACTCAGACCGTAAAGGGCCGTACCTCTATGCTGCTAAGCATGGCGTCCGACCCTCTACCGATACTGCCAATCCACCGAATGTACCCCAAAGTTGGGTACATTGTTATTTCGTTTGGTATACACTCAATGTACTAATATACTCAACTATAATGTACATTGTATATATATAAAATAAAATACCAATATACTTCACTATAAGGGTGATCACGAATTAACTGTTTAAAAAAATACTGCTGCTTCAGATTAGTCCAGTTCGGGTATAAACAATTATTCAGGTTTGAAAAGCTGTGACATGTTAATATGGTACTAAAGTAAAATTTTATTAAATAACAATCCAAAGTTTTGGGGGAATTGAGGAAATCTGGGTATCTGAAAACCACAAACATAGAGCAAATATATGTGAAGTCTTTCATATGGTGTTTGGCCTATCTACACTTTACTATCATGGATTAATCTACGTCGTAGGAGACAAATGGGGAAGTGATATGAAATTAACTCGTTCACCAAAGTCAGCCGAAGTGACCAATAAATTTCATGGTGATACTCAAATATTGTCACAACCAAACACCGCAGAAGCATCTGGGTATTTTTTCCTTTCCCGTTAATATGGGTATTTTACTCTATTTTTTAAGCCATCATTCATAGCAATCGACTATGTTTACAGTTAATTTCTGCATCTGGATTTCCTACATCTCTCTCTCTCTCTCTCTCTCTCTCTCTCTCTCTCTCTCTCTCTCTCTCTCTCTCTCTCTCTCTCTCTCTCTCTATGTATATATATATGACCCTGCAGCTCATTTAGAATGCACAACAGAATCCCATATGATAATAGCTTTCATCACCTGATATCGTTGGAATTATTACTTCTGGACATGGAGTTCTAACAACGTTATTGATCCTACCATAGACAGGTAGATACCGGTTTATATACTCGTATATATGTATGTGTGTGTGTATATATATATATATATATATATATATATATATGTGTGTGTGTGTGTGTGTGTTTTACAATAATACATAAAATTTGTAACTTCATCGTAGCAAGACAATCCGTATTATTAGAGGTGTCCCCATCCACATATCGAAACTCTTTCCATCGAGGTGGACCCTTACGATAATAAAGAGAAATACGTTACAATAATAGCTAACAACAAGAGTAACAATGAAAACCGAAGAGGGAAATTAATATTTTAACCCAATATATATATATATATATATATATATATATATATATATATATATATATATATATATATTATATATATATATATATAAAATAAAATAAAATAAATAAGTCAAATGTTTAAAATTTAGCTTCGTTTATTACTGCTATATATATTTCGGTGACAGCCATCTTTGGCTGTGACCTCTTCAGGCACTCCGAATTAGTGTGGTATAGACAAGTACATATGTAGACAAGTACACCTCAACGACATATGTACTTGTCTATACCACACTAATTCGGACTGCCTGAAGAGGTCACAGCCCAAGATGGCTGTCACCGAAATATATATAGCAGTAATAAACGAAGCTAAATTTTAAACATTTGACTTATTTATTTTATTTTATTTTACATTACTCCGGAGTAACCAAACCAACCTGCGCACTTCGTCGAGTGCTCCAATCTGCATATTGGGGTGTTGGTATACAACCAACATATACTCAAAATCTCTCTCTCTATATATAGTGAAAGATTGAAGAGTAACATGGTTGGCTGTACAACAAAGGGCTTTATTTCAAGTATTAACAATTGTTTCATTGATCAGGTGAGTCTAGAGGCCGCTAATCGCTCGAAGTTGCGTCACTCGATCTTCAATACAGTGTTTACCTCTGATCAAATCCTCAGAATACGAAAGAATTCACACATGGCATGGTATATATAGAGAGAAATAGCGTAGAATCAAAACAATAACAGCAATAATAAAATATAATGATAAATAGGTAAAGAAGTTACAGATGTAAAAAGTAAGAAAATAAAAACATTAAGAAAATAAGAAAATAAAAAAAATATTAAGAAATAAAAATAAGTAAAAGCATTTCCGTAGCAAAGGTAAAAGAAAGAAGAGTGCTCTATGTATAGTACAGAGCTATTTAATTACATTATAAACAACACAATATAATTATTTCATTACCAAAGGTTTCAGGAAACTAGACGATCCTTACAGAAACGACCAGCTCGTTCATCAGATGAAATAGTTATCTATAACTATTAGATAATTATTTCATAATAGAAAGAAAAGGGTTACGGTATCTGGAACTTTCAAAATCAGTAGGACATTCTTAAGATTGAAAGGATGAACGATTGCGTATGGGACGATGAAACTTTCATTTACTTTGCAACAGTGTCCCCGGGATATGGCTGGTCAAAATATATTAGAAATTAAGGAAAAGAGACATACAAATATACATACACACATACATGCATGCATCCATCCATCCAACTATCCATCCATCCATACATCTATCCATCCATACACACATTCAAACATTTATCCTTCAATCCATCGATACATAAACATCCATCCGTCCATCCATCCATACATACATACATGATACAAACATACATACACACACATGCACACGCATGCACGCAAATGCACTCACATATCTATATGTATACGCACACGTATATATATATATATATATATATATATATATAGCAACAAAATCTTCAACAAGTGTCATAAATATTTAAGTTGGTATATGTGTGTGTGTGTTGGTTACTTGTACATAAATATATGAGTGTGTATGTCTGTGACTATGTCGATAAATATATTTGTTGGTGGTGATGGTTAATAGTTCGGTTGATTTTATTGGCAGTATTGTTGTTGTTGTTGAAAGAGAACGAAAGAAAGAAAGAATATGATGGACATGGTATGATTTTGGACAATTTTAACATTTCTTTTTTATTATCTTTTCATTCATTGAAGAAACAAAATATATTAAGCATAACGAAATATGCATAACGAAATATAATGAAAAATTGAAGAAAATCGAAGAAAGAAAGAAGGGGAAGAAGAAAAGGAAGAAGAGACAGATGACTAAGACGACAGAAGAAGAAGACAGAAATAGAAGAAGGAGATAGAAGAAGAAAAAGATGACAAAAGAAGAAAAAGAAGAAAAGGAAGTTGACAGATGAAGACAGAAGAAGAAGAAGAAAAAGAAGAAAAGAAGGAAAACCAAAAAACAGAAAAAAGAAAAGAAGATAGAAAAAGTTGAATACAACAGAAGGCGACAGACGAAGATGAAGAAGAAGAAGAAGAAGAAGAAGAAGAAGAAGAAGAAGAAGAAGAAGAAGAAGAAGAAGAAGAAGAAGAAGAAGAAGAAGAAGAAGAAGAAGAAGAAGACGACGACGACGACGACGAAGAAGAAGAAGTGAAGAGACATGAATCATTTAATAATAAACGAGCATTGAATTAATTTTGAAACAAAGTTCAGAAATATCACATTCAAAATGGCGGCTTAAAAAAAAAGAAAAACAAATCCAAAACCTAATCTGAAACAAAACAACAACAATAATAACAACAACATCAACAACAACAACAAAATGTCATTTTTCGAATGATATAAACATCAAACTATGCTTGCTAGATGTAACTGGAACTAAATTAATGGACATTATTTCATCTGAAATTTATTGCCAGTTGAAAACACAGAATAAAGATTTTTTTCTTAAAATCTTTTAGAAAAGAGAGAGAAATAAATGAATAATTGCCTTTAATTTCATAAATTTGTTTCATTTTTAATTTTATTACATTTTCTTTTATATATTTATACTTGTTTTTGTTTTTGTTTTGTTTAGTTTCCTGTTTATTATATATGTCGTTATAGCGTATTATATGACATTATATTCGATAAATTTTGTTCATTTGAAATTATTACAACTTTTCTTCTTAACTTCTTCTTCTTCTTCTTCTTCTTCTTCTTCTTCTTCTTCTTCTTCTTCTTCTTCTTCTTCTTCTTCTTCTTCTTCTTCTTCTTCTTCTTCTTCTTCTTCTTCTTCTTCTTCTTCTTCTTCTTCTTCTTCTTCTTCTTCTTCTTCTTCTTCTTCTTCTTCTTCTTCTTCTTCTTCTTCTTCTTCTTCTTCTTCTTCTTCTTTATATTGTCATCATCATTATTAGTTTTCTTCTTTTTTCTTCTTTCCGGATCACACGCACACACACACGTATATACACATATACAATACATAAATGTATGTATATAGTACACATGTATAATAAATTTTACTCTACTACAAGTATTGAGTTCTTTCATCTGTAAACGCATGTTGTTATTTATAACTTTATAACTTAACCCTAACATTAACAATATATATATATATATATATATATATATATATATATATATATATATATATATATATATATATATATATATATATATATATATATATATATATATATATATATATATATATATATATATATATATATATATATACGTATATATACACACGTATATATCTATATCTATATGTATATGTGTATATACATACACACATATTACACACCTTCACACAACGTCCCCTGTTAAATCTTGTGTGAAAAACAAAAGTGGTCGAATGGGACATGAAAAAAAAAACATGCTTGACAGGAAATCAGTCGTTCATATAAATATATATATATATATATATATATATATATATATATATATATATATATATATATATATAATATAATAATATATATATAGACACCCTGTATATATATATATATATATATATACAGGGTGTCTCTCAAAAATGTATACACATTTTAACATTTCAACAGCATTCTAATAAATATGTGTATAAATCTTTGGGGGGCATATATATATATATGTATATATATATATATATGTATGTATATATATATATATATATATATATATATATATATATATATATATATATATATATATGTATATATATATATATATATGTGTGTGTGTGTCTGAGTGTGTTTAAGTGTTTGAGTGTGTGTGCATGTATGTACGTATGTATGTATGTATGTATGTATGTATGTATGTATGTATGTATGTATGTATGTATGTATGTATGTATGTATGTATGTGTGCGTGCGTGTGTGTGTGTCTGAGTGTGTTTAAGTGTCTGAGCGTGAGTGTGTGTATGTATGTATATATGTATGTATGTATGTATGTATGTATGTATGTATGTATGTATGTGTATGTGTGTTGTGTATGTGTGTTGTGTATGTATGTGTGTGTGTGTGTGTGTAGGAGGGGATTATGAGTGTTCGAAGAGAAATTTATATCGATTGATAAAAATCGAAACTTTATTCGCTGCAGTACAATATATATCCTGTGACGCTCCTCCCAAATATTTTTTACTCATGGTTTTTTCGTCTGCTTTTTAAATTTTATAAATGTCGCTTATTGTAAGATACTACTACTATTATTATTACTAAAATACAACAATTGCTGCTGCTGCTGCTGCCACCACCACCACTACTACTACTACTACTACTACTACTATTACTACTACTACTACTACTACTACTATTACTACTACTACTACTACTACTACTACTACCACTACCACTACCACCACCACTACTACTACTACTACTACTACTACTACTACTACTACTACTACTACTACTACTACTACTACTACTACTACTACTACTACTACTACCACCACCACCACCACCACTACTACTACTACTACCACCACCACCACCACCACCACCACCACCACCACCACCACCACCACCACCACCACCACCACCACCACCACCACCACCACCACCACCACCACCACCACCACCACCACCACCACCACCACCACCACCACCACCACCACCACCACCACCACCACCACCACCACCACCACCACCACCACCACCACCACCACCACCACCACCACCACCACTACTACTACTACTACTACTACTACTACTACTACTACTACTACTACTACTACTACTACTACTACGAATCCGTTGTTATGCTCATAAAGGTAATAATCATCATTATTATGGCTATCATAATTATAATAGCAACAATTATCGCCATCATCATCGTCGTCATCATCATTATCATCCCCCTCATCATCATCATTGTCACATCATCATACTCTCCACCTACCATTACCAAAACCATCACCGCCATCATCTTCACTATCCTGATGAAGATCACCTCCATCACCCCCCTCATGCTCATCTTCATCAACACCACCACCATCATCATCATCATCATCATCAACATGGCCCTCATCACCATCAAATTCAACATCATCATTACCATCACCATCATCTCCTTCACCACCACCGTCATCCTCATCCCCATCATCCAAAATCATCATCACCATTACAAACATCATCACCATCATCACCGTCATCATCACCATCATCATCATCATCACCATCATCACCGTCATCATCACCATCATCATCATCACCATCATCTCCACCATCATTGAAATCCCCATCATCACCATCACCGTCATCATCTCCAACATCACCGCCATCACCATCACCATCATCGCTATCATCACCATCATTATTGCTACCACCGCCGTCGGGATGTCATTTGTTTTTCCAATGTCCCGAGATTTGATTTATGAGTTGAAAAATAATATTTTCGCCGCACCTCTTTTGTCAGAATAATTTAGAGTCACTTTTCACCCCCTCACTCACCATCTCACTACCCCTTTTGTCATCACCCCTTTCTTTTTACTCACTCTCTCACCACCCCTCTCTTACCCCCACACCACCCTCTCTTTTCACCCCCGTTCTTCGCTTTCCTATGTTTTTTTTCGCAATTCTAAAGAATTTCATTTGGTTTTATATTGTTGTTTGTTTTCATATTAGTTTTGTATTTCTTGTTTTAAAACTTTTTAATTTTAATTTCTGATTAAAAAAAACAAAAACTGTTCATCCTGTCATTATTGTCGTCACGAAAGACATATGTTAAACTAAACACTAATTTCAATTTAAATGTAGGCAATAACAGCTGCCAAACCACCACCACCACCACCACCACCATCATCATCCCCCACAACAAAAACAGCTTTAACCATAACCACAATCAAATTTCGCAATTTCCCTTTAGTGTTATCATCATTAACGCCCCACAGCACTCCCACACCCATGTTGTATATACATCCCTATTATTAAACACCTCATAATTCTCCACTATCACTCAGCCTCCCACACTACGAAACTACCCCTACCACATAAAGTACCAGTTAACAACTGAGGTCGATATAATGGATTATATTCATACCATAAACATTTCCCCTTGTTTTTAGGTTAGAAACGATCAGATATTATATATTATATTTAAAGAAAGGCCCCCTCCCCCCATCGGTCACCAATGACCATGGTTTTGCACCTAGAAGGTTTCCCACCGAGGCACGAGCCTCGGCAAGATTTTGTTTGTTGAAGACCAGTAGTTACCCATGCATACCAGTCTCCCCTCTCAACGCCATCGATGTTGTCCAAGGGAAAGGCAATGGCCGATACAAATTGGCACCAGTGACATCGCAACTCATTTCTCCATCTGAGTGAACTGGAGTAACGTGAAATATAGTATCGACACAACGCATCACCCAATCTGAGAATCGAATTCACAACCTCTCAATTGTAAGCCCAATGCTCTAGCCACTAAGCCATGCGCCTTCACTATTGTAAATTATATTATATTTTATATAAGAAACATTATTTCAATACCGGACGTGCTCTATCCCACAATTTAAGGACACGTTATTTCAAAGACTGGTTATGGAGAAGGAGAGATAAATCCCATAGAGTGGGTTCTCTGGTGACGGATAGGGAATGATCTCGCTAATATAGAAATATGCAGTCACAGGCCAAACCATGGGTTGCCCTTTAGCAAAGCCTAGGACGGGAGCCATATTGCCAGGGTTACGATGAAGCCATGTATTTGCAGTGTGGTGGATAGCGAAATACAGTGGATAAATTTAAGTCAGAATCAACGGCATATCTCATATGTGGCCGAGCGCAAGAACCTCAACGGTCTGCGTTACAAAGTTCAGTTATCTACAGGTTTGGCGTATGCCAATGAAAACTTGGTTATCGAGAACGTCATATTGATCCGTGCAACTAGCACGCCAAGATAATGATGTATTATACATTATATATTATTACCTGGCCCGTCCGGCTGGTGCCCGGCTAGGTATACCGGCATTTTATCTTTTCAGGATTCCCCCCTTCACTCCAGTGCAAGGATACCGCACGCCCTCACAAGTCAGCGAGGGTGGGGTGGGGTGGGGGCTAACGTGTTCTGATGTTGGGTGTGAATAGTTTTTAGGATTCCCCAGTTCAGCAGCCAGTACGTTAAAGAAAATTGATAGTTACAACAATAAAGGCTGAACAGAGAACAAATTTTTTTTAACAAACTTTACAATAATTTGTACAACCATAATGGAAATTCCAAGTAACAGAAAATACATAAATTACATTGTTAGAGCCTCAGAGTATACAATATTTTTTTGTTCAGCCCTCGGGAGCAAAGATGAAGAGATTGTTTGGCGAGCTCACCCTAAAGCATCCTACATACAATTGACCATGGGAGAAGCTTGGTTTTCCCAAATGAAGGCCAGCCACTTTTAGGGTTTGACCCTGAGCTTTGTTGATGGTAATCGCGAAGCTTAGTCTCTCTGTTGCTCTAGTAACATTTCTTCTTCTGGAAAATCTGATCTTGCGGCCAGGCTGGGACTTTTTGGATGGCATATCGGCAGTAACAATGACGATAAGCCGTCTGTGCTTTCGTGAAATAAATACGTTTGTTTATATTTTATTTTTGTGTATGTAAAAATATCTGTACACGAATATATAATTATATATATATATATATATATATATATATATATATATATATATATATATATATATATATATATATATATATATATATATATATATATATATATATATATATATATATATATATATATATATATATATATAAAAATAACAGATTAAAGTTTAAGCAAAGAACCGCTGCTTTCACCCTTAACGGGATCTTCTGAAACTAAAAAAATCAATCTGTGAACGCAGAAGTAAATATTTCGAAAAACGTTGCAACCGAAGGAAAACAGGAAGACGATACTTTGGTTCGTGAAGACAGACAGATAATATAAGCATGCGATGTTATAGCTATGTATCTAATGCAGATAGCCAGACATACAGAGACATATTATAAGGGCGCGACGTTATAGCTATGTATCTATCTAAAAAGACAGACTAAGAAAGAGAAGGGAATGTCGTATAACCGGAAGTGTTGACATTTAAAAATTTTAAAGAAGTGAATATTTAAATAAACGATGAAATATCTTTAATCTTTTAACGAAATTTAGAAGACAAAAATACCCTCACTTTCTTACTTGCAAAAAGTTACATCTATGGTGCAAATTTGGTGCTGTTTTGTCCAGCCGTTTGGCGAAAAGTTTGTTACATACATACGGCCGTCAGCTCTATAATATAGATATTATATATGTCACAAGGCAGCGAATTCACAGATTCGTTAGAACATCGGGTATAATACTTTGCGGTATCTGTTCTGACTCTTAACTCCCTCAGTTTAAATCAACTTTGCCATTCATTCTTTTGTTAAAGTAGAAGTCCAATACTGGAATGGATTTCCTTTCTATCTCCTTTCCTAACTCTCTTTCTTTCTTTCTTTCTTTCTTTCTTCCGTTCTTTCTTTCTTTCTTTCTTTCTTTCTTTCTTTCTTTCTTTCTTTCTTTCTTTCTTTCTTTCTTTCTTTCTCTCCTTCCTTGGAAGACATCTGCTGTGTTTAGACCTGATGAAGGACGGTCTCTGCTAGGTTTAAAATGTGTGAGACGCGGTCTCTACAATTTCATCAGAAGTTATAAGCCTATCGATAGCATAGACGGATATATTTAAAATTATATATCATACATAATATATATTATAATATGCTGCTTATTATATTGCATTATAGTGTATTTCCTATGCTATGACGCATAGAGTTACGGCCCTTGCTATTCTGAGTTCAAATCCCGCCGAGGTTAACTTTACCTTTCATCCTTACGGGGTCGATAAAATAAAGTACCAGTAATGCGCTGGGTAATTGCTGGGCTTGTGCCAAAAGTAGAAACAATTATAGTATATTTCCTATGATTCCGCTGTCTAAAATGTTCTCCCCTTTTTAACAGGCTAGACAAGGAGACAAGTTAGCACCATTGTATAAGCGTTCAACCTTTTAATGGTAAGAATGTTTTACAAATTTTGAAGTTTCCAGATATCGCGGCCATATGTAGCTTATGAATTAAGGAGCTACGTTCTTTCTCCACAAACCCAGGTTCAGTTATATTTCGGTCCAGGCGGGTTGATATATAACATGTAGCTCCAGTAATAACGGGTATGAAGCTGAACGTGTATCTTGGATATTAGATCTGCAAACTCCTCAGCAATGATCTGTAGATGTATGTATGTATGTGTTTACATCCAATATCGAACCTCAGGCAGCATATTTAACATCAGGCGCTTTGCTGCAAAAACAAAAGTATTTACATCAATCATAAGAGACCTCTTGTATGCAGATGATTGCGATCTTGTAGCGCACACAGAGAGTGATATGCAGCACATTTTGAATACATTTTCTGATGCTTGCACTGCCCTAGGATTGACTGTCAGTTTCAAGAAAACCGTCGTCATGTACCAACCTGCCCCCGGTAAGCAGTACAGTGAACCAAATATCTATGTGTATGGTAAACAACTTGGAGTGATTGATCAGTTTGTCTATCTGGGAAGCACTGTCAATCGATACAGAAACTTTGATAATGATTCCACGCAGGATTAGGAAAGCAAGTGATGATTTCGGAAAGGCGACTCTGGGGTCGGCGAGACATATGCAAGAAGACAAAGGAAAAGGTGTACAAGACATGTGTGCTCTCTTCTCTTCTTTATGCCTGCGAGACCTGGGTCACATATCGACACCACCTTAAGCAATTGGAGCGTTTCCATCAGATGTGTCTCAGACGGATCCATGGCGTTCACTGGAGGGACCACATCAGTGATGTCGAGATTTTGGAAAACTCTATGTGTGACAGTATAAAAGCTCTTGTGCTTAAGCAACGACACCGTTGGAGTGGTCACCTTGCCAGGATGAAGGATTCTAGAATACCAAAACAACTCTTTTATGGAGAGTTAGTTAAAGGAAAACGACCTCCACATAAACAAAAAAAAAGAGGTATAAGAATTCCTTGTAAGCCTCTCTGAAAGACGCTAACATCTATGCTGATACATTGGAAAATGTTGCTGCTGATCGTAATAATTGGAGAAAGACTGTATATGAGGGGAAAGTTGCCTTTGAGGCATCTCGAATCGCATACGAGAAAGTAAAGCGGGATGTGAGGAAGGGCATTACTGTTACATTTCCAGACGGCGAAGGTCCTCCTATGGTGCTGACATGCAGCCTCTGGGCGAGACTCTGCCTAAGCAAAGCTGGACTCGAAAGTCATCTTCGCAGTCATAAAGTAAGACCAGTGGTTAACTACCAGGCTGCTGTTGGAAATGCTACTCATCATGCTTGCCAAGCATGTGGTAGAGAATGTAAATCAGCAGGAGGGCTCAAACGACATGCAAAAGTACATGAACTCCAACCACAGCCGGCTATTCCCAGTGAATGTTTTGGTTGCCAAATCTGTGCAAGACGTTTTAGATCATTCGCTGGGCTAAAAATCCAGATTCGATCGCAGCGCTGTTAATTGCTATCGTGTGTGTGTGTGCGCGCGTGTGTGTGTGTGTGTGTGTGTGTGTGTGTGTGTGTGTGTGTGTGTGTGTGTGTGTGTGTGTAGATATGTTTATGTGTGTGTGTGTATATATATATATGTGTATATTATTATTGTTGTTGTTGTTGTCATTATTATTATTGTTATTATTATTATTATTGTTCTTTGAGTCTCAGTCATTGATGTTATTTAACTGGAAAGTTTGTTGAAATGAATATCAAGCCACTACCTGCAGCCTCAGGACGTATCGGAGGGTTCTTGCTGTTCCCAGCAAGCATGCCTTTTGAAGTGTTCCAAAAAGCGGGGCGGGACCAATTTTCTTTAACCATCCTTGGAAACTCTTTGAGATAGTACCTAGTGCGCCTATGACAATCGGGACCACTTTGACTTCATGGCAGTTCCAAATCCTTTTTACCTTCCACTTTAAGTCCTGGTATCGGTTAATTTTCTCCCTCTCCTTCTCTTGCACTCTCGTGTCGAATGGGCAGGCTGCATCCACAATCAGGCACGATCTTTTTTCCTTGTCCAAAACCACCAGGTCAGGTCTATTGTGTTCTAGTTTCTTGTCCGTCTGTATCCTAAAATCCCACAGCACCTTCACCTTATCGTTTTCTATCACCGACTCTGGCTTATGCTCATACCACTTCTCAGAATGTGGTAAATTGTTTACTTTGCACAGGTGCCAGTGGATCACCCTGCCCATCACATCATGTCTCCAGCCTTTATAGTGAGTCTGGACTAGGTGTTTACACTCGGATACAATGTGAGCCACAGTCTTCTCTCTCTCTCTCCACAGATCCTACACAGTGGGCTAGCCTCCTCCTTGTAAATATGGTGTTTCAGCCACTTCGTTTTGAGGGCCTGTTCTTGCGCAGCCATTAGCATTCCTTCTGTAACCTTTTTAAGGTCTCCTCTTTTCAACCAGTTCCATGTCTGTGGATCTCTAAATTCAGTTTTCTCAAAGAAGGTACTATGAAGGGGTTTTTCATGAAGGTGGCTCTTTCTCCTTGTTGTTATTTCCTCCTTGGACATCCCCTGGTCTATTGTCCTCTCCTTCAGTATAATTCTGAGCATTGGCTCCCTACTATCAGTCACGTATTTGTGTAGGTTTTTTTCTCCATCTGAACACAGTCCTCTATGCTGATAAGACCTCTTCCACCTTCAGATCTCCTTAAGTAGAGTCTATCGACATCACTCCTCTTGTGGAACATGTTGTAGATATTATTATTATTATTATTATTATTATTATTATTATTATTATTATTATTATTATTATTATTATTATTATTATTATTATTATTATTATTATTATTATTATTATTATTATTATTATTATTCCTTGAATCTCAGTCATTGATGTTGGTTAACTGGAAAGTCCGTTGGAATGAATATCAAGCCACTACCTGCAGCCTCAGATATTCAGGACGTATCGGAGGGTTCTTGTTGTTCCCAGCAAGCATGCCTTTTGAAGCGTTCCAAAACGCGTGAAGGGGCCGATTTTCTTTAACCATCCCTGGAAACTTTTGGAGATAGTCCCCAGTGCGCCTATGACAATCGGGATCACTTTGACTTCATGGCATTTCCAAATCCTTTTTACCTCCCACTTTAAGTCCTGGTATCGGTTAATTTTCTCCCTCTCCTTCTCTTGCACTCTCGTGTCGAATGGGCAGGCCACATCCACAATCAGACACGATCTTTTTTCTTTGTCCACAACCACCAGGTCAGGTCTATTGTGTTCCAGTTTCTTGTCCGTCTGTATCCTAAAATCCCACAGCACCTTCACCTGATCGTTCTCCATCACCGCCTCTGGCCTATGCTCATACCATTTCTCAGAATGTGGTAAATTGTTTACTTTGCACAGGTGCCAGTGGATCACCCTGCCCATCACATCATGTCTCCAGCCCTTATAGTGGGTCTGGGCTAGGTGTTTACACTCGGATACAATGTGAGCCACATTCTCCTCTCTCTCTCCACAGATCCTGCACAGTGGACTAGCCTCCTCCTTGTAAATATGGTGTTTCAACCACTTCGTTTTGAGGGCCTGCTCCTGCGCAGCCATTAACATTCCTTCTGTAGCCTTTTTGAGGTCTCCTCTTCTCAACCAGTTCGATGTCTGTGGATCTCTAAATTCAGTTTTCTCAAAGAAGGTACTATGAAGGGATTTTCCCTGAAGGCTGCTCTTTCTCCTTGATGTTATTCGACATCACTTATTATTATTATTATTATTATTATTATTATTATTATTATTATTATTATTATTATTATTATTATTATTATTATTATTATTATTATTATTAGGTTAACTTTGCCTTTCATCCTTACGGGGTCGATAAAATAAAGTACCAGTAATATACTGGGTAATTGCTGGCCTTGTGCCAAAAGTAGAAACAATTATTATTATTATTATGTTTTTTTTCTTCTCATGCAATGGCCATACTCGATAACGAGGGGGGAGCCATCATGTATGTATGTATATATGTATGTATGTTTTCTCTCTTTCGTATGTATGTACGTATGCTCTCCCTTTCTCTTAAGTTTGAGTTTATTTTTGACCAGCCACCTTCCCCGTGGCAAGGTTGTAATAAAAAGGAAATTGTCATTGTCTTTTGTGTAAGCATTCATCCTTTGAATCGTAAGAATGTTTTAATGATTTTGAAGGTTCCAGATATCGCGGCCATTGTAGCATATGGATTAAGGAGCTACGTTCTTTCTCCACAAATTCATGTTCAGCTGGTAGCTCCAAAAATAACGGGTTTGAAGCTGAATTTGTATCTTGGATACTAGATATGCAAACTCCTCCTCAAGGGTCCGTAGTTATCCCCCTTCTCTTGCATTTTTGTTACCACAATGACATCATGTAGACAGCTGGCTTCTACATCAGAACATGCTTTTAATGCGTGGTCCCTAGCAAGAATATCAGACCGGTTGTGTTTTAAGTTGGTGGCGATTTTTACATTTAAGTTCCACCAGTATCCTTTTGAGATATCAGTTTCAACGTGTTCCTACCTATTCTATTTTATTTTCGTCTTCCGTAATGCATTCCAGATGGTTTTATCGATCATGTCCATACCTCATGGGGAGGTAGTAACAAAAAGACATTCTTTCATAGTTAGCAATAATTTGGCTAATATCTTCGGTCTTTGTTTTGTGCAACCTACATTTATTATCAACTAATGATCTTCCTATTATTTGCAGTAGGTACATGGTATTCTTCAAGGTGGAATTTTATGAACTTGTCGGAACTCCATGTCAGGCTTTTAGCATGGTTTACCCCCTCTGTGGTATGTGTTTTTCGTCTCAAGTAACCGTGTACAACATACTCAGTGAATTGGTCCATTTTTTTTATTTTGTTCGAGCATTGAGTATAGTCTTCTAATGTGCCTGGAAGAGAAATTTGTATCAGGTTTTATATCATGCCCTCTTCTAGATTAGTTGTTATCCTAACAGTATTATTACTTTCATGCACGGGCGAGATGTTTACTAACCTTTTTCTTTTGTTGAAGATGTTGCTTCAGTCTTATTAGCCGAGTCACGTATGATGTTAATATGGATTTTAGGTCCCGACCACCCTCCTTGCATGAGAAATAAAACTTATCTACATCACTACTGGTGTTAAAGTTTTCAGTAACATTGAGGAGCGTGC
>OZ024743.1:260903971-260906471 GCA_964016885.1 Eledone cirrhosa | reverse complement strand
GGCTTCAGAGTTAAGAATAAAGTAGATAAAATACAGAGGTAATTGAAATTAAAAATATATACACATCCATATACGTACATACACAAGCATACGCGAAAACACTCCCCATGGGTATGCAAATGCAAGCACGTAAACAAATAAAAAACAAAAAAAAAAAACACTACACACACACTCGCACATACAGAATCCATGCAACGCCTGTACCGCACACATACGAACGTATAAACGTTTTTTGAAATATTTACTTCTGCATTCACAGATTGACTTTTTTGTTTCAGAAGATCCCGTTAAGGGTGAAAGCAGCGATTCTTTGCTTAAACTTTAATCTGTTATTTTAATATATATATATATATATATATATATATATATATATATATATATATATATATATATATATATATATATATATATATATATAAATATATAAATATATATATATATATATATATATAGCGTATATATAACAAGCGTTAACCTAATATATATATATATACCATCCATATACTGTACCGATTGTGTTGTTATTTCTGTTTACCTTTTACATATATATATATATGTATATATATATATATATATATATATATATATATATATATAAACATACATATATATATAAACATATATATATATATATATATATATATATATATATATATATATATATATATATATATATATATATATACATACATATATTATATATATTAGGTTAACGCTTGATATATATACGCGATATATATATATATATATATATATATATATATATATATATATATATATATATATATATATATATATATATATGTATGTATGTATGTATGTATATATATATATATATATATATATATATATATATATATATATATATATATATATATATACATATATATATATATATACACATACATATATATATATGTAAAAGGTAAACAGAAATAACAACACAATCGGTACAGTATATGGATGGTATATATATATATTAGGTTAACGCTTGTTATATATACGCTATATATATATATATAGCGTAACAACAACAACACCCAAACAAACAACACTGACCTAAGAGAAGTATAAATAAGTAAATAAAATAAAATAAAATAAGATAAATAAATACATACACAAGCACAATAACAACAAGCACATAAACACACACTAGTCACCCAGCAGACACAACACTATACACACTAGTGACACAGCACACATAACACTATGCACACACGCAAATGCATGCGCAAAGAAGACAAAATAAAATAAGGTGAACAAACAAGCAAATAAATAAATAAATATATAGACAGACTGAATAAAAAATGGCGTAGACATACAACACAACAGGAGGAACAAAGAATATAACACCACTGACGATGTTGCAGATGTGCAACGAAAGATTTATGTAAATTATGTAAACTATATATATGTGTTTGTGTCTATATTGTATCTGTATTATTTTTGACCGTCGGTCAGTCAATGGCAACATTGAGGACCGAGTAAGTTAGATCGCAGATATAAAAGACAGCGAGAAGCGAAAACCAACCAAACAGTGAGTGTGTTCTGTTATTAATTCTGGCAATATTACGCAAATATGACCCTCCCCAAGTATAACAATATATATATATATATATATATCGTTTATGAATTTGTTTAGCAAGATTCTTTATCTGAAACGTGTGTTGTAACCGATATTGTTATACTTTGGGAGGGTCATGTTGCCAATAAGAAACACACGTTCCAGTTGCTTTCACTCCAATTTATTATAAATTAAATTTTTTTTATAAATTTCCGGTTTGTTGGTTGGTTCCACAACCGGACGGTTGTTCATATATTGCCAAAGTTCTTTCATCACACATTCTGTGACTTCATCAGTGACCGGGTATTCTTTTCTTTGTTTTGTGTCTCTCCTTTGTTCTGTCCTACGCCATATTGTTTTTGTGTGTGTTGTGTGCTTAGTTTGCGCATGTGTTACATCCGGGTGTCTGTGTGTGTTTTTATTTGTTTATTTATTTGTTTATTTACATGTTACTGGTTGGTTGTTTGTTCTATGTGTGTGTGTTTTCATTTTGCCCTTAATTGTAAGTTGTGATGCTGCTATTCCATTCATGTTTTCTATTTAATTTTGGTTGGAGTTCATTTATGTTTATTGCCTCTGTGATTTGTCTAAACATTTCGTCTTTTCTGCGTGTAGATTTTATTTTTATTTCTATGTTCTCTAATTTGCCCTTATGATCTATTTTAGCACATTGGTGGAGTACTGATGAGTCTTTTCTATCTTGAAGCTCTCGCCAGTGTTCATTTAATCGTTCTCCTATACTACTAGCTGTTTCACCTATGTACATTATATTCTTATCTTTACATTGTCATTCAGTACACCTTATGCTATATACTATGTTTCTAGTTTTACAGTTAATATGGGGGTTTATTTTACAGATTATGCATTTCTTATCTATACAGGGAGGTCTTTGAAAAGGGTATGTATTACTAATAAGTGTTTTTATGGAGGTACGTG
>OZ024743.1:260881471-260898971 GCA_964016885.1 Eledone cirrhosa | reverse complement strand
TGAGCCTTGCTCTTTCTTAAGCTCACGCGGACCTCACTCATAACAAGCCGGTGGTCACTACCCAGTGTACTGAAATAGCTGTATGGTTCCGTGTTCAGAACACTATTCCGCCACTTTTTCCTCACCAGAATGAAATCAATCTGGGACTTGGACAGGTGCATATCTGAGATGTAGGTCCACATCTTCCCCAGATTCTTCCTAAACCTTAGGTTGGTCGCCATCAAGTTCGCCTCCAGCAGGGTGTCTCTCAGTAGTCTTCCATTTCGGTTGGTGTTGTTATGGAAGTACCAGCAAGGATCTTCACTGCCCTCCTTACTCAGATGTGCATTGAAGTCCCCCAAAACAAGCAGGATATTGTGTGCCTGAGTGGTGTTGACAGCTCTACACACATCCTCATGGAACTCCTCCGCATTCACATCACTGTCCCCCTCGGTTGGACTATAGGCTGAGATGACTGTCAGTCTTGGGTTTCCATTGAAGGTCACCCTCAACACTCGCGGGGAGATAGGCATTATTTCCCTCACCAACAGATTGGTTTTTGCACTGAACACAAAACCCACTCCTCCCACTGCAGCATTTGTTGTGTTCTTCACTGCCGATGTAGTGATGAGCTGGCTCTTCCTCCCGATCATCACACTCCTCACGGGCTCATCGTGTAGAATCCTGTGTTCTTGGATCGCAAGTATCTGTATACCACTCTCCTCGAACAGATGTCCCAACTCCTCCCTCTTCTCCAGCGTTAGAATAGTCCTCACATTCAAAGTGCCCATTTTGATGGCTCTTCTGCAGGACAAAACTGCATTCTTTATATTTGTCTCAGAGACAGCTGATCCATCATCCACTGGCCCTCTCTGTGGCTCTAAGCCAGCAGAGTCATAACGACCAGGCTGCTCCTTGACAGTGTAATTAGGGGCTCTAACCCTAGTGCTGTTAGGTCGACTCTCCATATTTCTTTTCAATGGCTGACAATACCTTACCGGCGCCACTCGAATAAGGTAGTTATTTAACCCATAAATGGAGCCCTAACAGGTACTACCACCCCGGGCCAGGGCAGACCTGGGAGTCATGACAACTAAGGGGTAACTCCACATTCCCCACATCTCCTGAACTCCCGAACTGGAGCCTTGCCACTGGATGTAGTTTAATGTCATACCCAATAAATATATATATATATACATATACGTATATATATTTATATATATATGTATATATATATATGTATATATATATATATATATATATATATATATATATATATATATATATATATATATATATATATATATATACATATATATATTTATATATATATGTATATATATGTATATATATATATATATAACTGCGAATACAAACGAAAGAAAAGAACAATCAACACATAACGTTGAAGTTAAGAATATTTATATTAAAAGTTTGAGTTACATATTTTCATCGATGTAAACAAGCCTAACTCTTTCACATGCGTTTATACACACACACACACACACACACACACACACACACACACACACACACACACACACACACACACACACACACACACACACACACACACATAGGGTAAATTTAGATATATTTATTTTATTATAGAAATGACTTCTACAGGACTAGAACTATTTCATTCGTAATACTCTTTAAAGTATCCGAAACTATAATGATTCCCAGAAGACAGCTGCCGAGCGAGAACTATCCATCTTACCGTCTCTTCTGAGTTTCTGTGTCCTTTATATATTCCACGTGTTTTTTTTAATGATATTATCGTTATAACATAAACAACCTAATTTTGAAATCGAAACTGTTGTTTACTACTGCTGTGATTCTTTCTTTCTCTTTTTTCCTCTCTTTCTCTCGCCCTCTCTCTCTGTCTCTATATATTTCTATTTCTTTATATCAATCTATCTATCTATTTCTCTCTCTGTCTGGTGGACGAGGTTGAAAGGGCTGAGGTCAGACACTTTTCTCTCCGGCCAACAACTGGTCCTTTTTTCAAGTACCATTTTAGAAGAAGGATCAGATTGGAGAGAGAGGTGCTCTACCCCAGCAAGTTTTATGAAAGGTGGGTGAAAGTGGCGAGAATGGCCCGGGTGAATGGGCCTTCTCTCTATATCAGCCTGTAGGTGAGAGAGGAGAAGAAAGAGGAGAGGAAGGGAGCACCCGCTCTTTGTGCTCCTGAGGAGGAAGGTTGCACATTTTTTTCGATTGTTGAATTTTATTTGTTATATGTTTTTACACGTCCTTTGAAATGTATGTAAACTCCCCCCCCCTTGTATTTGTCCCTATCTTTGATCTCCTAGTGGCAAATAAATAGAAAGTTATCTATTTCTCTCTCTGTCTGTCATTGTTCTCACTAAAGCCCGACCTATAAATTTCCTATCAAGCCCCTTTCTCATTCTTTTGTAATTTGACCACTAACTTGGTTAGTTCAGCCTGTTTCGTAATTTCTCGTGTATTATTATTAATTTCAGGGTGGTGGATTGGCAGTATCGGTAGAAGGTCGGACGCCAGCCGTTACAGCATAAAGTTACACCCCTTTACGGTCTGAGTTCAAATCCCGCCGAGGTTAACTTTGCCTTTTATCCTTACGAGGTCGATAAAATAAAGTACCAGTAACGTAATGGGATCGATTTAATCGACTCCCCCCCCCCCAGATTGCTGGCCATGTGCCTATACTAGAAATGATTATTAGTTTCAGGAGGGCGGCAGATTGGAAGTATCGGTAAAGAGTCGGACACCGCACTTCACGTCATAGAGTCGAGGCATAGAGTTATGGCCCTTTACGTTTTGAGATCAAATCCCGCCGAGGTTAGCAGGGCGATTGCTTGAACTATCTGGTTTTAATTTCTCTATTCCGCTTATGGTTTCGCTATCCCCATTTCTGTGTTTGATTGTAGCAATTGTCACATAGACACATGGACAGTTCTTGCTCATGGCTGTCTTCGGGAATCATTATAGCTTCGGCTGCTTTAAAGACAGGACTATTCTTCCCAGTACATCAATAATATCTTAAAGAAGACAGCTATTCGGGAAGAAAACACAACCGACGCTGAACAAGAAACCAACGGCTTAGATCGGGTTTCTTTTTTCAGAGTTTTCTGTGTCCTTTATATGTCCCACGTGTTATATATATATATATACAGATATATTATATATATATAATTTATATATATATGTAATTATAGATTTTGAGTTTATGTTGGTTGTATACCAACACCTCAGTATGCAGGCTGGAGCACTCGACGAAGTGCGCAGGTTGGTTTGGTTACTCCGGAGTAGTGTAAAATAAAGTTAAATAAAAGTCAAATGATTAAAATTTAGCTTCGTTTATATATATATGTAATTATATATATATATATAATATATATATATATATATATATATATATATATATATATATATATATATATATATATATAAGTATGTATGTATACGTACACATACATGTATACAGACGTACAGTAGCATGCATATATGTATATATATATATATATATATATATACATATACATATACATATACACATATACACACAGGTACACATACACATATGTACGCATCAGTCTAGCGGACGCTTATTATACCGCCCGCTTTGTTCGTTTGTAAATAAACTGAACAGCCTGAATTTATGCCGCACGGTGTTAAGGCAACCACGTCACCTTTTTTTTTTTTTTTTTTTTTTGTTCAACACTGGCACAGGAACGATGTACTAGTTTCAAGCCTGTTAGCTATCATCAGCACCGTATACCCATCTGCCAGATAGTTGAACGTTCGAAAGTATATACTTTCCTTATGAAAATTAACGGCTGAGCAGCCCAATTTGCATATCGAGTGAGTTAAATCGGTCAGGCGCACCGAAAACGATGAGTTGTAAAAAAAATGAAAACGAAATTTCATTTCTCACTCTTAGTACGGCACTTACTTAAATGTAAGTATGTATGTATACGTACACACATACATGTATACAGACGTACAGTAGCATGCATATATGTATATATATATATATATATATATATACATATACATATACACATATACACACAGGTACACATACACATATGTACGCATCAGTACAAACGAACAAGTCGGGCGCTATAATAAGCGTCCGCTAGACTGATGCGTACATATGTGTATGTGTACCTGTGTGTATATGTGTATATGTATATGTATATATATATATATATATACATATATGCATGCTACTGTACGTCTGTATACATGTATGTGTGTACGTATACATACATACTTACATTTAAGTAAGTGCCGTACTAAGAGTGAGAAATGAAATTTCGTTTTCATTTTTTTACAACTCATCGTTTTCGGTATGCCTGACCGATTTAACTCAATCGATATGCAAATTGGGCTGCTCAGCCGTTAATTTTCATAAGGAAAGTATATACTTTCGAACGTTCAACTATCTGGCAGATGGGTATACGGTGCTGATGATAGCTAACAGGCTTGAAACTAGTACATCGTTCCTGTGCCAGTGTTGAACAAAAAAAAAAAAAAAAAAAAAAAAGTTGACGTGGTTGCCTTAACACCGTGCGGCATAAATTCAGAGTGTTCAGTTTATTTACAAACGAACAAAGCGGGCGGTAAAATAAGCGTCCGCTAGACTGATGCGTACATATGTGTATGTGTACCTGTGTGTATATGTGTATATGTATATGTATATATATATATATATATATATATATATACATATATGCATGCTACTGTACGTCTGTATACATGTATGTGTGTACGTATACATACATATTTACATTTAAGTAAGTGCCGTACTAAGAGTGAGAAATGAAATTTCGTCTTCATTTTTTTTACAACTCATCTATATATATATATATATATATATATATATATATATATATATATATATATACCGTTTCTGAATTTGTTTAGCAAGATTCTTTATCTGCAAACGTGTATTGAAACCGATATTGTTATACTTTGGGAGGGTCATGTTGCCAATAAGAAACACACGCACCAGTTGCTTTCACTCCAATTTATTATAAATTTGAAAATTTTATATATTTCTGGTTGGTTGGTTGGTTCCACAATCAGACGGTTGTTCATATATTGTCAAAGTTCTTTCATCACACATTCTGTGACCTCTTCAGTAACTGGGGATTCTTTTCCTTGTTTTGTGCCTCTCCTTTGTTCTGTCCTACGCCATCTTGTTTGTGTGTGTGTTGTGTGCTTAGTTTGCGCATGTGTTACATCCGGGTGTCTGTGTGTGTTTTTATTTGTTTATTTATTTGTTTATTTACATGTTACTGGTTGGTTGTTTGTTCTATGTGTGTGTGTTTTCATTTTGTCCTTAATTGTAAGTTGTGATGTTGCTATTCCATTCATGTTTTCTATTTAATTTTGGTTGGAGTTCATTTATGTTTATTGCCTCTGTGATTTGTTTAAACATTGCGTCTTTTCTGCGTGTAGATTTTATTTTTATTTCTATGTTCTCTAATTTGCCCTTATGATCTATTTTAGCACATTAGTGGAGTACTGATGAGTCTTTTCTATCTTGAAGCTCTCGCCAGTGTTCATTTAATCGTTCTCCTATACTACTAGCTGTTTCACCTATGTACATTATATTCTTATCTTTACATTGTCCTTCAGTACACCTTATGCTATATACTATGTTTCTAGTTTTACAGTTAATATGGGGGTTTATTTTACAGATTATGCATTTCTTATCTATACAGGGATGTCTTTGAAAAGGGTATGTATTACTAATAAGTGTTTTTATGGAGGTACGTGGTCTTTCTACTATCTTAATATTTAGTTTAAGTTTATCTAGAGTCCTTCTAGATTTGTAAGCTAATTCACCTCTAGGGGTTGTATTGATGAACATTACACTCTGGTATTTATTGCTACATACCATGAGTTTATTCTATTAACCTTATTCCTAGTTCTTTCTATTCTATTCCAAAATTTGCTCCTATACAAGGGGCAGCTCCCATTTGTATAATTATTTACCATTTTTTCCCATTTGGTTCTGGCTCCTCTATATACTCTGCTTTTATCTCTCTGATTGTAACCAGAGAACTGCAAACTGTGGATGAAGTGTGGTATGTGTCTCCCTAGTTCTTTGGGGTTGCACATGCGGGACACGTTTCTCATCACTCGTACTAAATCCGCAATCAGTATGTTGATTTTGGTGTGATCCGAAACAGCTGACTTTCGGTGGATCAGATATTTGGAATATCAGATATTTGGAATATCAGATATTTGGAATGTTTAGATATATCACAGAGGCAATAAACATAAATGAACTCCAACCAAAATTAAATAGGAAACATGAATGGAATAGCAACATCACAACTTACAATTAAGGACAAAATGAAAACACACACACACATAGAACAACCAACCAACCAGTAACATGTAAATAAACAAATAAATAAACAAATAAAAACACACACAGACACCCGGATGTAACACATGCGCAAACTAAGCACACAACACACACAAAAACAAGATGGCGTAGGACAGAACAAAGGAGAGGCACAAAACAAAGAAAAGAATCCACAGTCACTGAAGCGGTCACAGAATGTGTGACGAAAGAACTTTGACAATATATGAACAACCGTCCGATTGTGGAACAAACCAACCAACCGGAAATTTATAAATTTTTTAAATTTATAATAAATTGGAGTGAAAGCAACTGGTGCGTGTGTTTCTTATCGGCAACATGACCCTCCCAAAGTATAACAATATATATATATATATACGTATATATATATAATTTGTATACACACACACACACATACACACACACATATATACATACACACACACACACACACACACATATATATATATATATACACACACATGAAGGGAAGGGAAAATCAATTAAATCAACCCTAGTGTATTTCTGGTACTTTATTTTATTGACCCCGTCAGAATGAAAGGCAAAGCTAACGTCAGCAGGATTTGAACTCAGAATCTAAAGGGCCGTAACTTTTTTTCACAAAGCATGTTGTCCGGTAGTATTAAGATTGTAGATGATAATACAGTAATAATAATTGTTTCTACTTTTGGCACAAGGCCAGTAATTACCCAGTACATTACTGGTACTTTATTTTATCGACCCCGTAAGGAGGAAAGGCAAAGTTAACCTCGGCGGGATTTGAATTCAGAATGGCAAGGGCTGTAACTCTATGCATCAAAGCATGGCGTCCGACCCTCTACCGACACTGCCAATCCACCGCCCTAATAATACAGTAATAATAATAATAATAATTGTTTCTATTTTTGGCACAAGGCCAGCAATTACCCAGTACATTATTGGTACTTTATATTATCGACCCCGTAAGGATAACAATAAGATACGGAGGTGACGGTGATGTGTACAACAATAACGAGTATACTGATACAAATTATTGTCAATATTATTCAACTGCTTCCATTAGAGATAGTAACAGCAACAACAGCAACAACAGCAATAACTACAACAACAACAACAACAGCAACAACAACAACAACAACAACAACAACAACAACAACAACAGCAATAATAATAATAATAATAATAATAATAATCATAATAATAATAATAATAATAATAATAATAATAATATTAATAATAATGATGATGATGATGATGATGATAATGCCATAAATACCAAGGTTGTGATGTTCAAATTACATTCGTGGTAACAGCTTGAAAGAAGGAGACAGAGAGAGAGGGGAGCGTCTGAGTAAGAGTGAGTGAAAGGGAAAGAGAGAGAATGTGCAGAGTGAGGGAAAGTGATGGAGAGTGAGAGAGAGTAAGAGAGTGAGAGAGAGAGAGAGAGAGAGAGAGAGAGAGAGAGAGAGAGAGAGAGAGAGAGAGAGAGAGTGGAGAGAGAGAGAAAGAGAGAAAGAGTGTGTACCGTTGTTCAAAATATCAGCTGTCACATCACGTCAAAGCGTCCTATCGATCTGGTCACATGTGGTGACACGTGGTCACACATGTGGTGACATCTGGTGACACCAAAACAAAGACTCAAATGCTTGCGATCAGTGATATTGTTCTTAGAAAAATAATAATCTTCAGTAATTCTTTGACGGTACATATATATATATATATATATATATATATATATAAAGGAAAATGTTTGACCCCGACGGCAGAGCTCAAGCCGTTTCGACAGCTATTTCTGGACTAAATTAGAATTTTTAGCGTGGTGGTCAAACATTTTCCTATTACCCACTCTACTACCCTAAGTATTGAGTACTCTGGTGCGTTATGGTCCATCTGGTTCCTTTCCACACCGCCTTCGTTATATATATATATATATATATATATATATATATATATATTATGGAATACTGTTGGCTTTTCGCTACAATGTTTTCTATACCTTTCATTTATATATATATATATATATATATATATATATATATATATATATATATATATATATATATATGTGTGTGTGTGTGTGTGTGTGTGTTTGTCTGATGACCCTGTGATAAACAGGCGAAACTCCAGAGTACAGAGAAACAAGATTCACTTTTTAGCCTTAATAATATTGAATATATATATATATATATATATATATATATAGTAATAATAATAAATTTGAAGACTAAAATCCAAAGAGGGCTCGATAAGGATAAATATATATCAAATATATAAGAACCGTAGACCAAATATTTATTAAAATAACAGATTAAAGTTTAAGCAAAGAATCGCAGCTTTCACCCTTCACGGGATCTTCTCAGAAGACCCCGTTAAGGGTGAAAGCAGCGATTGTATGTATGTATGTATGTATGTATGTGTGTGTGTGTGTGTGTGTGTGTGTGTGTGTGTATGTCTGTGTGTGTGTGTGTGTGTGTGGATACATATCCATATATATTGGGTTGAGTTATAAATAATTTCCCTTTTTTAAAAGCAAGTTGTAACTACGCATTTCAAACTTTCAAAGTTTTAATCGCAACCGGAAATTACATGATTTGGGAGAGTCTTCATCGGTCATTGTTATTTCATTACTGAAAGAGTGCGCATCAAAATTTATTCTTTGATTTCACGCCCCTAAAATGGAGGAACTGAAAATGCATATTCGACACGTAATGTTGTGGGAGTTTAAGAATAACAAAAGCGCTACAGAAATAGCTAAGAAAATTTGTAGTGTTTATGGTGAAGCTATCATTACTGACTGCCAAGTCAAAACTGGTTTTGAAAGTTTGGTTCTGGGGATACATCATTGAGAGATGAACATTGATCAAGATGTTTTAAACCTTGAACAAGATGCTTTAAAAGAATTAGTGGAATGCGCAAAAGTACTCGAGAATTAGCACTTGACTTCATCACATCCCAATCCACAATCTGCCACCGCTTGGAAAAAATAGGAAAAGTGAGCAAACAGGACATTTATGTTCCTCATACTGTTAATGAGAAGAATAAGGAAGATCGTATATCCATAGTGACAAGTTTTCTTTCAAGGCAAAGAAATGACCCATTTCTCAAGGGATGAAAAATGGGTCTTTTATGACAATGTTCAATAAATCTCCGCAGCGTAAGGCGGAGCTTCATGGAAGAAATGTTATGCTGTGTATATGGTGGTATCACCACGGTTTTGTTCATTTTGAGTATTTAAACCGCAATCAGACACTCAATGCAGACATATACTCTCAACAGCTGCAACGTGTGCATGAAAATCTTGTAAGAAAACGCCCCACACTTGTCAGTTGGATAAATGTTGTGCTTCTCCATGATATTGAAAATCCACATTCAGTAAGAATCACGTAGGAAAATATTTTAGACTGGTCTGTTCTACTCCATCCATCATATTCCCCAGACCTTGCACCAAGTGATTTCCATCTTTTTCGTTCTCTACAAAATGCTCCGAATGGCAAAAATTCATTATTCATGAATAAATTATTTTACAAAAACGGAAATTATTTATGACTCAACCCAATATATATATATATATATATATATATATATATATATATATATATATATATATATATATATATATATATATATATACTCACATATATTCACACACTCTATTCTATCGGCTTAAATAAGGAAAGGGTATCATAGATGATGAGATGGAACTTCCGTCGTTTTCGACGATAAGCATTTTGTTGTTTAATGAACTGAACTTTCAGCTCGTGAATTTATGTGTAAACGGTTGAGTATTGCGCAGACACTTGTACCCATGTGACAAAGCCGGACATTTGAATTACAGATACAACACATCAAATGGAGTTCCACACAATTTTCGTCAATCAAATTTCCCCTCACGAGCTTGAGTCAACCTGAGGCTGTTGAAAATATCACTTGTGTAAGATACCGGGCATTGGGATAGAACTCGGGATCTCATGATTGCGAAACGAACTTCTTAAACACTCAGCTATGCCTGCATCCACATAATAGATATAATATTGATCTGGCTCTACTCGATCGATGTTTACCTGGAGCTAAACATCACCACCACCACCGCTACCGCCGTCACAACAGCAACAACAGCAGCAACAGTAACAGTAACAACAACAATAGCAGAGACATTAAACACTAAGACTACATGCATCGAAATTTTACGCCACAGCAAAATATGTTAGACACACAAATTCCGACACTCCTCAGTAGAAAACATGATGAGGATGATGATAGTTTCTGATTTAGGCACAAGGCCAATAATTTTAGGGGAGAGGAAAGTTGATTAAATGGATGACTGGTGCATTATTTTATCGCTCCCGTAAGGATGAAAGCAAAGCTAGGCTCGGCATGATTTGAACTCAGAACGAAAGGAGCATAACAATATGCCACAAATCATGTTGTCGGACGCTCTAACGATTCTGTCAATACCCCGCTCTTATGATAACAATAATTGTTTCTTTTATTAATCATTTCTAGTTATTTAAAAAGAAGGAAAAGGGTCAATATCATTATACAATATATTGAGAAGAATTAAAAAGTCTCTTTTTTTAAATTACACATAGACATAAACAGAATATAATTAAATGAGATATGATAATGAACACACAAACAAAGTACATAGAACATTATTTCGATCACGCCAGTCTGAGAATTCATCACATTTGTTGCTTCAGTGACTTCCTATCTCACAACTTTGCCAGCCCGCCACTTTTCGTGTCGAAATCTGCTCGACCCAAAGGCGATTCTTGAGAAGTTTATACGTTAGACGTGACAAGTATCATCGACTATCCATTGAACTGGCTTTTTAGTGTGGTTTCCCCTAATATCCTTTTATTAGAATATTTTTTGAAATCTGGTCTTATTTTCCGTATTTCAGTTATTACACTGTCTTCACCACCTAACTTGAAGTCTTCCATTTTGTCTATGAGATTATTGCTGGTCTTTCGGGTGCCTGTGAAGCTAAAATAGTCTCGGAGTGAGGGTCCCTCTTTGCATATTCTACTAATCTCACTTTTTTTTGGTGTCTATCTTTTTCTTTCTATTTTATTATTTTTACTGCCCTAGAAAACCAACCACTGATTTTCAATATTCTTCTCATTACCACAAGATGATTAGTATGGTGCTACTTGTTATAGCCGGGAGAGTGTTAACAATATTACTCATGTACCACTGAATTAAGTTAGTAAAGGTATCTGCTGCTTTTACTTATAAATCTATGAACGAAATGAAATTAATCTCTTATTTTTCAATTTATACAACTTATAGCATATTAAAAATTCTCTTTATTGTATGTCAATTCGTATAATTAAACATTTCCAATTCGTATTATCTACAGAATGAAGTTCACGTTTGAACGTTCATTTTGAGAAATACTTATTCCGGAAGAGGTTTAGCATATTAGAGTAGTGCACACACACACACACACACACACACACACACACACACACACACACACACACACACACACACACACACACACACACACACACACACACACACACACACACACACACACGCACGCGCACGCACACACACACGCACGCGCGCGCACGCACGCACGCACGCACGCACGCACGCACGCACGCACGCACGCGCACGCACGCACGCACGCGTGTAGTAGATATTTTATGATTTGAACTAGAAAATTATTTTCGCAATACCATTTTTTGGCCATACTTGAATCATCAAGACATTTCTTCAGATATAATTATAGGCCTTGTTCTGTTAAATCTCGAGAGAGTCATTTTCAGTAAACATATACTGTATGCGTATTGTGTGTGTGCGTGATTATATACATATGTATCCCTATATATTTTTGTTCATATCACATGTATATGCATCCAAAAATAGACGTGGAGGAAAATATGTGTGTATTTGTCAACCATTTTGAAAAATTGCATTCCACAGTTTTATATATATATATATATATATATATATATATATATATATATATATATATATATATATATATATATATATGCGAATATATAAGAGTAAGGACAAGAATTACTCCTTGCCAGAAGGGTAAAATTGATTCTTCATATAAAATGCAGACTATAAACAAATTATACCGCATCGTCCCGCAGGGAGGAACCAGTCTGAGGTTGGAAAGTTGGCCACTGGAACAAACTCCTATGAAAATGATCTTGAGGGAAACCAGAACCGTTAAATCTACTCTGACTCCTTAAGAAAAACACCAAACATCACAAACGTCAAAAGATTGACTAAAAATAGATAGACATGAGAGGAATATGAATAAATCATAACAGCATTCTACATGGTATTGACCCAATCAGGACGCAATAAAGCGGATAGAAACGATAGGGGACGACACCCATGATTACATTGACTAGCAGAAAAACCACCCTTCGGGTGGTTTTTCTGCTAGCATGTGTAGTGTGTATATTGATATTATACGCAAGTATATTTGCATGTATATATGATACATCAAATAAAATCACAATTGACAATATTCACAGAAATTGAACGAAGACTGCGTTACACTGTCTTATGTAATCAGTAACGTAATCCATGATACATTAAAAAAAGACGACATTATATATAAACTGCATTAGGAGAAAATTAGTGACAGAAATATATGAATGTTTATTTAAGCGATCGCTAACCGGAAGTGTTCACATTAGAAAGTTTTAAAGAAGTGAATCTTAAAATAAGCAACAATATTATTTATATTTAATCAAGAATAACGAAATTTAGTAGATAAATTATGTAATATTCATTCATTATGACGTATAGAGTTACGGCCCTTGCCATTCTGAGTTCAAATCCCGCCGAGGTTAACTTTGCCTTTCATCCTTACGGGGTCGATAAAATAAAGTATCAGTAATGCACTGGGTAATTGCTGGCCTTGTGCCAAAAGTAGAAACAATTATTTATTTAAAGTAATCCAAATTATTTTACAAACGGAATAAAAAAATATATTCTGGACGCAGTCCCGCACTCCTTACTTTATTATAGTTTAGATGCAGATAAACTAGGCAACGTTCGCAGAGACATCTTGCGTAACAACCGTCTCACACCCGCAGAATTAGAGACAATAGAAAATAATGCCGCTATCATCCCAGAAAACCGGACTGAAGCACATGATGTAGACACTGAGAATAATGAACAGGAAAACATTATTTAACCTATTGATAGAGACACCCCTGAACATAATATTGATGTAGGTAACTTAGAACCTGAAATAGTAGATGGTCGAGCTGAAACTGAGGTAACAGAAGGTAGGAATGAGCCTGAAGCTGCAATGGCTAACACATTTGTTGAAGCTAGTAGACATAAAATACTTGAAACAAAAAAAAACAAAAAAAAAAAAAACACACAAAAAAACGATATCTTGAGAGAGGAGTCAGAACATCAAATCAAATCGTTGTACCGCCAAAGTATATGACAATGCATTGAAGCAGCTTCTTGAATCTGAAACAGATTTAACTTCATTAAACCAACTTGTATACTCAACATCTGTTGCTGCCACAAAGAAAATAGGCATAAAAATAAATAAAAAGGCTCCCCCAAAAGCACACAAACAACCAGCGTGGAAAGAATGCATAAACAAGGAAAGTGAGATCTCCCGAGGGGAATTATCGATCTTAGACGATTCTTCAAAGGAAATATTGTAAAAACGAAAATGACTAGAAAGTTGAAACGGAAGTACAATCTGATAAACATGAATGGAGTTCTGAGAGCAAAATGATGGTTAAGTAAAAAGTTCAGGTTAAGGCCCAACGCTTACGCAGGCATGAAAAGAGAAACAATTTTTACAGACAAAATAAGATATTTCAGAATGATACTAAGAAATTCTACAGAGATTTAGCGAAACAGTCGATTGATGTGAAAGACCCACTTGATATGAAAAAAGACATTTTGGAAAAGCATATGGAGCGATAGAAAGGAATCCAACGAAGAAGCTGGATGGGTAGGAAATAAAGAAGAAAGAATGGCTGAGATTGAAGAACAGGAACAGGAGAATATTACAAAGAAGGAACTAACTCAAGCCCTAGCTGAAGCTCATAAGTGGTGGTCCTCTAGACACAATAAAATGCCAAACTTCTGGCTTAATAGCCTCTCATTATCCCACCGCCAGTTAATGGAATGTTTCTCCGATAACATCAAAAACCTCGATAAAACTCCAAACTGGTTCGCATTAGGGATAACAAAATAAAATGAACTAAACAAAAAACCCCGAAAAACTATACGCCTGTTTGACAACTATGTACAAAATACTTACATCCATCCTTACCGAAAAAAGGTATCAATTTCTCGATTAAAACAATATCCTTCCTTTTGAGTAAAAAGAATGCTAAAGAAACTCATATGCCTGTAACTCATACACCTCTTAATAAACCGTATGATACTCAAAAATTGCACATCGAGAAATCGAAATCTTAGCACAGCATGGCTTGAATATCGTAAGGCATTTGACTGTGTTCCACATAACTGGATCTCAAAGTCGCTAGATATACACAAGATATCTCTTTCCGTAAAAGGTTTTCTGCAACATAGTACGGGATTGTGGAGCACTAAATTATTTCTCAGCCATGAGAAAGGCTTGAATGCGTTAGAAAATATCAAAATAGATCGTGGAATATTTCAGGCCGATTCACTTTCTCCTCTTCGCTTCTGTCTTTCTCCCATTTCCTTGTCCCAAGATTTAAATAGAACAAATTACGGTTACAAAAGTTTTGTTCTATATGTATGGTCTGAAATTATATGCAAAAGATGACAAAGATCTGACAGAGCTACTGGTAGCTGTGACAAAATTCAGTGGTGATATCAATATGAACACGGTCATGATATGTGTGCAAAAACTACATTTAAACGCGGTAAATTGACAGCTACTAGCTGACCCAACTTGATAATGATATAACCTTCGAGGATCTGTATCAAGAAGACTTTTATAAATATCTTGGTATAAACGAAGAGAAACGGATTCAGCACAGGTCAATGAAAGAGATCAGGAAAGAATGTTATAGACGTGTTAGAAGGGAGAAAAAAGGGTACCCTTGATGGACTAATCGCGTGATCTGAAACGGTTCCAAAAGGTGGCCATTTACTTTGACCACCGAGCGGATGTTGCTGTGCATTGCAGCGATCCAACCTCTGAAGACAGTATCGAAGCCAGCTGCCCAGAGGACAACCTCCAGGTATCGACGGTCGACCTTATTGAAAGCTTTCAATTGATCTAAATTGTTCATAGCCCCACCGAATCCAAGTTTACTCCCTACCCTCTCTATGATGGAAAGCACGAGGCTTCCAGGTGCTTAAAGAAATTCGACCGTCAGGCCCCGGTCGAGGCGTAGACGACTATGAGTCTAACGGCACTATCTTCGCTATTGCTCACGTCCAGGACCACCAACTTACCGTTCGGGTTTAGGAAGGTCGTCCTTACCTCGACTTTAGGAAGGTCGTCCTTACCTCTGACTTTTTCCTAAACGGCACTACCACCCCACCTTCCATTCCCGGGTGACTAAGAGATTCGAAGATCTGAGGTCATTGAGTAAATGACACTGCTTCTATGACGACCCCAGGCCAAGTGCAATTATACTGCCTACTCTGAGTAAGGTCATGTTGAATGGAAAGTGGGAAAAGTGGGAAAGACCACTTACTTCTGGCCAATTGTGTGTTCTTTTACAATAATGTTTGTGTATATTCTTCTTGATATTGTCCCACGAAATTCCCCAATGGCGTTGGGGAATTTCTTTTTCAATTTTGCATATGTGATTTGGTCTATTGGGATAATTTTTATGTGTGTGGGGTGGTGCGATTTTTTTGGGTGTTTTGTGGTTTGTTTCTGATAAATTGTTGTGTTGTGTTGCACGGAATGGAGTAAGTTATTATTGTTACAGGGTGGTGGATTGGCAGTATCGGTATAGGGTAGGATGCCATACTTTGCAGCATAGAATCACGGCCCTTTACGGTCTGAGTTCAAATCCCGCTGAAGTTAACTTTGCCTTTTATCCTTACGGAGTCGATAAAATAAAGCACCGGTAATACACTGGGATAATTGCAGGCCTTGTGCCAAATGTAGAAACAATTATTATTGTTACTGTTTATTGCTGTGTACTGTGAAGAGTTTGTGTCTTTTTGTTGTATTTGCTGCTGTTGTTGTTGTTGCGGATGTTGTCTGTTGTGTTGTTGTCGGGAGGTAAGCTTGGTGGTCTTGCTGGTGGTGGTGGTGGAGGTGATGGTGGATTAGAGGGTACTGTTGAAGTTTGTTTTGGTGTTGTGTGTTCTACGTGTGTGATGCCCTTTTTGGAATTGTTTGTTTCTGTGGCCTAATTGCCCACATTTTTTCCTTGTTTTCTTTTTGTGTTCCCAGTTTGCCATTCCCCCTCACGGCCACACTCTATGTCTGAGTGTGACAGGACGGGAGGGGCATGTCTTGTATTTCTGGTGTTGCTATAAGTGGTGAAGATTCTGGTGTGGTGGATGGTGGCGCGCTCCTGCTACTGTTGCTGCTGGTGGTGTTGTAAATGTCGGCGGTAATGTGGCCAAACAGGAATAATAATAATAAAATGTTAACAAGTAAGGTAATCATTTTAGAAAGAAGTAATGGTAGGCTATTCGTTGTAATACATGTCTCTACCTAGGAATGCGATTGTAAGTGTGATTGCGCGTGCGTATATATGTGCACAATATACAGTATAACAATATAGAAAACTGAGTATAAAGTTTGGTTGTATGCATATGTGTGTGCGTGTATGTATATATATATATATATATATATATATATATATATATATTCAGGCATACACGCGCATACATACATACATATATAATATAAACACACACACACACACACACACACACACGCATATATATATATATATATATATATATATATATATATAGAATGTGACAAGGTGAGCGCTTCGAATTACAGGTCCAACTTATTTTTGCCAGTTGAGTAGACTGGAGCAATGTGAAATAAAGTGTCTTGCTCAAGGAAACAACGCGCCGCCGGGAATCGAACTCACGGCCGTACGATTATGAGCTGAATACTCTAACCACAAAGCAACATGACTTACAAACATACATACATACATACATACACACATATATACATACATACATACAAAATAAACAACAAACGAGGAAAAATATATTGAG
>OZ024743.1:260863971-260873971 GCA_964016885.1 Eledone cirrhosa | reverse complement strand
GACAGCCAAATTTCATTTATAACCAATCAAATTACGTTTATTAAAAAAAAGCCTTCGTGAGCCACCTTTTTTTAAAGTAAAGAAATTCAAACACACACACACACAACACACACACACACACACACACGCATACACACACAAGCACACAAATAAACATACATATCTTTACTTTCTTTATTCAATAGAAAATCTGAATTCTGACACTCCAGCGAACTAACCATATTCACTGAACCAGAACAATTCTCCCATCCCTTTCTCTTGACCATTATCTTTCACTTATCATAAAATTCTCTAAAAAGGCTACAGAATGGATTTCCAAATAAGGGCACGAAAATTTAATGAAAACTTGTTCACGTGACAGCCATAATTTCATTTATAACCAACCCCCAAAAAGCCTTCGTGAGCCCCTTTTTTCAAGTAAAAAGAAATTCAAACACTCATATATGAAAAAACAACCTGTGACAAAACTCCCCCTCTTATTTGAAGAACTATTGTAACGCGAACTGGCGCGAAATTTATTATAATTATTGACAAACCAATCAAATTACTTCTCGAAAAACCTGGCATTTCGAGCCACCTTTTCCATATAAAACAAGTAACATTCAGAGACCAACCAGATGTGAGAAAAACCACAGACCCTCCATCTCAACTCACCTTTTGAAAAGCAGAAGAACTGCGAAACCGGTAAAGGAACCAAATAAATATATATATTTAAAAAAAAAAAATAAGACTCCAGTTGCATTTTCGATTTCATCTCTTTTTCTTTATATATATATATATATATATATATATATATATATATATATATACATACATATATATATATATATATATATATATATATATATATATATATATATATATCGTTTCTGAATTTGTTCAGCGCAAACTGAGCACACAACACACACACAGAAACAAAATGGCGTAGGACAGAAGAAAGGAAAGGCACAGAAACAAAGAAAGGAATCCCCAGTCACTGAAGAGGTCACAGAGTGTGTGACGAAAGGACTATGACTATATATAAACAACTATCTGGTTGTGGAACCAACCAACCAACCAACCAGAAATTTATAAGTTTGTAGATTTGTAAATTTATAAATTTATAAATATATAATAAATTGAAGTGAAAGCAACTGGTGCGTGTGTTTCTTATTGGCAACATGACCCTCCCAAAGTATAACAATATATATATATATATATATATCTATATATATATATATATATATATATATATATATATATATATATATATATATATATATATATATATATATATATATATATATATATATATATATATATATATATATATATACATATATATATATATCATTAGTTGTTTGTAGGGGAAAATATGACAATATATAATACTAAAAGTAGTGTAGAAATTAATTAAATAAATAAAAGTAAACATTAGTCTTTGATAATTGATAGAATAACCGAACCCGGTATCCAAGGATGGAAAATATTTAAGCAAAACCATACGTAAGTGTAAAGTAGGTAAGACCATAGAGATACCAAAGTTTATTATTTGCAATATAACTTAGAGTTACGGCTCTTTATGATCTGAGCTCAAATCCCGCCGAGGTTAACTTTGCCTTTCATCCTTATGGGGTCGATAAAATAAAGTACCAGTCACGCACTGGGGTCGATTTAATCGACTTTCTCCCCCCCCCCCCCCAATTGTTGGCTTGTGCCTATATAAGAAACCATTATTTACAATATAACTTTAAAAAAAGGTTTAAAACATCGAACAATCTCGGTGGTTGAATGGTGCAATCTCTGAAGAAGTGTCTGATATAATTTGAATATTGATAGATCTGATTGAGATAATGGAAAATTGATATTTGAAACCTTATCTTTAAGCTATTTTTTAGATTTTCCCACCTTTCACTAATTATGATTTTGCTAAATAATTAGACTTGTGATAGATTTATAATGTAATCTATTCCTATTATTTCTTTTGTGCGGTGGATTAGCAGTTTCGGTAGAGGGTAGGACGCCATGCTTTGCAGCATAGAGTTACGCCCCTTTACGGTCTGAGTTCAAATCCCACCGATGTTAACTTTGCCTTTCTTCTTTAAAATAAAGCACCAGTATTAAAATTGCACTGGGATAATTGCTGGTTTGTGCCAAAAGTAGAAACAATTATATCTTTTGTGCTCCCCTTTCGCAAATTCAACTGCTTCTCTGTTTTCCCTTGGCATAATTAAACCTTCAAGAAGATGCCTCACATTCAATCACCTTCGGTGAACATAGCATTTGCCAGAAGGCGTTGATGTCATCGGGTGGTGTCCAGCGTTCATTGGCTGTTTCGAGCCATCGAAATCATTGCCATTTGTTTATTACTTTCAAATAGATAGTTATCTATTTTTAGCAGAACACGCAATATCTCTAATCCAATATCTTTCCCTGTATTTAAATAGTTTTAGGTTTCGTAAACTATCAGTAAATAGAAAACCTTTCCTATGACCTTTTCTTTAGCTGAGTCTATAGATGGCACCACTCCCTACAACTCAACATCAAATATTATACATTTCTGGTGTAATTTGAAGATCATATCTGTATTATTATTTTTAAAATTCCAAGTAACTCCACACCCTACTCCATGCGTGAATGTTACTCATTTGTATAACTGACCCGTTTGTTAAAAGTTTGACTGTTTAATGTTGTTTTGCTTTTCAGCAAAAACATAGTCACCACCACCACCACCACAAACCAGTCCCACCGCAACACCCAATACAATAATCTATAAAAGCAATAAATGCATCAATAAGTTTTTTAAAATGTTCAAAATTTGTTCAAATTAAAATGTCATTAGAATATTTCTTTAAGAATGTTCTCGATCTTCTCTCCACACCCCCCACACTAGCACATTCTACAACACTCTACTCTTCCCTCTACCACCATCTACAAGAGACCATTAGTTCTGTTATTACGTTTTTCACCTTATATTCACCATTCCTCTTCCATCTCTTAACATGCAAGCAGCCAGCCGAAGAGAACAACAGTAACAAAAACAAAATAAAAGACAACTTATATTGTGTATCTATGTGCATGTGCGTATATATATATATATATATATATATATATATATATATATATATATATATATATATGTGTGTGTGTGTGTGGTGTCTCTCTCTCTCTCTCTCTCTCTCTCTCTCTCTCTCTCTCTCTCTCTCTCTCTCTCTCTCTCTCTCTCTCTCTCTCTCTCTCTCTCTATATATATATATATATATATATATATATGCACTATAGTCACATTTGTTGATGCTAATACATAAATTATATATATGTATATATATATATATATATATATATATATATATACACACACAAGTACCTACAAATAAAACACCATATACATGTATAATGACAATATATCACATTTATAATTGGGTTGAATGTATGTTTTATGTTTGTGTGTATGTGTGTGTCTGAATGCATATCTGTGTATGTGTGTATATATGTTTGTGTGAGTGTATGTGTATGTATGTGTGTGAGAGTGTGAGTGTTTGATCTATCTATCTATCTTTCTTCTGTGTCTTTATCTATCTATCTTTTTTCCCATCCACTTCTCTAACCCCCCCACCCCCCCTCTCTCTGTCTCCCTGTCTCTCTCTATTTCTCTCTCTCTATATATAAATATATATATATATATATATATATAGAGAGAGAGATAGATATATAGATAGATGATAGATAGATAGAAAGACACAGATAGATAGACAGAGACAGGTGGACACAGAGAAATATTATATATATATATATATATATATATATATATATAGTGAAAAATTGAACGGGAACAAAACAGAGAGGCAGTACGAACAAAGGTTTATTAGTTTCACGCTCTTGAGAGTGGATAGAGAGAGAGAGAGCGATAGATATATAGATAGATAGATAAATAGATAGATAGATAAATAGATAGATAGATAAATAGATAGATATACAGATAAATAAAGAGTGAAATCGAGACAGAGAATTCCGGAGATAGATATAAATATATAGATGGACGGAAAAGTATTAGAGCAATAAAATTATCACTGTATTCGAGTGTGATAGAGTAAAAGTAGAAGGAGAGTGAAAGGTTTTGAGAATGAGAAGGTGGTGGTAGTAAAGAGGAACGGAACAATATATTCTGTTCAAACTAATTCATTAATCATATTTTTTCCGAGCGCCAATGGCAAAATTGGGAGTCTTTTGTTGATTGGAGAGAAAAAATTTAAGTTAAATGATTGAAAGGACACCATGAATTGTTTTGTAGAAAGCAGAGGAGGAGATGACGAAGTTCTACTGATACGAGATTCTATTATGTATGTGTGTGTGTGTATGTATGTATGTATGTATGTATGTATGTATGTATGTATGTATGTATGTATGTATGTATGTATGTATGTAATTATGTATGTATGTATGTATGTATGTCTGTATGTATGTATGTATGTATGTATGTATGTATGTATGTATGTGTGTATGTATGTGAGCAAAGGCACTGCACAAAGCCACTATAAAAGCTTCACGGCACAGGCATTGCTTTATATCTGGAGATCTCTCTGCACTTGTCGTCACATGGTGCCATGGGCCCAGCACTATGTGTCAATAATTGTCACAAGTGTAGTGTTTGTACCAGAGTTTTCAAGTCGCTGGCTGGACTAAAAAGTCACACTCGTTCAGCGCATCGGTAGGGGTTCTCCTACATGGATATAAAGTAGTGGCCGTACTCGAAAACGAGTTGGCAGCCACGATGTATGTATGTATGTATGTATGTATGTATGTATGTATGTATGTATGTATGTATGTATGTATCATGGTCGGGTCGTTGGCGACTAAACTGGCAACCCCACCAAGGTTTCTTGGTGAGGAGGGTGACTTTGGACATCCTGCAGGACTAAAAACAAAACCTGTCAAAGGGCAAAGGAGCTCTTAAGAGTCAATGGCCATCCAAAATCACCGGGAGAGATGACCCCTTAGCTTTTGTCAAGGCAGAATTCTAGGAGAAGGAAAACTCTGATATAACACCTGCAACCCTGATGGTATCAAATGATGTTGACTTGTTCTTTTTGGTAAATATCATCATGGTTAAGAGAGTGGGACTGGCTTTGTGCAGTGCTTTTGCTCACTATAAAAGCTTCACGGCACAGGCATTGCTTTATATCTGGAGATCTCTCTGCACTTGTCGTCACATGGTACCATAGGCCCAGCACTATGTGTCAATAATTGTCGCAAGTGTAGTGTTTGTACCAGAGTTTTCAAGTCGCTGGCTGGACTAAAAAGTCACACTCGTTCAGCGCATCGGTAGGGGTTCTCCTACATGGATATAAAGTAGTGGCCGTACTCGAAAACGAGTTGGCAGACACCATGTATGTATGTATATATATATCATCATCATCATCGTTTAACGTCCATGTTCCAATATGTATATATATATATATGTATGTATATATATGTATATATATATATATATATATGTATATATATATATGTATATATGTGAAAAAGAACACAAGAGCGTCTACAACATCAAAAGATTTTTATTGGCTAACAATGTTTCTTCCTTACGTGTAACCGTAGGATTCATCAGAGCTATAAAAGGGGTTTGATTGGTGTTATGGACTCTACCAACCAAACACCCAAGAACAAAGAGTAAAGAGAGTAAATAGCAAAAGTAGGGGACGATAAGTCTAATTTTGGTGCGGGAGGGTGGGGTGTTGGTCCTTGTTTACTAGCTGCGGTCATCGGGGGTCGGGTGGTTAGCTGAACCATAGATGGGGTGGCGTGGATAGTATGGTGCAGAGGGTACGCAGAGGCTACACAAACACAAAGGGCGTAGAATACATATACACATATAGCGGAGGAGAAGGTACATGAGGTAATTAGAAATGGAAAAAGAGTAATAATAATAATCTATAATTAATAGTGTATAATAAGGCATGGGGAAGATTACACTATAATAAGGTATAAAGGTAAGAATAAGGTAAAATATAAAGGAGGTTAAAAGTGGAAATAATAATAAAGATAAAAAATATATAGAGAATATATAAGGAAATATAAGCGAATATTTGGAGGGGAAAACACAATGTAAAAAAAAACGATTTAGCTAAAATACCTAGCCGTAGGAACACGTGCAACCCTGTAGTTAGTACTAACTGTAATTGTAGGAATCGGGCTGATTGTCCCCTATCCGGGAAATGCCTCTCTAGTAACATTGTCTACAAATGTAAGGTTGTAACACCCACGTCCCGTAGGGCCTACATAGGGTTAACCGCCAATAGTTTCAAGCAGCGTCTTTACATGCATACCCATTCTTTTCGTTACCCTCCAAGAAGGAATATGACGTCACTTTCAGCTTATATCTGGAGTCTAAAAGACAACCACACCCAATATAAGTTACACTGGGAGATCCTAGCTAGGGCTAGATCGTATAACGGAAATAAAAGACCATGTGACCTCTGCGCCGCTGAGGCCCTGGAAATACTCTACGCCACAGACCACATCTTAAACAAAAAATCTGAGGCAATTTCGGCTTGTAAACATAAATTGCACAAAACTTTCCTGTATTACAGCCCTACGTTATACCTTAACGGATAGCACGATCTATACGTGGATATTTTACGTCTTGATGTGGGAGCTAAGTATATGTTTTGTTTATTCCTTTACTTTTTGCATAGGTAAGTATATATTACCCGTATGTTTTGTGAAGGTATGTATACCTTCTCGTACGTATATTTGACTGTTTTGGCGTATAATTTTTACATATTCTGGTATTTAGGGCTTGGTTATGTGTATATGGGAGTTTTGCGTCTGCGTGAGTATGCAGGTTCGTACGTATGGTGGGTGTGTGTATATGTGTACTTCTTGTTTTAGTTGACTTACGTCTCCGAACCTTCATGTATTTATTTGTAGGTATGTGTGTGCGCTTGTTATATACGTATTTATTTACTTATATACGTTTATATAATTATTTATTTATTTGTACACAAGCATACACACATACACATATTTATATGTGCGTGGTTTTGTATCCCTATGGTAAGGTTTTGCGTATGCTTGTGTATGTACGTATCTGTTTGCGTGTATGTATTTATTTGTTCCTATTACTTCTGTATTGTATTTATTTACTTTGTTCTTAACTCTGTAGCGGAGATTCATTCGGTCTCCTAGTTAGAATTTTAGTCTACGACTTCTGCTATACCATTTACGTGGTTTTGTCTTTGCACGCTATTGTTCTCCACGCTCCACATATGACTTATTATCTTCGTTTTTTCGTTCATTGCCAGAGAACGTCTCTATGCACCACTTAGAGAACATTAGTCTACGACCTCTTTTAAACCATAAACGTGGTTCTGTCCTTGCACGTAATTGTTTTTCACCGCTCCTATTAATGACGTATTATTCGTTTTTTCCCGTTCTTTGCCAGCGAACGTCACCATGAACCAAAGTATCGTCTTCCTGTCTTCCTCCGGTTGCAACGTTTTTTGAAATATCCAGTTCTGCGTTTACAGATTGACTTTGTTAGTTTCAGAAGATCCCGTTAAGGGTGAAAGCAGCGATTCTTTGCTTAAACTTTAATCTGTTATTTTAATAAATATTTGCTCTTCGGTTCTTATATATTTGATATATATTTTCCTTATCAAGCCCTCTCTGGATTTTAGTCTTCAATTTTATTATTATTACTATATATATGTATATATATATATATATGTATATATATATGTATGTATATATATATGTATGTATATATATATATATGTATGTATATATATATATATGTATGTATATATATATATATATGTATGTATATATGTATGTGTATATATGTATGTATATATATGTGTATGTATATATATATGTATATATGTATGTATATATGTATATGTATGTATATGTGTATATGTATATATATATATATATGTATGTATATGTATATATGTATATATATATGTATGTATATATATATATATATATGTATAAAAACAAAACCTGTCAAAGGGCAAAGGAGCTCTTAAGAGTCAATGGCCATCCAAAATCACTGGGAGAGATGACCCCTTAGCCTTTGTCAAGGCAGAATTCTAGGAGAAGGAAAACTCTGATATAACACCTGCAACCCTGATGGTATCCAATGATGTTGACTTGTTCTTCTTTTTGGTAAATATCATCTTGGTTAAGAGAGTGGGACTGGCTTTGTGCAGTGCCTTTGCTCACTATAAATGCTTCACGGCACAGGCATTGCTTTGTATCTGGAGATCTCTCTACACTTGTCGTCACATGGTACCAAAGGTAAAGCACTATGTGTCAATAATTGTCACAAGTGTAGTGTTTGTACCAGAGTTTTCAAGTCGCTGGCTGGACTAAAAAGTCACACTCGTTCAGCGCATCGGTAGGGGTTCTCCTACATGGATATAAAGTAGTGGCCGTACTCGAAAACGAGTTGGCAGCCACCATGTATATATATATGTATATGTATATGTATGTATATGTATATGTATGTATATATATATATAAAGGGCAAAAGAGCTCTTAAGAGTCAATGGCCATCCAAAATGACCGGGAGAGATGACCCCTTAGCCTTTGTCAAGGCAGAATTCTAGGAGAAGGATAACTCTGATATAACACCTGCAACCCTGATGGTATCCAATGATGTTGGCGTGTTCTTCTTTTTGGTAAATATCATCTTGGTTAAGAGAGTGGGACTGGTTTTGTGCAGTGCCTTTGCTCACTATAAAAGCTTCACGGCACAGGCATTGCTTTATATCTGGAGATCTCTCTGCACTTGTCGTCACATGGTGCCATGGGCCCAGCACTATGTGTCAATAATTGTGACAAGTGTAGCGTTTGTACCAGAGTTTTCAAGTCGCTGGATGGACTAAAAAGTCACACTCGTTCAGCGCATCGGTAGGGGTTCTCCTACATGGATATTAAGTAGTGGCCGTACTCGAAAGCGAGTTGGCAGCCCCCATGTATGTATGTATGTATGTATGTATGTATGTATGTATGTATGTATGTATGTATGTATGTATGTATGTATGTATGTATGTTTTCTCTTTCTCTTAATTTCGAGTATATTTTTTTGACCGGCCACCTTCCTGGTGGCAAGGTTGTAAAAGAAAAGAAATTGTCATCCCTTGAATCGCAAGAATGTTTTGCATATTTTGAAGGTGCCAGCTATCGCAGCCATTTGTAGACTATGAATTAGGGAGCTGCGCTTTTTGTCCGCAAATCCAAGTTCGGTCATACTTTGGTCCAAGCGGGTTGGTATATAACCCGTAGCACCAATAATGATGGGTATGAAGCTAAAGGTGTATCTTGGATACTGGATTTGTAAGCTCCTCATCAATGGTCCGTAGATGTCCTCCTTCTCCTGTATTTTTCTGACAACGTTTACATCAAGTGGGCAGCTGATCTCCACAACAGAACACGTTTTCAATGTGTGGTCCCAAACTACAATATCAGACCGGTTGTGCTTTAATTTGGTGGCAGTTTTTATTTTCAGGTTCCACCAGTATTCCTTAGTGCCATCTGTCTCAATATATTCTTCCTCGTTTATTGTTAATTTTGTTTTCCGAAGTGCGTTCCAGATAGTTCTAGCTATCCCATCGTGTCTCATGGGGAGGTAGTAGCGAGATGACATTCTTTCGCAGCTGGCAACAATGTGGCTTACATCCTCGATCTTTGTTTTACATAGCCTACATTTATTGTCAGCTGCTGGCCCTCCTCTTTTGTGCAGCAGATATTTGTATGTATGTATGTATGTATGTATCTATGTGTGTATGTGTGTATGTATGTATGTATGTATGTATGTATGTATGTATGTATGTATGTATGTATGTATGTATGTATGTATGTATATATGTGTATGTGTGTATTTATATGTGTGTGTGTATGTGTTTATGTGTGTGTATATGAATATATCTGTGTATGTATATGTATATATCTGTGTCTATATTTGTGTATGTATATGTATGTGTGTATATATGTGTGTGTGCATATGTTTATG
>OZ024743.1:260853971-260858971 GCA_964016885.1 Eledone cirrhosa | reverse complement strand
AGGTGAACGGCTACCTATCGGAACCGTTCCATATCACGCGATCCATCCGACAGAGATGCCCTCTCTCCTTCCTTCTGTACGTACTGACTCTCGAGCCACTACTGCGGAAGTTGGAGCTATTGCAGGGCCTCCCTTTGGAACCGGGACTGCGAAAAGCGGCGTCGGCCTACGCCGACGACGTAACAGTAATGGTGTCGAGCACCTCGCAAATCGGGGAGGTCGGCACCTTACTGGAGGAATACAAAAGGTTCACAGGAGCGAAGCTGAACCGGGACAAATCCGTCGGTTTGCAACTCGGAACGTGGAGAGGCAAACCAATGCCTTCCGGTGGCGTCGTCGGACGCTGGACGGAAGGACCGGTAAAGCTGCTCGGGGTCTGGTTTGGTCCGGAAGAACTGGAACGAGGTGACGGCCAAGGTGTTTGCGCTCACCCAGAAGTGGGCCGAGTGCAAACTATCCTTGAAAGGTCGAGCGGACTGTCGTGTCTTGTCCAGCCAAAACGCTCGCCAAAATGGAGCGCGCGCTCTTCCAATTCCTTTGGAAGAAACGGGCTCCTTTGGTGAGAAAATCCATCTGCTGCCAACACTCTTCAAACGGAGGGCTGGGGATGCCGTGCCTGACGATGCGAAAACACGCACTCAGCTGCGGCACCTCCACGTATTCCTCACCGGACAACCGGTGAGGCGAGCCTTCCCACAACTCGTCTCGCTGACCGAGCTGCAGTCCTGGGTCAAGAAAAGACCGAGGAAATGGGCGACTGGCACATCGAATGTGCTCAGGCGCTCACAGTCCTCTGGCAAACGGACCCGGCGATCAGTGGAGACTCCACTTCGACATTCTATATAGGGTTGGTCAGCAGCAAGTGCGACGACACGCTCGGAGAAACTCTAGGCGTAGAGGAGGACGAACTGGCCAGTCTGTTCGGTAGGACCTTCCGCCCGGGACCAATGGACAACTTCCAAAAGTCCCTGGCCTGGCAGTGCTACCGAGGAGCTCTATCAGTTCGAGACAAGCTCTACAGACACGGGCGACCGGGCAGGGAGCCTTCGAAAAACATCTGTCCGAGATGCGTGCGCGACGGTTTCCTCGTCGCGCACGCATTTGTACACTGCCCGGGCGTTACCGACATGTGGGGCTATGTAGAACGACTATTATCGCGGGTGGGACCAATCCAGTTAACCACCGAGTCCATTGTCATGATCAAACCGCCACCCTCCTTCAAAAACGAGGGAGAGGCGGTTTTCCTATGTATTATGGCTATGGTGAAAGAGGTTATATGGTGGACGAGGTTAAAAGGGTTGAGGTCAGACACCTTTCTCTCCGGCGAGCAACTGATTCGTTTTTTCAAATATCATTTTGGAAGAAGAATCAGGATGGAGAGTGAGGTGCTGTACCCCAGCAAATTTTATAAAAGGTGGGTGAATGTGGCAAAGATGGCCCGAGTAGCTGGGCCTTCTCTCTATATAAGCCTGCAGGTTGAGGAAAAAGAGGAAGAGAGGAAGGGAGTACTCACTCTTGGTGCTCCTGGAGATGAGGGTTGTACATTTTTTCGGGGTGTGTACAACCCCTGTGTACCCCCCCCTATTGGGGATTTCAATTGTTATTTGTTATTGTATTAATAGTTTTATTTTCATATACCTGTATGTAAACTCCCCATTTGTATTTGTCCCCTTCTTTTGTGCTAATAAAGAAATTTATCTATCTATCTATCTATCTATCTATCTATCTATCTATCTATCTATCTATCTATCTATCTATCTATCTATCTATCTATCTATCTATCTATCTAGGAAAGGAGTACAAGCTCTTCGTACTCCTGGAGATGAGGGTTGCACATTTTTTTTCGGGGGTATGTGTTACCCATATAAACTGTCTCCCTCTATTGGGGAAAATCGACTAACTTTTAAATTCCATCTGTGATAACATTTTACACGTTTTTATTGTATGTAAACTTCCCCCTTTGTATTTGTCCCCTTCTTTTGTGCCCCTGTGGCTAATAAAGAAATATATCTATCTATCTATCTATCGGTCTCCACGAAGCCGTCTACTGCAATTGGCAGCAGGACGGGAGAATTCCCAGTACTGCAGGCAAGGGCGTACTAACGCTGACCAGGAAAGACGAGAACAAGGGGGACGAAATTAACAACTTCAGGCCCATAACTCTGCTCAACGCAGAGTTAAAGATTTTAGCCAAGGTGCTAGCGACGAGGTTGGCACTTGTCGTCGAGAACTTGGTAGGGAAAGCGCAAGCATGCGCGATTCCAACCAGGTCCATACACAACAACCTCCACCCCATGCGATACATCATAGAGAAGGTGGGTAGTAAAGCCGGCTTCGGTGGGGCTCTGATCAATTTGGATCAGTCTAAGGCATTTGATAGGGTCGACCATCGATACTTGGAAGCGGTTCTTAAGGCGGCCGGTTTCGGTCCCGTTTTCAGAGGCTGGATCGAGGCGATGCACACCAGCATCTGCTCGAGGGTTAAGGTGAACGGCTACCTATCGGAGCCGTTCGCAATCACGCGTTCCATTCGACAGAAACGCCCTCTCTCCTCCATTCTGTATGTATTAACTCTAGAGCTACTACTGCGGAAATTGGAGCTGTTGCAGGGCATCCCTCTAGAACCGGGACTGCGCAAAGAGGCGTCGGATTATGCCGACGACATGACGGTAATGGTGTCGAGCACCTCGGAAATCGGGGTGATCGGCAACTTACTGAAAGAATAGGAAACGCTGACGGGAGCAAAACTAAACCCAGACAAGTCTGTTGATTTGCAACTCGGTACGTAGAGAGGCAAACCGATGACGTCCGACAGCGTCGTTGGACGCTGGACGGACGGACCGGTGAAATTGCTCGGGGTCTGGTTCGGTCCAGACCTCCAGGTGGAGAAAAACTGGAATGAGGTCACGGCCAAGGTGTTTGTACTCACCCAGAAGTGGGCAGAGTGCAAACTGTCCTTGAAAGTCGAGCGGAGGTGGCGAACACTTTCATAGCGTCCGTCATCTACTACCGCTTGACTGTCGTGCCTTGTCCCCGTGAACACCTCGCCAAGATGGAACGCATGCTCTTCCAGTTTCTGTGGAAGAAGCAGGCTCCGCTGGTGAGGAGATCCGCCTGCTGTCAGCACCCTTCCAACGGAGGGCTGGGAATGCCGTGGCTGATGATGCGCAAACATGCGCTGAGGCTGCGGCATCTCCAGGTATTCCTCACCGACTCCTAACTGGTGTGGGCACCGTTTGTGAGACAGGCTTTCCCGCAGCTCGTCTCGCTGACGGAGCTGCAGTCCTGGGTGAAGAAAAGACCGAAAATGATGGGCGCCTGGCACATTGAATGCGCTCAGGCGCTCACAGTGCTCTGGCAAGCGGGCACAGCAATCAGTGGAGACTCCACTTCGACATTCTATAGAGGGATTGTACGTGACAAGGGCGAACGTGCTCGGAGAGACTCTGGGCGTCGAAGACGATAAGCTCACCAGTCTGTTTGGTAGGACTTTCCGCCCGGGACCTATGGACAACTTCCAGAGGTCCCTGGCCTGGCAGTGCTTCCGAGGAGCTCTACCCGTTTGAGACAAGATCTACAGGCACGGACGCCCCGGCAGGGATGCTTCCAAGAGGACGTGTCCAAGATGCGCGCAGGATATTGAAACCGTCCTGCACGCAATTGTACACTGCCCGGGCATAACCGACTTGTGGAACTATGCAGAACAACTGTTGTCGCGTATGGGACAAATCCAGTTGACTGCCGAGTCCATAGTAAGGATCAAACTGCCAGCCTCTTTCAAAAACGAAAGAGAGGCGGTTTTCCTCTGTACAGTGGCTATGGTGAAAGAGGTTATATGGTGGACAAGATTGAGAGGACTGAGGACAGATGCCTTTCTCTCCGGACAACAATTGATTCCTTTCTTTAAGTATCACTTTAGAAGGAGAATCAGAGTGGAGAGAGAGGCACTGCACCCCAGTAAATTTACTGAGAGGTGGGTGAATGAAGCTAAAATGGCCCGAATAATTGGGCCTTCTCTGTTTATAAGCCTGTAGGTTGAGGAAGAGAGCAAAAGGAAGAAAGGAGCACTTGCACAACACGCTCCTGGAGTTGAGGGTTGTTCTATCGACGGGGTATTAAACAACCCATTTGTGGCGCCTCCCCCCTATTGGGGATTTCGATTGTTGTAATTGTTTGTTTTTATATTTTTTACACGACTGTATGTAAAATCCCCGGCATGTCTTTGTATTGTTCCCTTTTCTTGTGCGCCCTTGTGGCTAATAAAGAAATCTATCTATCTATCTATCTATCTATCTATCTATCTATCTATCTATCTATCTATCTATCTATCTATCTATCTATCTATCTATCTGTCTATCTGATTCTTTTTTTCAAATACCACTTTGGAAGAAGAATCAGGATGGAGAGAAAGGTGCTGTACCCCAGCAAGTTTTATGAAAGTGGGTGAAAGTGGCGAGAATGGCCCGAGTGAATGGGCCTTCTCTCTATATCAGCCTGTAGATTGAGGAAAAGGAGGAGGAGAGGAAAGGAGTACAAGCTCTTCGTACTCCTGGAGATGAGGGTTGCACATTTTTTTCGGGGGTCTGTGTTACCCATATAAACTGTCTCCCTCTATTGGGGAAAATCGACTAACTTTTAAATTCCATCTGTGATAACATTTTACACGTTTTTATTGTATGTAAACTTCCCCCTTTGTATTTGTCCCTATTCTTTTGTGCCCCTGTGGCTAATAAAGAAATATATCTATCTATCTGATTACTTCCAAATGTATTTAACTGCATGTATATAAAAACATACACATATGCACACAATCGTACATAAATATATGCAGACATGCATGCTTACATACATGCCTGCATGGTGTCTGCCAACTCGTTTTCGTGTACGGCCACTACTTAATATCCATGTAGGAGAACCCCTACCGATGCGCTGAACGAGTGTGACTTTTTAGTCCAGCCAGCGACTTGAAAACTCTGGTACAAACACTACACTTGCGACAA
>OZ024743.1:260843971-260848971 GCA_964016885.1 Eledone cirrhosa | reverse complement strand
CGATTTTAACATGCTTCAGATGTGGAGAACTAGTTGGCAACAGACATCTCGACCGGCCCAACTGAATGTCAATCCTCAATACAACATTCCCCCAGGCGTTAACCTTCCCCAGGGTGAGTGGGTGTCCCAGAATCGGCTACGTACAGGTGTCGTCCGAATTAATGCATCCATGCACTATGGGGCTGCGTCCATCAGCAGCTTGTCAGTGTGACATGCGAGGGCAAACTACTGAACATATATTCAGTGAATGACCGGATCTGCGCCTGCCTGAGAGTGTGAACCTCAGACACCCTAATCTCAATAACGTGAGTAGGTTGTACGCCTGAGGATGTTACATGTAGAAGAAGAAGAAGAAGAAGAAGAAGAAGAAGAAGAAGAAGAAGAAGAAGAAGAAGAAGAAAAAGAAGAAGAAGAGGAAAAAGAAGAAGAAGAAGAAGAAGAGGAAAAAGAAGAAGAAGAAGAAGAAGAAGAGGAAAAAGAAGAAGAAGAAGAAGAGGAAAAAGAAGAACAAGAAGAAAAAGAAGAAGAAGAAGAAGAAGAAGAAGAAGAAGAAGAAGAAGAAGAGGAAAAAGAAGAAGATGAAGAGGAGAATAAGAAGAAGAGGAAGAAGCGGAAGAGGAAAAAAGAAGAGGAGGAAGGAGGAGAAGAAGAAGAAGAAGAAGAAGAAGAAGAAGAAGAAGAAGAAGAAGAAGAAGAAGAAGAAGAATGCTTTGGGATTTCACGGGATTCTCTTGTTTCAGGCATTCTTTGATTTTAGATATTTTTAAATTATATTCCAGTTGTATTTGTGTCTCCATTTTTTCGGTTGTGTTATTTCATTTTTGAATTCAGTAATTATTGAAAGGCCTTTATTTAATTTCTATATTTTTCTCTGTTTGTTTTCAATGTTGTAGTAACAACAACAGCAACAATAACAGCAATAATAATTGGTTCTACTTTTGGCACAAGGCCAGCAATTACCCAGTACATTACTGGTACTTTATTTTATCGACCCCGTAAGGATGAAAGGCAAAGTTAACCTCGGCGGATTTGAACTCAGAACATAAAGGGGCATAACTCTATGCTGCAAAGCATGGTGTCCGACTCTCTACCGATACTGCCAATCCACCAATAATAATAATAATTATTATTATAATGGTTTCTTTATTAGTCACACAGAGGGTTGACATTAATCAGACAATAGAGACGGCACAAGACGATACAATGTGGGTTTCTTTGTGTAAAAAATGTCATAAGAAAAACTAAAAGAATGAACATTTGAAAACGAAACAAACAAAACAAATTCCCCAATAGGAGGAGACCTCCAAGGGTCACTCGTGGAAAAAGCCCACAAAAAGTCACGGTCACTCAGAGTAGGCTCATTCACTCGGACCATGCTCACCACTCTCACCAATCTTCCTTCTCCATCCTGATTTTTTCTCTTCAAGTGAAACTTGAAAAAGTTAATCAGGGCTTCGCCGAAGAGGAAAGTGCTTATCTTCAACCCTTTCAAACGCGTCCACCACACGACCTCTGTCGTAATGGCCACTAGGCAAATAAAACCTGTCTGTCATTCCCGGTTAAAGGAAGACGGTAGGGGTAATCTTCACGATGGACCCAGTGATAGTCAAATCCGTCCTACATGCGACAGCAAGTATTCGACATAAACCCACAGCAATACTCAGATATTGGACGAGTGTCCACAGGACGGATTAATAACCCTGACGGTACTTCTATGCCTGTAGAATTTATCTCGAACTGTCAATGTTCCCCAGTTGCACTGCAAGGCCAGGGATTTCTGGAAATTATCCGTGGACTCTGGATCGAAAGTCCTTCGGGAAAGAGTGGCTAGTTGATTTTCTTCGACGCCCAGAGTCTCCCAAGAACATTGTTGCTTATACTCACTATTAAGCCCCATAAAACGCCAATGCAGAGTTTCCACTGATCGTACTGTCTGATTGGCTGAGGTCCTACACGCAGCAGGTATTGACAGCATATGGATCGCCTGACCACCGGAAAGCGTTCCTTTCCCAAGAAGCGAAAGAATAAACGCTCCAGTGCGGTCAGACAAGGCATGACGGTAAGGCAGTTGTAAATGACGGACGTGAAGTACGCCTTTGCTACTTGTGCCCGGCCTTTCAAGGATAGCTTCCTTTCAAACCATTTCTAAGTGAAAGAGGCCATCCCACTCCTTACTTCGTCCTAGGTTTTGTCCATTTGGAGGTCTGGACCAAACCAGACCTTTAGCAATTGAACCGGTTCGTCCATCAAGCGCCTGGTGACGATGTTGGATGGCATGGACCTGCTTCTCTAGGTGCCGAGTCGCCGGTCACCCGACTTTTCCTTGTTAACGTTTGTTCCTGTCACCACCTAAACGTGTTTGCTATTGTACAACACTACGGTGACGTCGTAAGCATATGCTGACACTGATCTACCACGTCCTAGTTCATGTGGGATGCCCCACAATATCTCTATTTAGTGCAGTAGTGGCTCAAGAGTCAATACATACAGCAGATGAGAAAGAGACAACCTTGGTGAACTGGGTGCACGATGTTGAATGGTTCAGAAAGGCGACCGTTCACTCTGACCACAGAACAGATGTCACTTTGCATTGCAGTGATCCATCCTCTAAAGATGGGTCCGAAGCCAGCTGCATTGAAGACTGTCGCCTGGTATCGATGATCAACCCTATTTGCCACACGGGTATCAGATGGACGGAATAATACAAAGACAGATTACAACGTTAAGGTGGAGTTTACATAGAAATAATAATTTTAAAATATGGGTGTATATAGTATATAATTATGTGTTGACCTGGAATATCAGTGAAATAAAGAAAATTGACATAAAAATCCGTCAGTTGCTGACCTGTAATAAAACATACAACACAAAGGCAGATGTGGACCGTCTTTACCTTCCCAGAACTAAAAGGAGTCGAGGCTTGATCTAGTGTGAACTTTCTAACAAAACCACCACAATTGGACTGGGCAAATATCAAACGACTAGATTCTGAAACTCGTTGAAATCATGAGAGGAGTAAGAAGCTTCATTCGATCTTGAAAAAGAGCCAAAAATTTGCTACTGATTTCATGACTGATATTCAGGCTGAACAGACCGAGGGAACTGTAGCAACTGTTGTGGCAAAGGAAGTAAAATTAATGACAAAGAATAAAAAGATATGAACAATTAACATTGAGGTGGGAGAGGAAACCTCTGCATGCCAAATATGTGGTCCGTAGCAAATAAGCTGTTGTTGACCAGAAGTACACTCATCAGTGGCTACAAGTTTTAACACCAGTAGAGTATAAATAAAGGCACGACAGATCTGGTCAATATCTACAGTGTTTAATATGTCGGCATTATAAAATCAAAAGTGCTGACAAGTGGTATAAGCATCATCCCGAGGCTATAACTAAGGAAGAAAATGTAACGATTCTTTGGGACTTTCCTGTACATACACAGTTATCAGAGATAATAAACCGGATATTATTGTAAAGTACCAAATGGCGGTGGATTGGCAGTATCGGTAGAGGTTCGGACGCCATGCTTTGACGCATAGAGTTACGGCCCTTGCCATTCTGAGTTCAAATCCCGCCGAGGTTAACTTTGCCTTTCATCCTTACGGGGTCGATAAAATAAAGTACCAGTAATGTACTGGGTAATTTTCTGGCCTTGTGCCAATAGTAGAAACAATTATTGTAAAGTACCAAAACAACAAAGTCTGTTTATTGATTGATATGAACCCACCATATGATCACACTGTCGTGGTAAAAGAAAAGATTTGCTCATTGAAATTGAAAAGAACCAAAACAAAAACAAAAAAAGAAAACGTGTCATTTCAAGGTGGTTACAATTCCAGGGATTATAGGAGCACTAAGAAGGATAAAAGAAGGAACAGAGAATTATTTGAGAATGATCCATGGCTTCTCATTACTGCAAGTACATAAAAATGTTTTAATTGGTATGGTATACGTATACATTTATTTGATTATATTCCATAATTATGTAAGTTGTAAATAATCGAGCATTCTTATAATGATTGATTAAGATTCTGTTGTAAATTACGATTTTTAACAAATAAGGTGCACATGTATAAAGTAAATGATATATTTGTAACTGTGTAAAGTGCGTGACGTGAACAATCTAGTGTGATTATTTTTGTGCGGTAGAGGGTCGGACGCCATGCTTTCCAGCATAGTTACGTCCCTTTATGATCTGAGTTCAAATCCCGCCGAGGTTGACTTTGCCTTTCATCCTTACGGGGTCGATAAAATAAAGTACCAGTAATGCACTGGGTAATTTGCTGGCCTTGTGCCTAAAGTAGAAACAATTATTTTTGTGGTGTATCAATCTATGCAGTTTCTCTGCTCTAGCTGTCGGGAAGACATTCGGCAAGAAATGGGAACAAAATTGAGGGAAGAGGAAAAACACAAATAATAATAATAATATAATCATGTAATAAAGATTGAGAGAAATTATATGTATTTTCAGTTACAAATTGAATTTTCAATGAAGTGTAATGTATTTAAGTGTTCGGGATCTCACTTATTGCTTACTGACTCTTAGTCTCTCGCCTATTATCTCCTATTCTCTCATACAAATCCTTTTCCTTTTAGTGCCTGTACTCTCCTTCTCTTTCTCCTCCTTTCTGGCCCTCTTCTCTTCTCCTCCCCACCCCATCTCTCTCCCATTTCCTATTTTCCGTTTTCCTTTTCCAATCTTTTCATTCTTCACATACAACAAGCAGCTCGTTTAACGTGTGACTAGCTGAATGTTGAGATGTGTAGGTTCTGACAAAAGCCAAATGGAAAACATTGAATGAAGAATTTCAAAAGATTAGTTCAATGTCCTATTGGGTTTCAGGAAACTGATCGAATAACGATTAATTCGGTAAGAATAATGAAAGCCAGCCAACAGTTGGCTTAAAGGCTAAGCAAGATATACATCCGTGTTAGTTTGTATGATTAAATGTTAACATATCAAAAGAATAAACCTTATTTTGATAAATCTAATACAACTCT
>OZ024743.1:260808971-260833971 GCA_964016885.1 Eledone cirrhosa | reverse complement strand
AACACACAATATACCAAAGTAACGAAAGAACTAACAGGTTGAGGAAAATACACTTGGACAAATCAAACGTTATACGTTTAAAGTGTTTCTATGAATCCGAAATCAAATATCAGACTTACGTAACTGGCAAGCTCGTGGTATTCATGATCGAACAGAGGATTCAGTTCATCAACAGGTTTTCGTTCTACAAAAGAACGGGGCGAGAAGCTAAATGTTACCGCTAGGTGCAGCATATCGTATATATAGTTGTCACGTGTTATTTCCAGCAAGGGAAATAACCCCCAGTTTTTGGCGGGTCATTCAAAATGTTAGACAAAGGAAATATTAACAACTATCCGCTAACCATCAGAAAAAGCTCTCGACCAGATGTTATTAAACAAACACAAATAATTAACCTTCGTTATATATATATATATATATATATATATATATATATATATATATATATATATATATATATATATATATAACGAATGAGTTGTGGTAAGGAACCAGATTGATCATTACGCACCAGAGTACTCAATACTTCGGGTAGTAAAGTGGGTAATAGGAAAATGTATGGCCCCGATGGCAGAGCTCAAGCCGTTTCGACGGCTAGTCCAGAAATAGCCGTCGAAACGGCTTGAGCTCTGCCGTCGGCGTCATACATTTTCCTATATATATATATATATATATATATATATATATGTATATATTCTATTGTCATATAAAAATTATAAACATATATGTTAATGCATACATACATACATACATATATATATATATATATATATTCACACACATATATAAAAGATATCTTTACACACACACATATATATATATTTCAGTGTGTGTGTATATATGTACGTGGTTATATATGTGTTCGTATATATATTAATATGGATGTTTATAAATATTACGAGATAAAAATAAATATTAGCAAACAATAACTGAATAAAGAATGCAAAACTTGAATTATAGCAAACTATATTTACTTTTCAATAAATGTGATAGGGATTTCGAAGTTTTTCTAAAACTGTCATTTCGAGCAAACACACACACACACACATACACACACACGCATACACACACACACGCGCACACACGCACGCGCGCGCGCACACACAAACGCATACACAGGTATGCTTAAATGAATTCTTCAACCAAAATTCTGGATACCATGTAATTCTTTTTTAAATACTTCGACTTTCATACCCATCCAACCATCAATGGGCTATCAATCATGACATACGTCATGTTGTTGGCATTTAAACTTGGCGGAGTCCATCCCTCAACATGTCTGAACACAGCCGATGCTTTCCAGGAAAATAGAGAGAAAGCGTAAGATAACTAAATAGATAGATAGATAGTGAGAGTGAGAACGAGAGATTTAAAATCGAAATTTGGATTTTGATTTAAAATCAAAATTTTATTCCAAAGATAGGAAATTGAAACGTTATCCACTGAAGGTTCCTTAAACCCTGATGAAGGGACTTTTAGGTCCCGAAATATTGGACAGATAAAAGAACAACAACAACAACAAAACAAAACAAAGATTACCAGGTAACTTTTACTTTTCGTTATCTCATCTTACAGTCCATTTTGCATTGTTTAGCCTTCTGTCTCTTTCAACGTTATATATATATATGTATATGAATTGAAGAAAGCGAGACGGCATTACATATTCAAAATCAGTTTATTTCCTTGCATCAAATCCACTATGTACATTTCAAAGACATGAAAACGGTCATTATGCAACGGTTAATCAATGTGTTGTCGACAGACAGATGTTTAAATGTAAATAAAAATGTTTTTTTTGTTTTTTGTTTTTGATATTCCTGCCATCGAAGAGATGTTTACATTTCAGTATACTTTCCTGATACAGAAACGTAAACATATCTTCGATGACAGGCATTACATAGAAGCACACATAAACACACAGGAACACAGCCACACAAGCAGACAAACACACAAACACACATACGCAGGTATACAATTTATTTAAAAAATATATATGGATACACGTCATCGTCATGCGTAAGCGACAGGTATTTATGGGAATATAGGTCATACTACGACATCAATCATCCTTTGCTACTGGTTCATTCTCTATCTTCAACTCTCAACTTGAAATTTATTCCCTTTCCTTCGCTCCAAATATGTCACCTCCCATATAATTCATAATATATTCAATTGATTATATTTGATTCACCTCAATTAAGACAGGATCTTCTAAATCAATATATGACTAGCTGAATGTGATGTCATAAAAATGATTATCTCCCACCTTGTGAACAAGTTAAAAGAGTTGAGCGATATTCTTTGCAGTATCTATTCTAGCTCTGTGTTCTGAATGGCAATCCTTCTTTCTCACAATCCTTGATTCTCATAAAATTGCTTCTGCAAATGTGCTTGATCTGCTTGAAATTCAACTTTTTCTCCGCAAAGTAGCAAATATATAATACTTCTACTGTTAACCTTAATTTTGTATTACTAATAAGATAATAGAATAATCACGAATCAAAGTGCGGTTGATTGGCAGAATTATTAATAAAGTTAGGTGGGATGCTTTCCAGCATCTGTTCATGTTTTCTGCGTTCTGAGTTCAAATCATGCTTCCGGAAACGTTTCCCCTTCCTCAGCATGCTGGCCTCACGTGGGAGGTAATTGGCTTAAAAGGCTGACAGACAACATACCCCGTCTCCAGCATGTTGGCCTCTCATGGGAACTAATAGGCTTAGAAAACAAACAGATAGTGTACCACTTCTCCTTCAAGCTGGCCTCTCCTGGGAAGTAATTGGCCTAAAAGACCGGCAGACACTATATCCCTTCCCTAGCAGGTTGGGCTCTCGTGAGAAGTAACTGGCTTAAAAGACTGGCAGAGTATATCCCTTCCCTAGCAGACGGACCTTAAAACATAAACAGCCATGATCATCCTCAAATACCAATTGAAATATGTTGACGTTTCGTAGTCTGCTGAAAGTGGAAATAACGATTAGAAAATAGATAAAAATGATTTAAGTAAATCATACTTGTGTAGTGTTCACAGAGTATTCACAGACAGGCAGTTCTATTTGTCTTTTATCAATAAAATATTGTTCTCAACATGAATAATTGTATGGTTTCTCTGAATAATTTGCAGAAAAAACTACAAGGAAATTGCATTTACATTTAAAGGTGGCTGTCTTATACTAGTTCAATATTTAAATGTCTATCATGTTTTATTCTCAACATTTCTTGTTGGAATATGTTTCGATTTTCATCGACTCAACAAAACAAACAAACAAAAACGTCTGTATCATACTGGAGAATAATTGATTGATGACTATACCCAATTCATTATAAACGTTTTTCTAGTACATAGTAAAAATAAAATCGCCATTTTTATTTATTATATAAAGTGCTGTTCTTATGAGCACAGCATGTTACCTAAATTTAAGAGAAAAAATAATATACAGACTAGATGTCTAGCTTTTAACCTCGATCATATATTTTAATGCTAGTGACAAATGATTTGCGATTTTGCCTTTAATTGTTGAAGTTTCTTTTCATTTGTTACGTGCAATTCTTTGTAACCTTTGATTTATATTTAGGAATCATTCTTTCGTATTTCCTGCTATCGACCTACGAATTTGACATGGACATATATACGTAAATACATATAAGTGTGTATATAAGTGTGTATATATATATCTATACATACATATATATATGTGTGTGTGCGTGTGTGTAACACGCAGACGCACACACATATATATGTGTATATATATATATATATATGTGTTTATATATATGTATATATGTATATATATATATATATATATATATGTATGTATATATATATATATATATATATATATATATATATATATATATATATATATATATATATATATAAATATATATATATATATATATATATATATATATATATATATATATATATATCAATATATATATATACATACATATATATATACACACACATATGTATGCATATGTATAGTATATATATATATATATATATATATATATATATATATATATATATATATATATATATATATATATATATATATATATATATATATATATATATGCATATATGTATGTATGTGTGTTTGTGTGTGTGTGTGTATGCGTTTCCATCTACCAAATTCTACTCAAATATTGATAACCCCAAGGTTATAATGGAGGATATTTTCCATAGTGCCGTAAGCCATACAGTAGGGTCAAACCCGGAACCACGTGATTGCGAGATCAACCTTAACCCCACATTAATATATATTCTGAAATATTTCTCTTATCATTGATGGAGCAGTGCTAATGGTTCTGTTGCTTTCCAGTCTGCCTTTATTTTAGCCTGTTATATATTATTTGTATATAGGCAGCGAATTGGTAGAGTCGTTAGAACGTTGGAAAAATGCATTGTGGTATTCGTTCTGGCTCACTACCCCTATGTTCAAATGTCGCCGAAGTTAACATTGCCTTTCATCCTTTCGAGATTGCTAAAAGAAATACCAGTCTAGTACTGGCATCGATTCTACCTCCAAGTCTCTTTCTTATTTTCTTTCTCTCACTCATGCTCATTCTCTGGAAGGAATCTGCCCTGTCCAGAACTGGAGAAGGAATGGATGCCGTCAGATTTTAAAATTCCCCAGAAACGTTGTATGACAATACGGTGCCTCTACGACTCCATCAGCAATTACAAGTAAGAAAGGAAAAGCTGTGTATATATAGAGGCAAATATGGGCGCATATACTGTAGGTTTATGTATAAAAACAGCATATATGTATATATATATATGTGTATATATATATATATATATATATATATATATATATATGTATATATATATATAAATATATACAGTTGAAAATTGCAAACTTGACTGTCACCACACATTATGAACATGAAGATTGCGAAAGCATGAAAGTACTTGTTCAATTAACACTTAACATTTAATATTCTACCATACTATTTCATTATAATACCATTATAAATTTTAAAGGATTGAAAATAAAACGAGTAAATCAGACAAAGTTGGAATTCCTTTTATTAATATAATCTTCTATACACAATCATACACACCCGTGTATATATATATATATATATATATATATATATATATATAGGAACAAGTAAGACCCCGACGGCTGAGCTCAAGCCGTTTCGACGGTTTATTCTGGACGGCTAATTCCGTCCAGAATTAGCCGTCGAAACGGCTTGAGCTCAGCCGTCGGGGTCTTACTTGTTCCTATTACCCACTCTACTACCCTAAGTATTGAGTAATTTGGTGCGTTATGGTCCACCTGGTTCCTTACCACATTTCCTTCGTTATATATATATATATATATATATATTCATTTAGGTTTGTTGGTTCACCACTGGATAGAACTGGTCATTCCGTATAGTCAACCCTGATGTAATATTAGGGAGAGCACTCGACGTAATGCAATTCACCCGTCTTCGTTTGTGTAGTTAGTGGTGCGAGTACGGAGTTAATTATTATAAAATAACAGGAGGCAGGACTGGTGTAATTCCTTAAAAGGTTTATTATACATCGCTATTTCAGAGCACCAATACACCAATACTAATATATATATATATATATATATATATATATATATATATATATATATGTAAATAAATCTACCAAAATATACGGTCGTGTCCAATCCGTATGAAGAACACATATATATCCTAGAAACGATCGTAAAATGATGAAGATTTTCAGGAACTGTTTCTTTGTTTTTATTCATTGTTTTTATTAATTTATATATATATATATATATATATATATATATATATATATATTAGAATTGGAGCTCTTAAATAGCAATATATATATGAATGTATATATAATGTATTTTGCAATAAACTTTATGCTTAATTAAAAGCATTTTGAAGACCGTATGCTATTGTTTTAGAGTAGTGACAAACTCACTTACTTTAATCTCAGCAAACAAGGGGAGATAAGCCGACAAGGCCTTGTTTCGCATTTATTGATTCTTATCAAGGCTAACTACTCCCTCCTGTCTACTGAGATCACTGATGTTATATTCTTATAGAATTCTAGTAAATAATCAGGAGACAGGAGGGAGTAGTTAGCCTTGATAAGCATCAATAAATGCGAAACAAGGCCTTGTCGGCTTATCTCCCCTTGTTTGCTGAGATTAAAGTAGAGTGAGTTTGTCACTACTCTAAAACAATAGCATACGGTTTTCAAAATGCTTTTAATTAAGCATAAAGTGTATTGCAAAATACATTATATATACATTCATATATATATTGCTATTTCAGAGCTCCAATTCTAATTTTTAATTTCTGCCTGACCGGCAACCGCTCTGTATAATCAGTTCCTGATTATTTACTAGAATTCTATAAGAATATAACATCAGTGATCTCAGTAGACAGGAGGGAGTAGTTAGCCTTGATAAGCATCAATAAATGCGAAACAAGGCCTTGTCGGCTTATCTCCCCTTGTTTGCTGAGATTAAAGTAAGTGCGTTTGTCACTACTCTAAAACAATAGCATACGGTCTTCAAAATGCTTTTAATTAAGCATAAAGTGTATTGCAAAATACATTATATATACATATATATATATATATATATATATATATATATATATATATATATATATATATATAAGCGGATATGGAGACATCTACAGTAAGTTTATGTATAACAATCGTACACAGAATTTTGATGTGAGCGACATATATTTCAACAGGTTATGATTCTATTACGAGATACCGAGGAAATAAAAGCGTAATCCTACTTGCGTAGGTTTTATAAATAACCTTGTTTTAATGATAGCACATTTACATATAATGCAATGCCATTGACACAGCATGATTGAAAATAAGGTGTATATAGACACATACAGTATGGTTAGGTATAACTCACATACTACATGAATGTTCATATATGCCTTTACTCGCAACCATGATTTGTTAGAACCAGCGATATTACACACACACACACACACACACACACACACACACACACACACACACACACACACACACACACACACACACACACACACACACACACACACACACATATATATATAAATAAATAATTATATTTGAGAAAAGTAAACAAGATAAAGAAACATTTATCAATGTATTGCTATGTCCCGATTGCAGTTTCGGGAATAGACATATGTATGTACTTAGTACTTATATATATATATATATATATATATATATATATATATATATATATATACATGCGAAACAAACCACAACAGAAATACAAACCCTCCATCTCAATTTTTTTTTGAAAATCATAAGAACGGTAAAGTAAATAAAAAAGATTCTTAAAAGGCTCCAGTTGTATTTTCAATTTCTTTTCATTATATATATATATATATATATATATATATATATACATATATATATGTGTGTGTGTGTTTATATATATATATATATATATGTTTATATATATGTGTGTGTGTGTGTTAAGTTTTTGTGTAAAAATAAAAAATATATATACATAATTGCTTCTACTTTTGGCACAAGGCCAACAATTACCCTGGGGTCGATAAAATAAAGTACCAGTAATGTACTGTGTAATTGCTGGCCTTGTGCCAAAAGTAGAAAAAATTATTAGTTTATATTATATGTGGAGTTTCGGCATTAATATATTCTTAATGTCGCTTTTTTGTATTATTGTTTCCAGATGGATTTATGGTAGCTTAAAACAATACGTTGATAACATCGTCTTTATTATTCAGCTTCTCTCCGGTTTGTATCTCATGTAATCCCCGGTTTAGATTAAAGTCATATATTTAGCTTTTCATTTCGTATGATGTTCAGAATACAGCAGACATTTCCACAGTCTAAGATTAAGTGCTATCACTAACTATTATTTAGTCAAGCGTGGAATAGCAGAATGTTGGAGTGAATAGATTCGGCTTCATATCGCGCGGTTGTCAGTTCAAATCCTGATGCTGACGATGGTGGGGGTAGTGGCGGAGCTGTTTCTATTTTATCTTTCTATGGACTTGAAATAACATTATTAGAGATATCATACGGTGAATTGGCAGTAGAGGGTTGGACGCCATGTTTTCTAGCATAGTTACGTCCCTTTACGGTCTGATTTCAAATCCCGTCGAGGTTAACTTTGTCTTTCATCCTTACGGGGTCGATAAAATAAAGTACCAGTAATGTACTGGTTAATTACTGGCCTTGTGCCAAAAGTAGAAACAATTATTAGAGATATTAAAGGGGGAAATTGCCCCGGGCTCCCCGTCAGCGACGGCCGTCCCAATTTATTTGTGCCCCCAGCTGAGATTTTTAGTTTTAGGATGGTTAGAATTTTTGAATTTAATACCTGTATGTAAAACTTTTCAATTTCAATTACTTGCGTTAAGCTAACCTTCATATGTAAAATTGGAGGGGGGGGGGGGGGGGGGCTGTGCCTGAAGTGCCCCTGGCCCCCGCAAGGTCTAAATTCAATCCTGGCCTCAGAAAACAGACTTAATCATACCTTTACTTTCAATTCGTTTGAGTTACCTCATATTATTAATATACAAAAAAAAAAAAAAAAAATGATGAGCAACTTTCTAATTCTCAGCTGATGGAGAGTTCGAACCATATGTGTATTAACTTTCGAAGGTACCATTACTATTTTCTTTTGGATCTCATTTATTATTTAAGGTTTTAGGGTGGTGGATTGTCAGTACCAGTAGAGAGCCGGACAACATGCTTTGAGGCATATTGTTACGGCTCTTTACGTTCTGAGTTCAAATCCCGCTGACGTTAGCTTTGCCTCTCATCCTAACAGGGTCTATAAAATAAAGTACCAGTAACACATTGGGGTGCCAAAAATAGAAATAATTATTTAAGGTTTACATTATGAATGTTGCTTAGATCGAACTTTTATTTTTTACTTCAACATAAAGTATGCTTTAATCTTTCCTTGAAATGTTAAGCTAAATATATATTAATAGTTATATTATATTTTTTTCAAATATATTAAAGACCCATGGAAAACAGCACAGTAATCTATCATGTCTAATATACTCTTTTGTAATGCTTTAATCATCTCTTTCTACTTCTTATCACACTTTTCCTTGTAGCTATAAACCTCCTTATTTTGTATGTAGTTGTCTTCTTCTTCTCCGCTATCACCATGTTGGCGAAGGTGTTGTACTACCCTATATCCAATTGTCACTCTCTTTTCCATATTATTACGGTGGATTGGCAGTATCGGTAGAAGGTCGGACGCTATGGTTTGCAGCATAGAGTTGCCCCCCTTTACGGTCTGAGTTCAAATTCCACCGAGGTTAACTTTGCCTTTCATCCTTACTGGGTCGATAAAATAAAGCACCAGTAATGCACTGGGATAATTGCTGGCTTTGTGCCAAAAGTAGAGACAATTATTACCACCTCTTCCCCTCTGTTCCATCCCTTCTCCTCTCTCTCTTGCAGTGTATTTCTACCAATTTAGTTCTTATTCTTTCAGTTTCTCCAATCTGTACGTTTTATTTCTCTTTAACCTAAAATTCCGTTTGTATTATTTAACATAGGCACAAGTCCATAAATTCTTGTATGAGGGAACATATCGACCCGTACTTGACTGGTAATTATTTTATCGACTTCGGAAGGATGAAAGGCATTAATAAATAAGTGGATACTGTAATTGGAAGACATAAAATCTGTCTTGCAATTACAGTATCCACTACGCCGTTGTTACTTCCGCTTACCTTCAGCGTCATTTTAACCTCTCGTACTGACACCCTCTGTCTCCTACTATTACCGCATCTTACGTCCACACACACTCTCTCTCTTATTTTTTGTCTTTACTTTCTTTCACGCTTTCTACGATATCTCACTTTATCAATCTCCTATTATTTCAGGTAATTTAAAAGGGCGGTGGATTGGTAGTATCGGTAGAGGGTCAGACACCATGCTTTGCAGTATAGTTATGTCCCTTTACGGTTCAAATCTCGTCGAGGTTAACTTTGCCTTTCATCCTTATGGTGTCGATAAAATAAAGTACCAGTAATACACTGGGAGAATTGCTGGCCTTGAGTCAAAAGTAGAAACAATTATTTCAGTTAATTTTAACTTTTGATTTGTACGTTTGATTAAGTAGTAATATTTTCTGTAAATTGAATTAGACACTCAGTGTATATATTTACTAAATCTTTCTGCGTTAATACTTGTATTTTTCTTTTATCTTGCAATTACATTTCTATTTATAGTTACATTTCGTCAGTTTCTCTTTAACTTAAAACTACTTTTATATTAATGATGTTTCCTTCAATAATACCAAGGAAAAAGATATTCCACATTTGTAATGTCATCTGCTGGCAAATGAAAACAAGCTGAGAGAAGCTGAAGCAGAAATCAATTTTATGTAGGATGATCAAGAGATGGAAGCCTTCCAAATCTATATATTCATGCTACTACTGGTAAAGCCTAATATATTGTACTTTTTGTGGTACTGTAATGAGAGTTCAGAATTCCTAAGGCTTTGATTATTACAGATCTAAAGCCATAAAACTTAATGTCATTTCTTTATTCTTTTAAGTATTGTTCTAGGCCAATTCCAATATCTGGAAGTGTAAGTTTCCTCTAAGAAGTCCGGTTTCCATTCATCGCAGAACGACTATATTTCCATTGATGGCTTACCTTCCGACCACTAATAGGTTTAAATAAATTTTAAATAAATACGGTTCGCACTTTTACTTAGTTCTACGTTCTTATATATATATACTGTATATATATATATATATATATATATATATATATATATATATATATATATATATATATATATATATATATATGAAAATATGGGTGAGAAGAATACTGCTGGTTGCACATGGATAACATGTTATAAAAAGAGTCCCTCATCAGTGATTTACCAAACGATCATGGGTATTTCATCGCATTAAAAATCATATACCTCACGTTGGAGCGATAATAACTAAAATAAGTTATTAGGACAATAGAAACGCGTAAAGCGAGTGAGACAAGTAAACAACACAGGGGGAAGCTAACCGAAGATGGAAATAAACACAAGCAACATAGTTATTCTTTCAGCATAAGCTGTGTGAATATATGAGCGAGTCAGAAAACAGACCTTTCGCTAGTGAATCCGGTGTTAGAAAGAATGAAAACCGTTTTCCCAGCGAACGGGAGGAAGAAAGAAGGGGAGAAACAGGGACTGAGTGAGTGGGAGTGCGAGGAAGAGGTCAGTAGAGAGAAAGAGTTAACTGATATGGCAGAGGGGACGAAAGAAAGTAAGAGAAACAGAGAGAACGAGGGAGCAGTAAGAGAGAAAGAGAGAAACACAGAATTGCAGTTTGGGTAAATATATGAAAATATGGGTGAGAAGAATACTGCTGGTTGCACATGGATAACAAGTTATAAAAAGAGTCCCTCATCAGTGATTATATATATATATATATCCAAAATTAAGATAAATCAAATGAATTTAATCTAAATCAAAATTATGGGTGTCATGCCAGAAAGACATGCGCCATATCACCCGCAAAATAAGCTCTAAGATTCTAACGAGTAGGTCCGAGCATTTTATAATAACTAGAAATTGATTAACATATAAATAAACATGAATAATCACAGGAGATAGTTATTATATATATATATATATATATATATATATATATATATATATATAGAGAGAGAGAGAGAGTGAGACAGAGCCATATATATATGATGTACGATCAGAAAAAATGTGTTTGTGTTTTCAGAAACTTGAAATATTAAGGGTGGCATCAAAATATGTAGAAGGAAGAAGTAGCAAGAACAAAGAAAGAAAGAAAGAAAGAAAGAGAGAGAGAGGAGAGAGAGAGAGAGAGAGAGAGAGAGAGAGGAGAGAGAGAGAGAGAGAGAGAGAGAGAGAGAGAGAGAGAGAGAGAGAGAGAGAGAGAGAGTTACATAGAAAGAATGGGCGAACGAGAGCGATGTAGATATAGAGAAATATAGAGAAATCCACAGAGAGCACCACAGAGAAAAAGGCTCATAAACAACGACGGACCACAAGAACCGCACACTGAGCAAATGAATGTGTAGACCACATATTAGGAGTAGAGGGTACAACGCAGAACAGGTGACTCACTGAAGAAATGACACACTAAGCATATATAATTAACAGACAAACATATTTATTGGAATTTGGAACATAAAAACATCATCTATCTATCTATCTATCTATCTATCTATCTATCTTGATAGAGTAAGACACGCTTCACATCGGCTCCGCTATTCCATCGGGATTTACCCTTACTATTGTAAGTACCGGATACATTTTTCAGTGCAACACATTTGGAACACTAACCCCTGTTATTTAGGGAAACATTTTTGCATTTACCCCCTTTTTAGGGGGTAAAATAAATATCTATTTTTGCCGAAAAATTTCTTTCTTGGCAGCATGGCGGAAAAGATGGCAGACATGTCTGCCATTAGCTCTGCCACGCCCCCCAAGTCTGAAGAACAAAAAATAATTACAACAAAATTAGACAATGAAACAAACAAAGAAAATGAAAAAACAAATGTTAAGGAAAATGAGCAAACGGAAAACAAACAAACAGAAAATAATACAAATAACAACAGGGCAACTTTCGCCCAGAAAACAAAACAATCCATTACATACACACCAATTGACCTAACTGCCGCCAGAGAAAAACTGGCCGAAGCAAAGAAACACATTGTTTTGGGGGAGAACGGAATGTTTTCCATTAACCCCCCCCCCAGAATTCAAGAAAGAAAGAACAGAGAACACAGTTCTCTTCAGAACTATACTGAACCAGACAAGAAAGCCAGCACAGCCCAGCCAAATGGAAATAGAGTTGGTCCTAAAAGACTATATGAAGAATATTCTCTTCATACGAAAGGACCGACTCTATGGCAGCATTTCGGTCTTAACAAAAGACAAGGAAACGGCGGAGAAGCTTTCCCTAAGCCCACTCTCATCGACAACATACAGCTTCTATCCCTCCTACATGGGTAGAAGAACACAGAGAGTAAAAGTAAAAACAATGCTGCCCACAATGGACTTCTGGTGGGCTATTGCTGGCTTCATAGACATGGGCGAAGACACAATGCTGTCAATGGGGAAGGCAACTGGAGATGCGTTCCTGGGAATGGGCCTCGACATACTAGTCCAAATAAGGCCCGAAAGAATAGCACAAATCCCGGATCGCATCTGGCTGGATGACCTTACCCCAATAGACATAATTGTAGAGGGGAGAAGACCAGCATGCTATTTATGCATGGAAAGGGGACACGTTAAGGCTAACTGCCCGAAACGTATCCCCCAAAAAGGACTATTGCCCACACCCACCACAAACAGTACACCAACACCACCCACCTCCAAAAATACACTAATACCACACACAGCAAACAAAATACAGACACCACCAACCACAAACACAACACAAACATCACCAGCACCAAACACAAGCACGATACAAAAATCACCACCACCAACCACAACACAAACATCACCACCACCATCACCAACCACAAGCACGACACAAACATTACCACCACCACCACAAAACCCATTCCAAACAAATAATAAAAAAAACAGTAACAAATCTACCCCTCCCGCAAAAAAAAAACAACCTCACAACACGTCCCTCCCACCTAGCGCTGAAGAGTTCCCCCCAACTTCTGAAGAAGAAGGAGGAGAAGCCTTCAGACAAGTTAAAAGAAAAAAAAGAAAACACACACCCAGCACACCACAAATAACCCACACACAAACCCCAACTCTAATCAAAAACACCCCACCCTCAACAAACAAAAATAAATCTGCGCCTCCCCTCTCCGAAACATTGACAGCATCACAAAAAAAGACGTTGCAATACACATATATAAATAAAGAAAACAAAAAACTGGTTAAATTAATAAACAATAACCCTATGGTGCAGATCGAAGGGCCAAACTTTATCTCAACAGAGAACTTCACCCATTTAAAAATGATAAAGGTCCCTCTGGACCTTTATCGTTCCTTAAAAGAACAATTTAGACGGGACGTGAGCCCCCCCCCCCCCTGTTTAAAACCGTTAAATCGCGTCCTCTTGAAAGATTTCCCCATAACCGCCCCTCTCCCTGACACAACTCCAAATACCCCAACCCCACCACACACGGGTACCCCACACCACCACAAAACATCCCTCCACCCAACACACCTGATGCCATGGAAATTACACAACCCAGAGAGGTAGGTGCTTTTCTTTCTTCACTTTCAACACCAAAATAGATCAATTGAGAGTTGGCTGTTTGAACGCGCGTGGCCTGGGCTCAGCTTGGAAGCAAGCAAATCTTCTAAATGACCTCAGGTCACAAAGTATAGATGTGATGGTTGTTTGCGAGAGTCGGATCAGCAGCGTGAGACAGCTGGCGCCCGCCTTCGATGACTTTGAGATGCACGCATCTCTCTGTCAACCCGGAGGCGGTGGCGGGGGGGGGGGGGGGGAGTTGCCGTACTGCTGGATAAACGTCTGGCTCTCGACGTACAGATTGTTCACTCGGACTCGGGGAGTCGATTACTGGTGCTGGACGTCGGGGGCGGTGAAGGCGGGGCTTTCAGACTGGTCGGTCTTTATGCCCCCTTCGGGGCGGAAAGAGCCGACTTCTTCCAGCGTCTGGAGACTTTTCTAGGAACGTCGCGTTCCCTGCTTTTAGTGGGGGACTGGAATGGAATCCTAGATGCGCGTTGGGACTATGCAGGGGCATGTCCCGATAGAGGGGGGTGTAGCAGCCTCAAGGGGTTACTCGATCGATTCGACCTGGTCGATAGATTTCGTCTAGATTGTCCAACTGCGCCAACCTGGACCTGGGCAAACCGCAGTGGACAATCTAGATCGTACCTAGATAGGTTTTTGGTTAGGGGTAAGGATAGGGACGTATTTAGTTGTCCAGAATTGATCATGGTTGGCTATTCAGATCACAAATTAGTGACCTGCGTGGTCAACCTTGATAGAACGCATAGACAGGGTCCCGGTTACTGGAAGATGAACTTGTCCTTGCCGGCAAAGAAAGATTACAGGAACCGGATTAGTAGCTTAGTTAAGATGCGGTTGACGGGAGCGATCGTCAACAATAGGTGGTGGGTATCTCTAAAGAGAGAGATTAGAGTAAGTTCGATAGGTTACAGTAAGGAACTAGCGGCGAATAGAAATAGGAAGGAAAGGGAGTTAACAGATAAACTAGAAGAGGCGATTAGGAGCGGAGACGTAGCCAGAGTGTTAGCGGCGAGAACGGCGTTGAGCCAGTTCTTTGACGCGAAGCACGAAGGCTGCGTTGTCCGAAGTAAAATACGTGCTTTAGGAAACGAGGGGACCAAAGCTGTTAGCTGGGCCCGCGTGACAGAAGCCAAGAGTGGGATTAAATCCACCATTCGGTCTTTGCGAGACCAGGATGGACGGGTGATCCTTGAACCTGAGCGGATGTGCGAGGCCTTTCAAAGGCACTTTGCTCGACTGTTCGGAGGGGGCGGGGGGCCGGACGGGGATGTGGACTTCGGTCCATACCTCGACGGTCTACCGCATCTTTCGAGCGGCGAAGCGGAGTGCTGCGAAAGGCCAATCACAGCCACTGAAATCGGGGAAGCGCTCAGCCAATGCAGCAGACGCAAATCTCCGGGTCTCGATGGTCTACCATACGAACTTTATTTAGCTATGCCGGTCTTGTTCTCCGAACTCCTCGAGGCTGTCTATTGCAACTGGCAACAGAACGGGAGAATTCCCTGTTCTGTGACCAAGGGCGTGGTCACGCTAGTGAGGAAGGACGAGAGCAAGGGGGACGACTTAAGTAACTTTAGGCCCATAACTCTGCTGAATGCAGAGTTACAGATTTTGGCCAAGGTGTTGGCGAAGAGGTTGGCGCTTGTGGTGGGTGGTTTGGTGGGAGACGCGCAGACATGCGCTATCCCGTCCAGGTCCATTCACGACAACCTCCACCTCATGCGATACATCATAGAGAGGGTTGGCAACGAACCCGGCTTTGGTGGGGCCCTGATCAACTTGGATCAATCTAAGGCGTTCGATAGGGTCGACCATGGTTACCTGGAAGCGGTGCTAGCGGCGGCGGGCTTCGGACCCGTTTTCAGGGGCTGGATTTCTACCATGCACAGTGGCAACATCTACTCTAGGATTAAAGTAAACGGTTACCTCTCGGAGCCGTTTCAAATCACCCGGTCCATCAGACAGGGGTGCCCCCTCTCCTCCCTTCTGTACGTATTGACTCTCGAGCCACTGCTGCGGAAGTTGGAGTTGCTGCGGGGCATACCCCTGGAACCGGGATTGCACAAAGCGGTCTCGGCCTATGCCGACGACGTAACAGTAATGGTGGCGGACGCCTCGGAAATCGGGGCGATCGCCACCCTACTGGAGGAATACGAAAGGCTGACGGGGGCTAGGCTGAACCGGGACAAGTCAGTCGGTTTGCAACTCGGAACGTGGAGGGGCAAACCGATGCCGTTAGACGGTGTCGTCGGGCGGTGGACGGAGGGCCCGGTGAAGCTGCTCGGGGTCTGGTTCGGACCGGACCTCCAGGTGGAGAAGAATTGGGGCGAGGTGACGAGCAGGGTGTTTGCGCTGACCCAGAAGTGGGCCAAGTGCAAACTATCACTGAAAGGTCGGGCGGAGGTGACGAACGCTTACATAGCGTCCGTCATCTGCTACCGCCTGACCGTCGTGCCTTGCCCCAAGGAAAAGATCACCATCATGGAACGCATGCTCTTCCAGTTCCTCTGGAAAAAGCGGCCTCCCATGGTGAGGAGATCCATCTGCTGCCAGCACCCTTCGAAAGGAGGGCTGGGTATGCCGTGGCTGTTGATGCGTAGGCACGCATTGAGGCTACGGCATCTACAGGTATTCCTCACCGGTCAGCCGGTGTGGGCCCCGTTTGTGAGGCGAGCCTTCCCACAGCTCGTCTCACTCACCGAGCTGCAATCCTGGGTGAAGCAAAGACCGAGAAAACTGGGCAACTGGCACACCGAGTGTGCCCAGGCGCTCACGGCTATCTGGCAAGCGGACCCGACTGTCAGTGGAGAATCCACCTCGACATTCTATAGAGGGCTGGTGGCTAGCAGGGGCGACGACACCCTTGGAGAGTCGCTAGGCATGGAGGAGGACGAACTGGCCAGCCTGTTCGGTAGAACTTTCGGCCCGGGACCCATGGACAACTTCCAGAGGTCCCTAGCCTGGCAGTGTTACCGGGGGGCTCTGCCCGTTCGAGAAAAGCTCTACAGACACGGGCGCCCGGGCAGGGATCCAGCGAAAAAGATCTGTCCCAGATGCGTGAGCGACGAGGAAACCGTTGCGCATGCACTGGTACACTGCCCGGGCGTTGCCGATCTGTGGGGCTACGTCGAACGACTGCTGTCGCGTGTGGCGCCGATTCGATTAACCGCCGAGTCTGTGGTGAACATCAAGCCGCCTCCTCCCTTCAGAAACGAAGCAGAAGCGGTCTTTCTGTGCGTAATAGCCATGATGAAAGAGGTTGTGTGGTGGACGCGCCTGAAAGGTCTGAGGTCGGGTGACTTTCTCTCCGGCCATCACCTGGTTTACTTCTTCCGATACCACTTCGGAAGAAGGATCAGGATGGAGAGAGAAGTGCTTGGCCCCAGACAGTTTTATGAAAGGTGGGTGAAAGAAGCGAGAATGGCTCGTGTAAATGGGCCTTCTCTCTACATTGTTCTGTAGGTGAAGAAGTGAAGAGGAAAGGGGGAGCGCCTCCTCTCTGGGCTTCCCCTGCGAAAAGGGTTGCACACTTTTCGGGGGTATGTGCAATCCCGAACACGCCCCCTCCCTTTTGAGGACTTTTTATTATTATATTATTATTGTTATTCCTTTTTCTTTACTCGATTTATGTAAACTCCCCCACTGTGTATTTGTCCCCTTCTTTTGTGCCCTCGTGGCAAATAAATAGAAATCTATCTATCTATCTATCTATCTAACAATAACAATAACAACAACAACAAGACCAATAACGGTGACAACAACAACAATGATAACAACAACACCACCAACGACAACAACAACAACACAAACAAACAAAATTTCTCCTTCGCCGAGACGACAAGGAAAACCCTCGACTATCTGCCAGTAGATATAACAAAAGCGAAGGAGCTACTGGCGGATGCGAAAAAATATATAGTGTACGGGGAAAATGGTTCATTCACAATCCATTCCCCCCCGGAACTAAAAAGCCAGAGACTCCTAAACACGGTCATGTTTAGGACAATCTCGAACAAAAGTAAAAAACCAGCTCAACCATCACAGAGCGAGATAGAGCTGGTTTTAAAAGACGTCATGAAGGACATCACCTTCATTCAGAAGGATAGACTCTACGGGAGTCTATCCATTCTCATGAAGGACAGGGACACAGCAGTGAAACTGTCCATCAAACCAATCACATCCACCGCATACACCTTCTACCCTACGTACATGGGTAGAAGAACACAGAAAATAAAAATCCACACCATCCTGCCGATTATGGACATATGGTGGGTTTTGACAGGTTTTCTGGACCTGGAGGATGACATGCTGGTGTCCATGGGAAAGGCATCGGGTGACGCGTTCAGTGGAACGAGCCTCGAACTTGTAGTTCAAATGAGGCCCGAAAGGATCGCCCAGATCCCTGAACGCGTCATACTGGATGATCTAACCTTCATCAACATTACCGTTGAGGGTAGACGGCCCTCGTGTTACCTCTGCGGAACCAGAGGTCACCTGAGGGCTGTCTGTCCCCAACTTAATAAGAAAACCCCAATCCTGCCTACACCACCAACAACTGCACAACCAACACAATCACCACAACTACCACTACAAAAACAACCACCACAGCTCAAACCAAAACAAAACAATGTCCAACCCATCCCCTCCACTCAAAAAACAAAAACAATTTCCAAAACACCCGTACCGCAAACACAACCCGAAAATATACCCCTCCCCTCCAACGCGGAAGATGACCCTAGTTCGTCGTCAGACGAGGAGGAGCACTTCCACACAATCAAAAGAAAAAAAAGAAAACACACCTCAGACACACAAATGAAAAAAACCCCTCCCCAAAACATAACACTGACACCAACACAAAAGAGCTCACAACAGCAAACAAAAAACACCACACAAAAACAAAAACATGCATACACATACATAAATACAAGAAACAAAAAACTGTTAAACATTGTGTACAACAACAATCTAATAAAAACACAAGGGCCTAACTTCACCCAGGCAGGGGATTTCCCCCACCTCAAAATGATTAAGGCCCCACAGGACACCTATAAAACTTTAAAAAACAATTTTAAAGAGGACGTGGGTCCCCCCTGCGTCGGGCCCATTAACCGCGTCCTCCTAAAAAACTATCCCACCCCTCCCCAAACACCCACACAACTCCAAGCTCCCCAACCACACAACACACTGATGCCCCCACACTTCCACAAACCACCACCCCACCCAACAACCCATCCCCCACCCTAATGGAAATTGTGCAGCCCGATACCCGGGACGCAGAGAGGTAAGTGCCTTTTCTCTTCACCACCAACATGGCTATGCTAAGAGTAGGCTGTTTAAATGCGCGTGGCCTGGGCTCAACTTGGAAGCAAGCAATGCTTCTAAATGACCTCAGGTCACAACGTATAGATGTGATGGTTATTTGCGAGGCCCGGATCAGCAACGTGCGACAGCTGGCCCCCACCTTTGATGACTTTGAGATGCACGCATCTCTCTGTCAGCCCGGAGGTGGGGGTGGAGTTGTCGTTCTGCTGCAAAAACATCTGGGTCTCGCAACACAGATGGTACATTTGGACCCGGAGGGTCGACTAGTGGTTCTGGACCTTGGCAGTGGTAAAGGCGGAGCGTTTAGGTTGGTAGCCGCCTACGGCCCTTTCGGGTCAATGCGGCCGGACTTCTTCCATCGTCTGGAGACTTTTCTGGGGACGTCCCGCTCCTTGCTATTAGTGGGGGACTGGAATGGTATCCTAGATGCACGCTGGGACTACGTAGGGGCCTGCCCCGATAGAGAGGGGTGTAATAGCCTCAAAGGGTTAATCGGTCGATTTGACCTGGCCGATAGATATCGACTAGATTTTCCGACTGCGCCAACCTGGACTTGGGCAAATCGTAGCGGATCATCTAGGTCGTACCTAGATAGGTTCTTAGTTAGAATTAAGGATAAGGACTTTTTAAGTTGTCCAAAAATGCGCATGGTTGGCTATTCAGACCACAAATTAGTGACCTGCATGGTTAACCTTGACAGAACTCATAGACAGGGCCCCGGTTACTGGAAGCTCAACTTGTCCTTGCCGGCAAGTAGAGCCTACAGGAATCGGATTAGTACGTTAGTTAAGGAACGGTTGACTGGAGCGATCGTCAACAGCAGGTGGTGGGTATCTCTAAAGAGAGAGATTAGAGTAGTCTCGATAGAATTTAGTAAGGTTCTAGCTGCGGATAGGAATAGGAAGGAAAGGGAGCTAATAGATAGAGTAGAAGAGGCAATTAGAAGCGGCGACGTGGCCAGAGTGCTAGCGTCGAGAACGGCTTTGAGCCAGTTTTTCGACGCGAAGCACGAAGGCTGCGTTGTCCGAAGTAAAATACGTGCTCTAGGGAACGAGGGGACCAAAGCTGTTAGCTGGGCCCGCGTGACAGAGGCCAACAGTGGAACTAAATCCACCATCCGGTCTTTGCGAGACCTGGATGGACGGGCGATTCTTGAGCCTAAGCAGATGTGTGAGGCCTTTCAAAGGCACTTTGCCCGACTGTTCGGGAGGGGCGGGGAGCCGGTTGGGAACGTGGACTTCGGTCCATACCTCGACGGCCTGCCGCGCCTCTCGGACAGGGAGGCGAAGTCCTGCGAGGAGCCGATTTCGGCCGCTGAGATAGAGGACGTGCTGAGCCAATGCGGCAAACGCAAATCCCCGGGTCTCGATGGTCTTCCTTACGAATTATATCTAGCTATGCCGGACTTGTTCCCCGATCTCCTCGAGGCGGTCTACTGCAACTGGCAACAGAACGGGAGAATTCCCTGTACTGTGACCAAGGGCGTAGTCACGCTAGTGAGGAAGGACGAGAACAAGGGGGACGAAATAAGTAACTTCAGGCCCATAACTCTGCTAAATACAGAGTTACAGATTTTGGCCAAGGTGCTAGCAAAGAGGTTGGCGCTTGTCGTGGGCAACCTGGTGGGAGATGCGCAGACATGCGCTATCCCGTCCAGGTCCATCCATGACAACCTCCACCTCATGCGATACATCATAGAGAGGGTTGGGAACGAACCCGGCTTTAGTGGGGCTCTGATCAACTTGGATCAATCTAAGGCGTTCGATAGGGTCGACCATGGTTACCTGGATGCGGTGCTAGCGGCGGCAGGCTTCGGACCCGTTTTCAGGGGCTGGATCACTGCTATGCACAGCAGCCGCATCTGCTCTAGGGTCAAGGTGAACGGCTACCTCTCGGAGCCGTTCAAAATCGCGCGGTCCATCCGACAGGGGTGCCCTCTCTCCTCCCTTCTGTATGTGTTGACTCTCGAGCCACTACTGCGGAAGTTGGAGTTGTTGCAGGGCATCCCTTTGGAACCGGGATTGCGGAAAGCGGTGTCGGCCTACGCCGATGACGTGACAGTAATGGTGTCGACGGCCTCCGAAATCGAGGCGGTCGGCACCTTACTGGAGGAGTACGAAAAGTTCACAGGGGCTAAGCTGAACCGGGACAAGTCGATCGGTTTGCAACTCGGCACGTGGAGGGGCAGACCGATGCCCTCCGATGGCGTCGTCGGACGCTGGACGGAGGGCCCGGTGAAGTTGCTCGGGGTCTGGTTCGGACCGGACCTCCAGGTGGAGAAAAACTGGGCGGAGGTTACGAACAGGGTGTTTGCACTGACCCAGAAGTGGGCCAGTTGCAAACTATCCCTGAAAGGTCGGGCGGAGGTGGCGAACACCTACATAGCGTCCGTCATCTACTACCGCCTGACCGTAGTGCCCTGCCCAAGGGAAACCCTCACCAAGATGGAGCGCGCGCTCTTCCAATTCCTTTGGAAGAGGCGGGCTCCTATGGTGAGGAGATCCATCTGCTGTCAACACCCTTCGAAAGGAGGGCTGGGGATGCCGTGGCTAATGATGCGTAAACACGCATTAAGGCTACGGCACCTCTACGTATTCCTCACCGGACAACCGGTGTGGGCCTCGTTTGTGAGGCGAACCTTTCCCAGACTCGTCTCACTCACCGAGCTGCAATCCTGGGTCAAGCAAAGACCGAGAAAACTGGGCGCCTGGCACACTGAGTGTGCCCAGGCGCTCACCGCCCTCTGGCAGGCGGATCCGGTTATCAGTGGAGACTCCACCGCAACATTCTATAGAGGGCTGGTACGCAGCAGGTGCGACGACGCCCTCGGAGAAGCCCTAGACATGGAGGAGGACGAACTGGCCAGCCTGTTCGGTAGGACATTCAGCCCGGGACCTATGGACAACTTCCAGAAGTCCCTGGCCTGGCAGTGCTACCGAGGGGCTTTACCCGTTCGAGAAAGGCTCTACAGACACGGGCGCCCGGGTAGGGACCCCGCCAAAAAGATCTGTCCCAGATGCGTGTGCGACGAGGAAACCGTTGCACACGCATTGGTACACTGCTCGGGCGTAGCCGATCTGTGGGGCTATGTCGAACAACTGCTGTCAAGGGTGGGACCGATCCGGTTGACCACCGAGTCTATTGTAATGATCAAGCCGCCTCCCCCCTTCAAAGATGAAGCAGAGGCGGTGTTTCTGTGCGTAATAGCCATGGCGAAAGAGGTTGTATGGTGGACGCGTCTGAAAGGACTGAGGTCAGGCACCTTTCTCTCTGGCCAACAACTGGTCCGTTTCTTCCGATATCATTTCGGAAGAAGGATCAGGATGGAGAGAGAGGTGCTGCACCCCAGCCGTTTCTATGAAAGATGGGTGAAAGTGGCGAGAATGGCCCGTGTGAATGGGTCTTCACTCTACATCAGACTATAGGTGAGGAAGATGAAAGACCAAGGGAGCACCCCTTCTCTGTGCTCCTGAGGAGAAGGGTTGCACACTTTTTTCGGGGGTGTGTGCGACCCCCCAAGGCGCCTCCTCTCTATTGAGGATTTTGTTAAAAATTTTATTTTTTGTTATATCTTATTTTATTTTTATATTTTGTTATTGCCTCCTCCTTATTGAGGACGCCTTTTTGTGTAAACTCCCCCCTTTGTACTTGTCCCACTTTTGATGCCCTAGTGGCAAATAAAAGAAACATATCTATCTATCTATCTATCTATCTATCTATTTATCTATCTATCTATCTATCTATCTATCTATCTATCTATCTATCTATCTATCTATCTATCTATCTATCTATCTATCTATCTATCTATTTATCTATCTATCTATCTATCTACACACCTGTCTATCAATAGCTATCTATATATGTGTATTTACCAATGTATCTATCTTTGGACAAGAACAAAAATAACAACAACTAAGTACGAACCCCAATAGCAGTTTGAATATATATTGACCACTGTATCACGTGTTAATCCCTCCCTCCGCTTCTGAGACTTTCTAACTTGCTATAAACGCGTCAAGAAACAGTCCGTTTTTCTGAGGGGTCTCTTGATAAGCCGTATCAACCTCACAGCGATGATGCACTTTTAAAGTGCAGAAATCGGTACACACGGATCGGGAAACTGCAGTCGGGACTTTGAATAAAAAATAGGTATATTTTTGTCTATTATTTCCTCATATTTTGTAATTTGATATATATATATATATATAAGTTTATCCCGGGTTCAATCGAGGGTAACCACAGTAAGTAAAGTACTCAATACAAAGCAGAGTATACATATTTAATATTGAAAAGGCTTCTACAGGACTAGAACTGTTTCATTCAGGCTTCCGGATGATTTCTCCCGAATGAAACAGTTCTAGTCCTGTAGAAGCCTTTTCTATATTATATATCTATATCTATCTATATATATATATATATAAAAACAGGTAGAATTCCCAAAACTAATCAGATCAGAGCAAACAGCACGGACACTCTATCTCAAAATTATTTTTGAATAGCATTTAGAAATGCGCAACCGGTAAAAACTTAAAAACTTAAAACCACAACTGAATACTAACCCATACAATCACTAATACTCTTTTATTCCTAATTAAACCATTTTTCAACTGTGAACAATTTGTCAGCATTTTCTATTCCGTTTACCAATATATATATATATATATATATATATATATATATATATATATATATATATATATATATATATATTAGAGAGTGAGGTTTTTTAAATGAAAAAATGAAAAAAAAAACCGAGCTGTCCTACACGAGTGAAAGTATAAAGAAAAAAGATGAAATCGAAAATGCAACTGGTGTCTTTTTTTTTAAATATATTTATTTGGTTCCTTTACCGGTTTCGCAGCTCTTCTGCTTTTCAAAAGTAGAATTGAGATGGAGGGTTTGTGGGTTTTCTCACATCTGGTTGGTCTTTGAATGTTACTTCTGTTTTATATATAAATATATATATATGAAGAGAGAAAGAGAGATAGATAGATAGATAGATAGATAGATAGATAGATAGAGAGAGAGAGAGATAGTCATCGTAATTTATTGGATATATGTTTGATAGTGATTAAAGAAAATTTGAAAGAAAATATTCTAATTGATTTAAATAAATATAAAATGAAATACAGTGCTGGCCGGAGTAACAAGAAGAAACTGGCGTATTTAAATATCTTTACATGAAATGTAGTCAAAGAATTATTATTTGGTTAAAATGGTATGTTTGTTACATCAAGGTTTGTTACATCAAGGTGAGTATTTTGCAACTACATGATCCCAGGTTTAGTTCAGCAACCTCGTACTTTGTAAAAATATCTTTTGAGCTTGCCTTCTGATTAAAATTTGGTGGGGGCCCGTTACACACACACACACACACACACACACACACACACACACACACACACACACACACACACACACACAGATACCTATATATATATAGATAGATACATGTATATACATACAT
>OZ024743.1:260793971-260801471 GCA_964016885.1 Eledone cirrhosa | reverse complement strand
ACAATCCCGTCAATCTATCTCACTTGGTCAGGTTCTTTATTTCTTAGAATGAAAAGTAAAGTTAAAATCGGCGGGATTCGAACTCAGAACGATAGAGCAGAAATAATTGTCGAAATATTTAAAACGACGCTCTAATAATTCTGAAAATAGTTGTCAAATTTCACTGAAGTCCCACATTGAAAGATACGTGGAAGAATATATTTTTTGATAAGGAAAACGATGAGATGGTCAAGCCTGGCATGTTTTTGATCATAGGTCTGCTCGATCATGATTGATCTAAGACTAAACAACAACAACAACGATAATAGCATATTCATGCAAAAGCAAAAAGAATTTAAATGTTTGTGAGCAGATATAACGATTTCTTATTTATACGTAAGATATTCAGTGTGTGAATTATCGAGGCGAGATACAATCTACAGATCTATGTATGAATCAGTGATTGTTAACATTTTTTTCAATATTCTATAAATGATTTGTATTTAAAATTCATTCTCTCTTATTATGAGACTACATTCAATTCGATATTAAAATAAAAAATAAAACTAAAACCCAATGAAAACAAGAAATACAATAGGCTGTAATATCTATTATTAACAGCTTATTTTGAGTGCGTCTGTCTCAGCTTGCGTCCATTTTGTTTGTCAATGATATATATGCTGTAGCATTAGCAGCACAGTGTAGCTAAATGAAATAAGCTGTGTATGCTATTCCTCCTAAGCTGCCACCAATTCACATAAAAGCAGTCTAATCAATGATTAGCCATGCTTCATTCATTTCGCTGAGCCAGCTGTTACACTATGCCCCACCTTTACAAGAAATGTCACAAACGATGTTGCCTCTTTTGCTATAATGGATTCTATAACAACAAACAATTTACAACGTTGTTGGCATTCTCCTCTTCCATTTTGATTTCGTTTGATTTCGTTTGTTTTCTTTTTCTTTATCCAGATCCCACTCGATTTCCCAGTCTAGTTAGAAGTCGTCTGCCTTTCCAATATTGGAGAAACAGACGATGCAGACGTTTCATTATGGAACAATATATTATACATTTCTGTATCTGAACTATGTGAATGTTGACTCAACATTCCATTTGCCTAAATTCAGAAGAATAAGTGTCTATAATATAATTGTATGAAGGATAAACACAACTATTAAAGTTAGGAGTTCTTGTTCTTGTTTAGTTCCATATTAATCCTGATCCAGCAGATATACGATAATAAACACCCCAACTATAACAATTTCCGTCGTTTTAGAAGTGTGTAGGTCTACTTATCTAATGTAATTTACTTATTAAAAATGATGGCGTGCGATTTGGGGAGGCTTGGCTACTGTTTCTAGTAAATCAAATGACCACGTTTAAAAGAGACTCGTCGACTAGAAGAAGTGATTGAAACTATATTTAGTTGTGTGTTTACTCGTGCCCAGGTATTGGAAACTACTGGAAAAGATCTGAACAACAACAGCTACAACAACAACAACAACTAAAATCAGAGTTTCGACAGTGCAGCAGTTGTGTTATAAGAATAATATCGACCAATCGTTAGTAGAGTAAACATAAGTGGAGGTAATAAATCACAGATTCTGATTGTAGTTTCTTATACAAGCGAACGTCGATAAAAAAACGTTTACATTCCATTAGCGTTAGTTAGGGTACAGTAATTGTGTTAACATATCTGAGATGAGATTGTTTCCTTTCATGACATTTATTAAAGACGGGTCAAAGAGAAAATGAGATAAAATGAAAAACACACTGCTGACAAATAGCCCAATGTTCAAAATATGTTGATGGCGATCCGCAAGGACTACTTCAATTTCCATCGTCTCGTAAACACATTTTCACTTCATTTATGTCACCAACGGCAATTATCTCATATCATATTGTCTGTATTTAAAATCACAATGCATTTTATGATAGGACTGCGGCCTATATTATTAAATATCATGAAGGAGGATATCGAAACTTACATTAACGAGAGCTGTAAATTTAATTATTTTAATAGCTGCCCTGCTCTTTGGCATGTATTTAGTTTTTGTGTATATATATAGTTAAGAAATTAGATTACATAATGCTTTTTTATGCAGAATAAAGCCTAATAACTAATATAGTATTCAGCTATTCATATCCTTTAACAATGTATTTTTTAATACAACAATGATGTGAATTAGCGTTTCTATGCTAGAAGAAAGAGCAGCGAACCTTTAACACACACACACACACACACACACACACACACACACACACACACACACACACACATTATATATCTGTTGACAATGGAGACATACTCATGCTGACATTAAAATGGCAACAGGCCACTTTAGCGGTCAGGTATGGCGGCCTTGACCTCCGGTCCCCGATCTCACTAGCTTTGCCGGCGTATCTTTCGTCGGTAACCTCGTGCCGCGTCCTCGTCAGCAGGGTTCTTCAAAATACAACAGAACCCTCTGTATTCAGAGAACGTGAGGCCGCCTGTGAGACGTAGGACCGGCTGGGATTTAGCCCAGTGGACGTCCCTCCTCCTTGTCCTCCTGTTGACGTCAAGTTCTCCCAACGCACTTGGGATGCCATCCAGTGCAGCCTGGCCTCAGACAGGCTCACGCGCCAGCTCGACCAGCACCGCCTTGCTTGTTTTCGTGCGGCCTCCAAACACCTCAGTGGTGCCTGCCTCCATGCCCTGCCCTCCTTCTCCTCTGGCACGCAGCTAGACAATCATAGCCTGCGAATTGGCATTTCCCTGAGGCTCGGCCTCCGGATCTGCCAGCCACACCAATGTCGCTGCGGTTCCACCGTGGACTCTTTCGGCTTCCACGCGCTTTCCTGTCGCCACAGTGCCGGCCGCATTCCACGCCATGCTGCCCTCAACGAGGTCATTAAGCATGGCTTGGACGCTGCAAGCTTCCCTTCCCAGCTCGATCCGGTGGGGCTGGATCGAGGGGACGGCAAAAGGCCAGATGGCATGACCATCTTCCCGTTCCGCAGTGGCAAACCCCTCGTCTAGGATGCCACTTGCACCGACATTTTCTGCAGCCGAAACCTGGTGCAGTCTGCGATTGACCCAGGTTCTGCTGCACGTCAGGCTGAGGGGGCCAAACTCCTCAAATACTGGTCGCTCTCCGACAGGTTTGCGGTCGTTCCCTAGGCAGTGGAGACTTCTGGTGTCCTCGGCCCCAGGGCTACCTCCTTACTCACCACCATAGGCGCTGAGCTGGCCAGTCGCAGGTGTGAGCCCCGCGAATTGGAGTGGCTTTTCCAGCGCGTCTCCCTTGCCGTCCTCCGGGGAAACGCCTTCTCCATTCTGTCCGCCGGGGCTGTGGGTGGGCCCCATCGCGTACCGATACATTAGTTAAATACCATTCTTTCATCTGATATATATAAATGTAATTGTAAAAAAATGTAATTAGATCTATGGCACGGTATAAAAACATATGTGACAAACAAAATAAAAATTGTTTCATTCTCTTGTTTGTCAATCACATGATATGCTCTCTGCTCATTCCCGTTGGTCATGTGATAATATGTTTAATGTAACTCATTTTGTCGGAATTTCTCTCTCTTCCAGTGTTATCCTTTCTGTTTTCTTTCCCTCACCCCCTCTTCTCTCTCTCATTCTCTCCCTCATTATTTATCTCTCTCTCATACACATACACACACACACATGCACATATATATATATCCATCAATGGGCTCTGAACTCACGATGGGATCCTAGGGGCGCCGTCAGAACATATCTTGGGCTTTTAACCTAGGTGAAACCGACGTTTCTCCAAGTGAGACCACAGCCGATGTTTTCCAGGAAAAAACAACGCGCGCGAGGAAAAGCGAGATAGAGGAAGAATCGAACCCAGCATGGCAATGGTATTTTATTTTTCGACATTGAAAGGGTAAAAAGGCAACTTTGACAGAGGTAGGATTAGAACTAAAAGCACAGAGAGTCAGAATCAAGAAGTAAAGCATTTTATCCGACGTTTTAACGACTCTCTCATTCGTCGTTTTAAGACAAACGACAAAAGTCCTTCTATCACAATCACACAATGAACTAAGCACACGTAACAGAAAATAATACACACACACACACACACACACACACACACACACACACACACACACACACACACACACACACACACACACACACACACACATATCTATATATATATATATATAAGAACAAAAGATGGTTAAAGGAGTTCCATGTATTTTATTATGCGCATTTCAAAAACAAATATCATCATGCAATAATATTTGTGTTTTCATCAGATAAAACAGGAGGACATGATATGAAGGCTAAAAAACACTTGTGGATAGTTCAGTTTTAAATCAACATATGAGAAGTAGTTTTAGATTGATGTGTGATATTGGGAAAAATATTTTATTTAGAGGGTGGTGGTGGTGGTGGTGGAAAGGATGAAAAAAGAGGAGGAGATGAGAGTGAAGGTGGAGAGGGAGGAGTATAGTGAGGAAGGATGAGATAGGAGGAGAGATGGGTGATAGAGAGAGAGAGATAGTTTTTATAACTGAGAAAGATATATTGTTTTACATAGAGAGGTTGAAACCGTTGGAAGATAATGTATAAATTAAAAGAATTTGAAAATTAACGAAGAGAAAAATATGTGCGAAGAAAGAGAAGGAGTTAATATGTATTGAGAATAATGAGTTAGATGATAGGGAGAAAAGATAATGAATTGCGGATGAATATTCTAACGTCAAAAAAAATGTATATGTTTACGAAGGATTTTTATACGGTGATATAGAGTGTATACTCCAGTCCTACAAACTGTAGAGTGCTTCTTATCCGATATCTGCATTGCTTTATTGTACTACAATAAAACTCACCTCCTACATTATATATATATATATATATATGCAAAGTTTTATTTAAATTGTTGGGTTAACAACGAGTAAATATTTATAACTGATATAAAAGCACTCAACAAGTATTTGGAGTATATTTACGATATTAAATAAATGGAAACTATATTTATAAAACCATATTTATTTCATTATATATATTTCAGGGATATCATATTAAAAATATGTTATGCCTTCTTCAGACAAAATACAATATAAACAGTCTTATAAATAGATAGATTCGACATACCTTTCAACTTCGACTTCTATTTGAAAAGTTGATTTGGTAGTGGAAAAAATATTAGGGACAGTTATAGAAAGAAAGAAAGAAAAAACGAAGAAAAAGAAGAAATGCATGCAACTAAATAGAGAGAGATAGATATAGAGAGATAGATAGAGAGAAGAAATTCATGTAAAGAAACAGAGAGAGATATATAGAGAGAGGAAAAAACATTCATCCTCTGAGACACGTGACCTCTGCGCGGAGGAGATATTCTTTATACTAAAATCTAAAAATTCCCTTAATTTACGGACAAATTTATTCAGTTGCTGCAGACATAGATTGAACTCAACTTTTAAATATAAATATAAATTTAAAATGTAGTATATTTAATTTGATTTATAATTATTTATGAAACTCGCCGATAAATCTTTCGATTCCTTTTTATTTTAAACATTCTTCATGAATAATTAAACTACCCTAAAAGCTGATGCTCCAAATATATCGAATAAACTTTACACTAGATAAACTTCTATATTAAATATAAGACCATCTGTAGATCTAATGCGTATCCTAAACTCTTGGAATGTTTTCTGCTAGACAGGATTTGGTAAATAATTTTTGGTTTTGTTTGCTTTTGATTCTGATGCTTATAACGAACTTGGCAATATATTGTCAATTAACTTTGAAGGGTTGATCTCTGTGGTTGATTTGCGGGGCATACTATGTTTCATTTTTATTTTAATATTTTAAATATTTTTTTAATATTTTTATTTTTATTTTTAATATTTTTTTTATTTTTTGTTTTTTATTTACTTTTTGTTTCTGATATTTTTGTTGATATATTGATATCTGTTCTCTATTTATGCTTGAACGATAATCATGTAGAGTAAAGGCATGAATAGTATTGTTAAAATTAATGTAGACTCTATATATATTTGTGTGTATGTACACATATATGTATACTAGAATTTTTATAGCACAATGAGAATGTTTTCGTGTGAAATAGGAATTTGCAGAGCTGATCGCGTAAATTCACATGGATGTATATAGTATAAAATCTGGGATAACCTTCTAATATAAACCTATGAATTTTAAACTAGACATATGATCATTATTTTTCACACATTATTGATACGTGTCTCATTTATGAATACTGATATTTACATTATAATGCCTGTTTTATACGAATTGATATTTTTTACATTGATGATACATAGTGTTTTAAATCTGCCTCGTTTTTGTCTGGATATTTTTCTTTTCTCTCTATGTAACGGCTGTTTTCTCTCTTAACCACATATATCTCTCTCTACATTGATACTAGAGCTAAATAAATAAATAAATAAATAAATAAATATATCATTGATACGTCATTCAACTCGTGCACAACTACCTATTTTCTTTCTCTCTATCTCTATCTATATCTATCTCTCTATATTTTCTCTCTCTCTCTCTCTCCTCTCTTCTCTCTCTCTCTCTCTATCTATCTCCCTCTGTGTTTTTTCTTCTCTCTATATATCTCTCTCTGTTTCTTTACATGAATTTCTTCTCTCTATCTATCTCTCTATATCTATCTCTCTCTATTTAGTTGCATGCATTTCTTCTTTTTCTTCGTTTTTTCTTTCTTTCTTTCTATAACTGTCCCTAATATTTTTTCCACTACCAAATCAACTTTTCAAATAGAAGTCGAAGTTGAAAGGTATGTCGAATCTATCTATTTATAAGACTGTTTATATTGTATTTTGTCTGAAGAAGGCATAACATATTTTTAATATGATATCCCTGAAATATATATAATGAAATAAATATGGTTTTATAAATATAGTTTCCATTTATTTAATATCGTATATATATATATATATATATATATATATATATATATATATATATATATATATATATATGTATGTCAGGCCACCAGGCCACCAGTTGGTGCTACTGGTAATATGTATCCCAGTACAACCTGTCCCATGGTTGGGTCTTGGCGACTAAACTGGCAACCCCACCAAGGTTTCTTGGTGAGGAGGGTGACTTTGGACATCCTGCAGGACTAAAAACAAAACCTGTCAAAGGGCAAAGGAGCTCTTAAGAGTCAATGGCCATTCAAAATCACCGGGAGAGATGACCCCTTAGCCTTTGTCAAGGCAGAATTCTAGGAGAAGGAAAACTCTGATATAACACCTGCAACCCTGATGCTATCCAATGATGTTGACTTGTTCTTCTTTTTGGTAAATATCATCTTGGTTAAGAGAGTGGGACTGGCTTTGTGCAGTGCCTTTGCTCACTATAAAAGCTTCACGGCACAGGCATTGCTTTATATTTGGAGATCTCTCTGCACTTGTCGTCACATGGTACCATGGGCCCAGTACTATGTGTCAATAATTGTCACAAGTGTAGTGTTTGTACCAGAGTTTTCAAGTCGCTGGCT
>OZ024743.1:260786471-260788971 GCA_964016885.1 Eledone cirrhosa | reverse complement strand
TAATAATAATAATGGTTTCTGATTTAGGCACGTGGCCAACAACCTTTTGGGGAGGGGAAAGTCGATTAAATCTACCCCAGTGCATTACTGGTACTTTATTTTATCGACGCTGTAAGGATGAGAGGCAAAGCTAATTTCGGCGGGATTGGACTCATAATGTAAAGGGCCGCAACTCCATGCCGCGAAGCAGGGTGTTCGAAGCTCTATCGATTCTACTAATTCAATAATAACAACATTTAGGGGATTTTTAGATAACAAGTTAAGTCAAAAAATTTGATAAACAAGACGAACACAGAGATACAATAATACAAAATTTCCACGTTTGTTACGAAAGCAAAAAATTGTTTTAACATATGGCACGTTAGTACTTCACCAGGAAAGGGTAAAGTTCGGATAAAGAGCAGACCTTTAACATAATGTCCTTTGTATAAAAAAACTACCCCACCCACCACAAAATAAACGCTGATTTATTGCAATTTATAACATGAAAAGGGTTTTCAAGGTTGAAAATTCGAATAAAACCATATTTTTTATCATTCGTAATCTTGTCTGTCTGTCTGTCTGTATGTATGTATGTATGTATGTATGTATGTATGTATGTATGTATGTATGTATGTATGTATGTATGTATGTATGTATGAGTGTGTGTACATTATATACGACAATGTAACTGGACTGGGTCGAAATACTCACCTGAAAAATAAGGATGCCTGACAATTCCTTGTAGATGACTGTCATAAAGTGTGGCACCCCGAGGGTTGCAACCAGCACAGGCGACACCCTGGTTGCCCAAACTACACGAAGACTTGCTACATGCTACAGATGTTAGAGATGACAAAGATGGATGGCAGCTACTAAATGCACTGACAGACGTATTAATGGCCGCAGCCGCTGCGGAACCTGAAAAAGAATAAAAAATAGGAAATTTACATCTCACATCTATATAGTTTTTTCTGGCCTCTTATGAGTTTTCTTGTGTATTTTAATGATAGTGGCCCCTGCCATATAATGTTGTTACATCTCACACCCATGTAAGTGTAAGTTTATCTGGCCTCTGATGAGAATTCTTGCGTGTTTTAATGATAGTGGGTCCAGTAATATGATGTTGTTACAGTTCACATATATGTAGGTTTATCTGGTCTTCTATGAGATGCAGTCACATCGGTGGTTTCTTCTGTGTTTTAATGACAGTGGCCCCAGTTTTATAATGCTGTTACAACTCTCATGCATATATAATCCTGTTTCAGGTCAAGTTTGTGTTTTGGAGTATATACATAAAGATATATGAAACAAATCTGCCTTTCTCTCATTTGGATGTTCCCTTTTGCTGATGATGTTAATAAATACGAAACCAATAAGGCTCAAACATTTATAATTGAAACATTCATTATTTATTTTAACCTCTGCATTTATGTTTTAATAATTTTGTGTTATGTACCAATATTACATCTATATACACACCTATGATATCGACTTTTCTTGAGTACCTAAAACTCCTTATATATACATATTCAACGAGTGTAGAATATAATGCGTAGCTATAGTTATGAACGTTTTGCAAATTATCTGTAAAATACCTTACTTGCTCAAAGCTCTATCAGTGTGAAATAAAAATAACTCAAAGACTGCAGCCAAGCATAAGAAAAAAGTTATGTTCTGCTGATGTGGTCTAATAAGATCGAAACACATCTGGAGTTGTCACCATATTCAATTGAATTAATATTTTCTGCACCTCATTGCATGCGTAATTCAAATTTGTTTTAGTAATTAAGTTTCATTGCGCCTATATTTCCCTTCTCCTTACTGCAAATGTAAGTTTAATTAAAATGAATTTTGTTTGCTCACTACATTGTATTAGCACTCACTCAACTATTTCATTTCATGCAGATCGCATCTCTTGGTAATCTCTGTTGAAAGGATGCTGGTCGGGACTTCGGCACTCCTTCTGTATAGTCCACTGCAACGTTACTAAGTTCAACTCTCGAAATATCAGTCATTTATTCGCTGACACTCGTCAGTGAACACAAATATCTAACGACGTTACTGTTCACATATACATGCAATATTGAGGTCTGGCAGCCGAATATCCATCAAATAACATCACATATAATAGATATTTGGATAGTAAATCTATATTGTATAAACACATGGGTTGACCGCGCATAGAATGACTTTGATTTATAGAATTGCTTAACCAGGTTTGAGCTTTGTTTAAACAAGAACAACAGGAGGTGAATTGACACAAGCATTAGAGCATCAGAAGAAATGTCTTGCGGTATTTATTACGGCCCTAACTGAGGTCAACATGCTTTTCACTCTGCCGAAGTCGATAAATAATGCACCACCATTGCCTACATGGATGGTAAACATAATTCTTCACTCGGTTTGAGACCACAGCCAATTTCTTGAGTGCCTTTAACAGAGTCCAATTTGTTGTCAACGCTACCTTTACTCCTAACTAAGCTGTAAAAATATATTAAAACATGAATGCAACAAAGAT
>OZ024743.1:260761471-260771471 GCA_964016885.1 Eledone cirrhosa | reverse complement strand
ATATATATATATATATATATATATATATATATATATATACATATATATATATATATATATATATATATTTATATTCATATATATTTATATTCATATATATATATATTTATATACATATATATATATATATATTTATATACATATATATATATATATATATATATATATATATATATATATATATATATATATATATATACATATATATATATATATATACATATATATATACATATATATATATATATATATATATATATATATATATATATATATATATACATATATATATACATACATATATATATATATATATATACATATATATATATATATACATATATATATATATAACTTTTGTTATATCACCAGTCTGACGAGCAAATATATATACATATATATAATACATATATATACGTAAATAAATAAATATATATATATATATATATATATAAATGAATTAATAAAAATAATGAATAAAAACAAAGAAACAGTTCCTTATATTAAAAAATTCATCATTTTACGATCGTTTCTAGGATATATATGTGTGTGTTGGTATGTATATCATATAGATCTATGTAAAATTTTTACAAACTATCAGAGGGAATATACATACCTACACATATATATGCTGTCTTCAGAAATAATTATAATTGTTTATTGAAAAAAACCAACAAAGATTTAAATCGGTATATAATTATATACGAGGGGGTAAGAGAGGATCAGTTAATTATAATTTTATTCAACGTATTCCCTTCTCAAATTCACACACTTATTGTAGCGGGTCTTCAGATTGTCTTCAGATTCCTCTAAAAAGAACTCGGAAGGCCGGACCTCCAACTACGCTCTCACGATACCCCTATGTACACACACACAACCACACAAACACACACATATATACATATTCACACGTTGGAAAGATATCCGTAAAGAGATTAGCCCTTTGATCATCGCTGCGAAACAGAACACTTGTTTTATTAAATTCTTAACGAAACTATTGTGAGGTTGATCTCACTTTCTCACATGTATTAATAAAGTATAATGACAAACCAATGGTGCGTGACTGAATAACCAAGAGTGACTAGTATACCAATAAGCCAGCACGTGTTTTACTACACCGCCTGTTCTAAACAAACATCGTGTTGCTTGATTTAACAAGTTTATAATTTAATATAGATCAACGTTTGTTTTTATATTGGGAAGTAGTTTGGCGAAACTTAGCATCTTGTTTCTTGTTTACACTCAAGCTGCTTTGGGATGAGCTAAGATATATAATTTTTTTCTACTTAGTTACGAAAAGAAGGACAGTGTCCATGGCCCAATGTGGGCCCTCGGAGACTGGTGTGAGGTAGAGAGAGAAGATGGAAGGTATCTTCAAACAGCAGACTTGACACGAATGCTTGCAACAGAGTCGACCTCACTAAAAACACCCTTTAGCCATGTGGTGGGGTTAAATTCTTATATCCAAGTAGGCTATGACAAGACTTAAATTCAAAAACAACAAAGAGCCGGAACAAATTCCACAGGGCTTCTTTGCACTCGCTCTAACGATTCTACCAACCCACCACCCTAGACAGGTACTATATTTCATCGACCCCCGAAAAGATGGAAGGCAAAGTCAATCTCAGTGGGATTTAAACTCTCCAGTGCAAAGAGGCGGAAGAAATATCGCAAGAAAGTGTTTCCCACGCTGTAATGTCTCTGACAATTCACTTTTTATATGTTTTCTTGATTAATTCATTAGTTATCATTTGCTCCTCTATTTCAATACTTTATTTTCAGCTATTTGGACACACATCTATTTATTACAAAGGTTCCCAGCTGTTGTCTCTTACAAGGACCAATTTGTATTTAAAGGATTTTTCCCACGGCTACAATTATACCCCACCTATATTTCCAAACAGTGAGAAAATTTAGAGAAAAATTGATGCTCTGTAGCAGGAACCGATTTAGACTTCGGGGAGCCCGGGGCGTTCCAGGTTTTGGGGGCCCCTCATACAAAAAAAAATTAGAATTTACACCAAACCCCCAATTTTACAAATCATTTCGGCTGGCGTAAGTAATTGGAATTGAAAAATTATACATACAGGTATTAAATTAAAAAAAATCTAACCATCCTTATTTTACGTCCACTTTCCACACTGGCATGTGTTGGATGGGCTGTCATAGTCCGAGACCAGACATATTTAGCATGGTTTCTGTAGCTGGATATCCTTCCTAACATAACCACTTTAGAGTGTTTACTGGGTGCATTGTTTTTGTGATACCAGCACAACCAGCGACATCAAATACTTTTTAGTAGAACATTGTTTTGATAACAACCTAATGTCTTTGATGAATGTTGCCACGATAAGGATATTAAATACTTGTTGTTGACTCCTCGTAACAAAATTACATCAGGATTTCTCACCAAAAATGAAAACATATATCTTTTGAATATTTTGAGATGCTCTGAACACTTATTTGTTTTGCTAAATGATTAATACAGAGCTGGGTGTAGACTACCACAAAACTGTTTTGTGTCGGAATATATCAACAAGGTCGTTGTCGTGGCCGCCGTCGTCGTCGTCGTTGTTGTTGTGGATTTCCATCTAAGCCTTAATTCAGCAAAGCTATGATGAACTATGTTCAAGCTGTGATTAATTAACTTTATTTAAGGCAGGAGTCAGCAACAGGTGAGCCATTGAATAGTTCAGGCTTTGTATGTAAGATATCATATAACACAGATGTATACATATGGGTCAACGAGGTGGACTGTGTACCACTTTAAACATTTGTATGATATATGAAACATGTGGGTCGTAGGCAAATCTAAAAAAAACACCAAAAAACGGAAGACCGAATCTCCTCAGTTGGCCATTCCAAAAAGAGGTTGATGATCTCTGGCTTAAATTATAAGGAATCCGGCGCCTTTGTTTAACTCTTAAACTTCAACAGAAAATATCTAAAAATGAGTTTGTTAATTCAAATGTTTATAGTATCTTTACTGGTAGACAGATTATTATAAAAGTTGTAATATTCGACTAAAAGTTCTATTATTATTTATGCGGGTGATTGGCAGTATCGGTAGAGGGTCGGACGCCATGCTTTGACGCATAGAGTTACGGCCCTTGCTATTCTGAGTTCAAATCCTGCCGAGGTTAACTTTGCCTTTCATCCTTACGGGATCGATAAAATAAAGTACCAGTAATGCACAGAGTAATTGCTGGCCTTGTGCCAAAAGTAGAAACAATTATTTAATGTCATGTAGTCATAGTGCAGTTTTATACTTTCAAGAATGTTTTGCTAATGCAGTTCCATGCGGTACAAGGATATGAAGAATTAAAGTATAACTTTAGTATTAGATTACTTTTTACAGCCTATAGAGACACAACATTGTTGCAAAACGTTACAGCAGAACTATTACCAAATAATCTCCCAAGCATGCAATAACATTGTTATTTGATGTTATGATGAAATATCATAGCAGCTGTAGTATTTACTAGGGGGTCACTTTTACTATTTACTATTTACTATTCGTCACTTTTTATTTAAAAGATGACTAAATAAGGAAAGGGCTCCCTTGGATCATGTATGACCATGGGTTATGCACCAATGACTAACTAACTATGTGTTTGCCTCTGTGAGATACAAGCATAGGCAAGGTGTTTTGTGGAAAACCCACATCGCCCATATATGTCAGTCTCCCCTCTCCACGACACCGATGGTGTGCAAGAGAAGTGCAAAAACCGATAGCTAGACACCAGTGTTGTCGGAACTTGTTTTTCAAACTAAGGGACTGGAGCAATGTGAAATATAATATTTTGCTCAAGGACCAACGCATAGCTCGGTCGAGGAATCGAACTTACGACCTTACGATCATGACCCGAGCACCCTGAACACCAAGTCAGTTGCCGTCACAAAAATAAATAAGTACCTATTTTTTGAGGTGGAAATAAATATGAATGTATTAATTCACTTTCTTTTTCTGCCGAATTGGTTAGATTGAAAATTATTTCTACCTCAAAAACTGTGAACTCATCAAATATTTTCCTCTTTTCCTCCTTTTTCTCCCTATCCATTTGTTTAAGTAAGTAGCACGTTACAGAAAACACAATTCTAATATATGTTAAGTGTTAGATATAATTCAGCGCGCGCGCGCAGTGTGTGTGTGGTGTGTGTGTGTGTGTGTGTGGGTGTGTGTGCGGGTGTGCGCGCGTGTGTATGCGTGTGTGTATTCAGAAATACGAACGTATATCAATGAAAATGACCTTCCGCATTCTGTGTGGTTTGTGTTACTTGATGACACTACTACAGCCGCCACTCTCAATCGACTATCCTTGTAGCATGTATCATGCTTTCACTAAGGGGTTTAAGAGCCTATACATTCGCTAAGGGTTTAGGGGTTCATGCAATCGCGAGAAGACATAAACATTTTCAGAACCCTCTCTTCCTTGATCCAGCTGAACAGTTAGAATGCGACAACTGGAAGGGGAGAGAGGGTTGCACCAGCAATGGGTTGGGGACTTCTGTAATGACACGGTTAGTATGAAATGTTCAGTGAAGCTTGAGCTGGATTTGAACTTAGAGCGCAAAGAAACGGAACAAATATCCAAAGCTTCACTAAATTAACCACCTGACAGCTGATGATACTGTAATATATTTTAACTATATTGTCTCTTTGGCTGTCAGAATACTCAGGTTTCGTAATGTATGAACATTTAAAAATATTTTTCATCAGTGATATGGTATGAAAAAAATATAAATATTAAAACCATTTTTATAATTGGAGATCATTGAAACTCAGGGACGTCCAGAAAACAACGAACGGGGGCTAAATACTTATTCAACCAGTTAGAACTGGCGACCTTTCAAATCACCTTTTACCGTTCATAAAAACAACAACAAAAACACTTTGAATGTTGTAATCACAATACGTGAAAGAAATGTGTTGGTCACGGGTGAAATGCCAATAACAACAACACTAAAGTGAATTGAAAACTGAAAGGTGCTGAAACAAGGAACTATGTATGAATATATAAACAAAGAATTTAAAGAATTTTACAGCTGAATGGTTCCGATGAAAAAGAATCCCATTCTCGTCACACATATATACACACATACATACACATAAACACACTTGAGACACACACAGACACACACGCAGAGGCACATACAAACCTACCCACATGCATACACACGCAGACGCACACAAATTAGTAATGGTTGAGGAGACATATAAACAAAAGTGTCCCAGTGGTGATCCAGTGGTGATCAGCCGATCTTTTTTTTTGGTAGAGTAATACTCTATTAAACGTTGCATTACCAAAAGTGTCCTTTATTTTTAAAAAGAAATTAAGGTGCTATTTAAGGGTCATTTTGTTGCTATTTCTACAGAGCAGTAACTCTCAAACTGGTGGCACGTGGTGGCTCCCAGGGGCAGAATTATAAACAAGGGACAAACTGAGAAAGAATAGTATACATTGTGTATATATCAAATGAAATACCAATATACCCAACTATAGTGTATATTATATATATATATCAAATGAAATACCAATATACCCAACTATAGTGTATATTATATATATATATCAAATGAAATACCAATATACCCAACTATAGTGTATATTATATATATATATCAAATGAAATACCAATATACCCAACTATAGTGTATATTATATATATATCAAATGAAATACCAATATACCCAACTATAGTGTATATTATATATATATATATCAAATGAAATACCAATATACCCAACTATAGTGTATATATATATATATATCAAATGAAATACCAATATACCCAACTATAGTGTATATTATATATATATATATCAAATGAAATATCAATATACCCAACTATAGTGTATATTATATATATATATATCAAATGAAATATCAATATACCCAACTATAGTGTATATTATATATATATATATCAAATGAAATACCAATATACCCAACTATAGTGTATATTATATATATATATATCAAATGAAATACCAATATACCCAACTATAGTGTATATTATATATATATCAAATGAAATACCAATATACCCAACTATAGTGTACATTATATATATATATATCAATGAAATACCAATATACCCAACTATAGTGTATATTATATATATATATATCAAATGAAATACCAATATACCCAACTATAGTGTATATTATATATATATCAAATGAAATACCAATATACCCAACTATAGTGTATATTATATATATATCAAATGAAATACCAATATACCCAACTATAGTGTATATTATATATATATATATCAAATGAAATACCAATATACCCAACTATAGTGTATATTATATATATATATATCAAATGAAATATCAATATACCCAACTATAGTGTATATTATATATATATATATATATATCAAATGAAATACCAATATATCTAACTATAGTGTATATTATATATATATCAAAAGATATGACAATATACCCAAATATAATGTATTCTGTGTATATATCAAATGAAATATCAATATAGTGTATACTATGTTTATATCAAATGCAATACCAATATACCCCAACTATAGTGTATACTATGTATATATCAAAAGAAAAAGCAATGTACTCAACTATAGTGTATACTATGTATATATCAAAAGAAAAAGCAATGTACTCAACTATAGTGTATACTATGTATATATCAAAAGAAAAAGCAATGTACTCAACTATAGTGTATACTATGTATATATCAAAAGAAAAAGCAATGTACTCAACTATAGTGTATACTATGTATATATCAAAAGAAAAAGCAATGTACTCAACTATAGTGTATACTATGTATATATCAAAAGAAAAAGCAATGTACTCAACTATAGTGTATACTATGTATATATCAAAAGAAAAACCAATGTACTCAACTATAGTGTATACTATGTATATATCAAAAGAAAAAGCAATGTACTCAACTATAGTGTATACTATGTATATATCAAAAGAAAAAGCAATGTACTCAACTATAGTGTATACTATGTATATATCAAAAGAAAAAGCAATGTACTCAACTATAGTGTATACTATGTATATATCAAAAGAAAAAGCAATGTACTCAACTATAGTGTATACTATGTATATATCAAATGAAAAAGCAATGTACTCAACTATAGTGTATACTATGTATATATCAAAAGAAAAAGCGATGTACTCAACTATAGTGTATACTATGTATATATCAAATGAAAAAGCAATGTACTCAACTATAGTGTATACTATGTATATATCAAAAGAAAAAGCGATGTACTCAACTATAGTGTATACTATGTATATATCAAATGAAAAAGCAATGTACTCAACTATAGTGTATACTATGTATATATCAAATGAAAAAGCAATGTACTCAACTATAGTGTATACTATGTATATATCAAATGAAAAACCAATGTACTCAACTATAAGGGCGATCACGAACTAATAGGCTCACAAAAAATTTGTAAAGTAATTTGCTATAATAAATAATTGTTTCTATCTTTGGCACAAGACCAGTAATTACTCAGTACATTACTGGTACTTTATTTTATCGACCCCGTAAGGATGAAAGGCAAAGTTAACCTCGGCGGGATTTGAACTCAAACCGTAATGGGACGTAACTATGCTAGAATACTGTAAAAGTATAATAGCGAAAAAATACTAGATGACAAATGAGGGCAGAATAAAGGAAAGTTGGGATGTTGAGCTGGGACTCTGAAAACCACTGACATATTGAGTCCCTACTTAAATCAGTTTTATTGAGTAGTTCCTACAGATTTAACCACATTTGATTGTATTCATTTATTGTGTATAATTAGCATGCACCCACACCTGAAATAAACAACACCTGTTAGTAATAAACTGACGACAAGTTGTTATTGTTTAGCTGCAGGTGAAGCCAGATAAGTAAAAGGAATGCAAACCTAGGCTATCCCTCATATATTTCTAGTCCTTCTTTCATCCCTGGAAATACATTATTAATGTGTTCTTCATAGTAGGATATAATTTGAAGATGATTATAACTGCTATTTCTAGCATGTGAAATGGAAGGCTCAGACAAAGTAAAGTCAACCGTTTCATGAATTAGATAAACAGAATGACTTTTAAAGTAGAATATTAAAAGAACTTTCTCTACCTATTTATCAGAGGATTTGGAATAATATCTATCTATCTATCTATCTATCTATCTATCTATCTATCTATCTATCTATCTATCTATCTATCTATCTATCTATCTATCTATTTATATATATATATATATATATATATATATATATATTGTATATAATATATATATATATAATTATATATATATATATATATATATATATATATATATATATATATATATATATATATATATTGTATATAATATATATATATATAATTATATATATATATATATATATATATATATATATATATATATATATATATATATATATATATATATTGTATATAATATATATATATATAATTATATATATATATATATATATATATATATATATATATATATATATATATATATATATATATATATATTATATATATTATATAAACGTAATATAAACATATATGTGTAATACACACATACACACTCACACACTCACACACACATACACACTCACACACCCCCCCACACACATATACATACGTACATATATAAGTAATATATACATAAGAATTGTCGCAGATTCCAAGCTTTAGAAGGTCATCAATGGAGTGGAAGACTAGACATGCCTTCAATCGGATCTGCTCGTTGCTATCCGATGGGCGACAAAAACAATAAATATACTACTAAATGAGGATAAATGTGCGTTAATCCACTTTGGAAAAGAGTATACATTGAAGCTACACATATTCTCTTCCGTCAGGTGATGCATCAAACAACACTAGAGACCTTGGAGTAATTGTTGGTAACAACTTAAACTGGAGTACTCCCATAAACAACAAACTTGACTTATCCCGCAGGATGTGTTCCTAATCTACTCTTCATTTTCCCGGCCACACCTTGAATACTGTTGTCCACTGTGCATCCCAGAAGTCAATTATAAAATAGATAGAAGGTATGACAGACCTTGACAATTTGGGTCGACTAGAAAAACTCAAACCCTACCCTTTCCAACGCCGCTGTGAGCGCTACATCATATATATGATGTGAAAAATATTCCATAAATATTGCCCAAATGTTGATATCACCTTTAAAATGCACCCAAGGCTTGGTCTTCGTGCTATCCGCACACTACGAAATAAACCTCGCATCTCATACCAAGGATTCTCCTCAACTGGCCTGTTAATATAATTCCAAAATACATCAAGACAGAAACAGATCCCATAATATTTAAAGGCTCCCTGGACAAATTCCCCCAAGAAATCTCGGATAAGCTCCCTCCACCCGGATATGTCTCCAGGTATTTCTATAAAAGATCTAATTGGTAAAACATACCTTTTGAGAAAGCGCTCATAAAAACTAGGAACGTAATATATAGCATAAGATGTACGGAAGGACAGTGTAGGAATAGGAACAAGATTTACATAGGTGAGACGGCTCGTAGCGAAGAAGAAAGGATAAAAGAACACTGGCGAGAACTACAATCATCGGTACTCCACTGAAACATGGAGACACACTAGAAAACATTGAGATAAAAGTGATATCCACACTCAGAACAGACACAATCCTCTGACAGATTACGGAAGCGACACACATAAACGAACTCCAAACAAAACTAAACAGAAAACATGAATGGAACAATCTCACTAAAGGCAAGATAAAGACATACAGAGACACACAAGAACAACATTAATAAAACAGACATACACAAATAGAATAAGTAACCAGTAAACAAATAGATAAATAAATAAATATATGAAAATAGATAAATAAATAAACAAAAATACACACAAACATACACGCAAACAAACCCGGATATAACGCATGCGCAGCCCAAGAACACAGCCCCCCAAAACAAGATGGTGTAGAACAGAACAAAGGAGAGACAAAATAAC
>OZ024743.1:260738971-260741471 GCA_964016885.1 Eledone cirrhosa | reverse complement strand
TAAGTACTATATATATATATATATATATATATATATATATATATATATATATATATATATATAGTACTATATATATATATATACTAAGTACTATATATATATATATATATATATATATATATATTAGAAGCAGTGAAACGTATGTAATATATATATGTGTATATGTAACATATATATGTGTGTGTGTATTTATATATATACATATATATATATATATATGTGTGTGTGTGTATTTATATACATACATATATATATATGCATGTATGTATGTATGTATGTAATGTGTCAAACCCGGGGCTATTTGTAATCCCGATTCTGCTAAGTATATATGCATATATATATATATATATATATATATATATATATATATATATATATATATATATATATATATATATATATATACTTATATATAAATACATACATAGTATATATATCTGTATATAATTATGTATATCTATGTATATATATATATTATATATCCAAAATTAAATTAAGGGTGTCATGTCCGAGAGACATGCGCCATATCCACTGTAGAATAAGCTCAAAGATTCCAATGAATAGATCCGAGTATTTTATATGAACTATTATCCCCTGTGATTGTTTCATGTGTTTATTTTAGATATATATATGTCAATCAATTTCTAGTTGATATATATATATAATGTAGATGCATATATACATATATATCATTGCCATGTGTTTTATAACATAATAATTGTTTCTACTATTGGCACAAGGCCAGCAATTTACCAGTACATTACTGGTACTTCATTTTATCGACCCCGTAAGGACGAAAGGCAAAGTTAACCTCGGCGGTATTTGAACTCAGAATAGCAAGGGCCGTAACTCCATGCATCAAAGCATGGCGTCCGACCCTCTACCGATACTGCCACTTCAATAACATAATAATAATAATTGTTTCTACTTATGGCACAAGGTCAGCAATTACCCAGTGCATTACTGGTACTTTATTTTATCGACGCCGTAAGGATGAAAGGCAAAGTTAACCTCGGAGGGATTTAAACTCAGTAATAATAATAATTGTTTCTACTATTGGCACAAGGCCAGCAATTAACCAGTGTATTACTGGTACTTTATTTTATCGACCCCGTAAGGATGAAAGGCAAAGTTAACCTCGGCGGGATTTGAACTCAGAATGGAAAGGGCTGTAACTCAATGCGTCAAAGCATGGAGTCCGACCCTCTACCGATACTGCCAATCTAATAATGATTTCTGATTTAGACATAAGTTCAACAATGTTGATTGAGGAGAATGTCGAGCAATTTAAATAATAATAAAGACCAGCGATTTTAAGGGAGGGGAAAGTCAATCAAATTAACGTTAGTGCATTACTTGTGCTTTATTTATGGACATTGTAAGGATGAAAGTTAATAATAAGTAATATTGTACCGATTCCTTGATAGAAGTGGAATAAGTCAGAGCATTGCAAAATATAACACTTTGCGGAACAGCAAATATCCTGTGGAAAGTACTGTTTATCTTAGATTACATAACTTGGTGCAGTCTATTAAATAACCCTGTGTTGATAAGATAATCATTGTGCATAATAATAATAATAATAATAATAATAATAATAATAATAATAATAATAATAATAGTAATGAAATACATATACAGATATATATATAAATAATATATATATAAATAATATACATACATACATATATATATATATATATATATATATATATATATATATATATATATATATATATATATATATATATATAAGCAAAAGGGATATGGTTTTATAAATATAGTTTCCATTTATTTAATATCATTGAATATATATATATATATATATATATATATATATATATATATATAATAGATACTATAAAGAGAACTTACCTTGTTTCGGTGTTGTGTCCGGTGCCAGTATTGCGTTCATTCCAAATTTAAGGAAAGGTGTAGCGACACTTCCACCGCCTCCTGCAGCCATGTTTCCAACTGAAGAGCCTGTACTTTGGCAAGAGGGTGTCGTCCTACCAGCCACCGATTCTCCCGCGGCGGCGGCAGCAGCGTGCGCAGCCGCACAGGCAGCCGCCGCTGCAGCAGCGGCAACGGCCGACCGCGCCGCCGCCGCCGCACTCACTGCACCTACCATCGTTGTGCTACCGTTGTTGTGATGGTGGTTGTGGTGGTAACTACGTCCCACGTTGCTTTCACAGTCAAAACTACCTACATTGATGTTGTTGCTGTTGCTATTGTTGTTGTTGTTGTTGTTGTTGTTGTTGTTGCAGACTATACCAGCCCCACCACCCTCACCGCCGCTACCGTCTCCGTCAATGCCGACACCGACACCGCCACCGCACACTCCTACCATTCCCATCACGTCTATACCGTTAATACCACTACTGTTGCTATTACTATTATTATTGCAATTACCACTACTACTACTACTGCTACTACTACTACTACTATTACTACTACTGCTGTTGCAACCAACACCGTCACCGCCGCCATTACCAGGAAT
>OZ024743.1:260671471-260728971 GCA_964016885.1 Eledone cirrhosa | reverse complement strand
AAAAGGACTTAAAATTAACCTGGCTAAGACCAAAGTACTAGTTTGTAGGAAAGAAAACAAGGCGGCGGTCCCTTCTGGGAAATGGTCGTGCTCGGTGTGTAGGAAAGGCGTAGGTAGAAACTCCATTTTATGTCCTAAATGCAAAGTATGGGTGCATAAAAGATGTAGTGGGATCACAGGTAAGCTAACTAAGAACATAGATTTTACATGTGGCCGGTGTTCTGGTGCAATAAGTAGCAGCAAGTGCCCACAAAATACTAGCTCTTTCAATTGCGCAGAGGGTTCTATAGAAATAGTGGACAGCTTCCGTTACCTGGGCGATAAAATCAGCAGTGGGGGAGGGTGCTCTGAAAGTACTGTAGCTAGAGTCAGAACTGGTTGGAAAAAGTTCAGAGAGCTTATACCACTATTAGCTGCTAAAGGGTTCTCCCTAAAAATGAAAGGCAGGTTGTACGATGCCTGCATACGAACAGCAATGCTGCATGGCAGTGAGACCTGGGTATTGTGTGCAGAGGATATACGCAGACTAGAGAGGAACGAAGCTTGCATGCTCCGCTGGATGTGTAACAGTAATATACGTGAACGGCAAAGCATAAACGAACTAAGGAAAAAATTAGAGATAAGAGGGATCAGATGTTGTTTACTCGAGAGAAGGTTACGTTGGTATGGACACGTGATGCGCATGAAAGTCGATAGCTGTATAACAAAGTGCAGGGCAATAAAGATAGACGGTAGTCACGGAATAGGCAGACCTAGAAAAACCTGGGACGAGCTGATAAACTCCGACATCACACACTTACACCTCTCCAAGACAATGTCACTGGACCGAGACCTTTGGCGGTACTCAGTAACAGAGAAGACCCGCCTTACCTAAATATATAGTAAAACCTACTCCAGCCAGTAGGCATCTCTAACAAAATACACCCCGTCCCACCACCACCACCACCACTCCCACCCCATCCACACCACCCCGTTCTATGTAAAGTTATGTTGGTGCCGCGCCATCGAGGCCGAAACAAATGAGATCGTGTAGGTGTCACGACAAAAAAACACACAGTCCACGCTGTAATGTGGCCGTGTAGGCAACACGGTAAAAACCTCCCAGACCCACACTGTAAATGTGGTTGGTGTTAGGAAGGGCATCCAACTGTAGAAAACCTGCCAGACAGTCCTATGCGAGCAAGACAATCACTCTTGCCTCAAGTGGGACTACCCCCTTCCAAACCCATGCAAGCGTGGAACACGGACGTTAAACGTTGATGATGATGATGATGATGATATATATATATATATATATATATATATATATATATATATACACACATATATTTCGTTTCTGAATTTGTTTAGCAAGATTCTTTATCTGAAAACGTATGTTGAAACCGATATTGTTATACTTTAGGAGGGTCATGTTACCAATACACTTTGACAATATATGAACAACCATCCGGTTGTGGAACCAACCAACCAACCAACCAGAAATTTATAAAATTTATGAAATTTATATTTATAAAATTTATAAAATTTATAATAAATTGAAGTGAAAGAACTGGTGCGTGTGTTTCTCATTGGCAACATGACTCTCCCAAAGTATAACAATATACACATATATATATATAGTAATAATTGTTTCTACTTTAGACACAAGGCCAGCAATTACCTAGTGCATTACTGGTACTTTATTTTATCGACCCCGTAAGGATGAAAGGCAAAGTCAACCTCGGCGGGATTTGAACTCAGATCGTAAAGGGACGTAACTATACTGGAAAGCATGGCGTCCGACCCTCTACCGATACTGCCAATCCACCATAGTAATAATAATAATAAATGTGAACACTAAAATCCAAAGAGGGTTCGATAAGGATAAATATATATCAAATTTATAAAAACCATAGAGCAAACATTATTAAAATAGATTAAAGTTTAAGCAAAGAATCACTGCTTTCACCCTTAACGGGATCTGAAACTAAAAAAAAAATCAATCTGTGAACGCAGAAGCAAATATTTCGAAAGACGATACTTTGGTTCGTGGAGACGTTCTCTGGCAATGAACAGAAAAAAAGCGAAGATAATACGTCGTTATGTGGAGCGCTGAGAATTACACGCAAAGACAAAACCACGTTAAAATAAAAAAAAATAGTCATTAGACTAATATTCTATTTAGGAAACCGAATGTTGCCGAGGTTAACTTTGCCTTTCATCCTTACGGGGTCGATAATGTAAAGTACCAGTAATGCACTGGGTAATTGCTGGCCTTGTGCCAAAAGTAGAAACAATTATTATTATTATTATTATTATTATTATTATTGTTCTTTGAGTCTCAGTCATCGATGTTAGTTAACTGGAAAGTTTGTTGAAATGAATGAATATCAAGCCACTACCTGCAGCCTCAGATATTCAGGACGTATCGGAGAGTTCTTGCTGTTCCCAGCAAGCATGCCTTTTGAAGCATTCCAAAAAGCGTGGCGGTTATTATTATTATTATTATTCTCGGCTTCAGAGTTAAGAATAAGGGTTTCTTATATAGGCACAAGGCCAGCAATTTTTGGGGAGGAGAAAATCGATTAAATCGACCCAGTGCGTGACTGGTACTTTAATCTATCGACTCCGTAAGGATGAAATAAGAATAATGTAAATAAATTAGTTGAACGAAAATAAAATAGGTTGTTAAAATCATAAAAGTAATAATAATTAAATATATACATACACACATCTATATATGTACATACACGTGCATACTCGAAAACACACGCCATACATACATATACATGCACAACACATAAACACGCGCACACGTACGTAAACGTACCCACACACATACGAACGTATACACCAAATACACATATATATATATATATGTGTGTATGTGTGTGTGTGTGTGTGTGTATGTGTGTATAAATATACGCGCATAAATGCGTATATTACTCACACACATACCTACACGTAAATACAAATATGTTCAACAAACGTACATATACCAAAACCCTATGTACACATATACACAACATACATACGCGCAAACACACATACACACTCATACATAGACATATATACACATATACATACATACATATATGTGTATATAAAAAAACACCAATATACATATACATATATACATATACATACATATACACTCGCCCACATATACAAACATGCGTTAACAGATTGATTTTGTTTTAGTTTCAGAAGATCCCGTTAAGGGTGAAAGCAGCGATTCTTTGCTTAAAATTTAATCTGTTATTTTAATATATATATATATATATATATTAGTAAAAAGGAAAAGAAAATGCTGACAAATTTTTCCCAGTGAAAATAGTTTAATTAGGAATAAGTATAAATTAGTAATAAGTATTAGTTAGTATTCAGTTTTAGTTTTAAGTTTAAGTATTCAGTTTTAGTTTTAAGTTTTTCCAAAACTGATCAGATTAGAGCACAAACCACGAGCACTCTATCTCAAAATTATTTTTGAAAAGCATAAGAAATGCGCAACATGTAAAAACTTAAAACTAAAACTGAATACCAACCAATACTTATTACTAATTTATACTTATTTCTAATTAAACTATTTTTCACTGGGAAAAATTTGTCAGCATTTTCTTTTCCTTTTTACTAATATATCACAACTCGTGTGTCACACCTCTATTTTAAAAAGAAAGAAAAAAAAAAAAAAAAAAATATATATATATATTACAGTGTTATATATCGTATATATATATAATAAGTAAGTGTATATATGCATACTTATATATATGTTAATATATATATATATATATATATATATATGTATATATTTTATGTATATACATATTATATATATATATTATATCATACTATACCCCCCCTCCCACATATATATATATTAGAATAACACACACTCACACATATATATACATATAAAATATATATATACATACAGATATACATATGTATATAAGTATATATATATATATATATATATATATATATATAAATCAAGAAAGAAGAGTGACACGGTTTGCTATACAATAAGTGATTTAATCACATTGCAAGTGTAAACTACATAGAAATCACCGCGTACTCGCAGCATCACTATGGAAACGCCTTGTTGAGTCAAACTTAGCCAAGCGTTGATACTAACCACTACTCGGAGTACCCTAACTGGACTACATCTAAGTGGACTACCTATAACAATAATTTGTTATCCCGTGTATATATATATATATATATATATATATATATATATATATATATATATATGTATATACATATATAAAATAAAATATAATAAATAAGTCAAATGTTTAAAATTTGGCTTCGTTTATTACTGCTATATATATTTCGGTGACAGCCATCTTTGGCTGTGACCTCTTCAGGCAGTCCGAATTAGTGTGGTAGAAACGAGTACACATGTTGTTGAGGTGTATAACTTTGTCAATATTCCGATATGCCCAGTTCCTAGTTGGGTTGTTATTTCACTGAGGAACTGGAATCATGAATTTAAACAAACGAATTTCAGCGTCAAAGGGCCTCTTCTCCTCTCATTGGTCAGTTGTTAGAACATTCCTCAGTCAAAAGTCTATAGAAATTCGTTCTGAGGCAAGCCAAACTGTAGTTGTTGTTCTTGTTATTGTTAGGTACATCTAACCTCTATTCTTGTGTTGGTAGTGGTGTTGTTGTTGGAGTCAGCTAAAAAAAATGTGATAAAGTGGTAGAAGGAATAAGATGGTAAAGGAACAAAATAAAATAAAATAAAATAATCGAATAAAATGTGTGTATGTGTTATACCCATCTCAATGTTATAAAGATTTGTAAGGTCAAACTTCCCATTGGTTAGTTTTGAGAGCATTCCTCAGTCCAAAGTCTATAGAAAATCAACCTGCGCACAACGTCGAGTGCTCCATTCTGCATACTACCAACATATACTCAAAATTTATATACATATATATATATACATATACATACATATGTTCACATATATATAATATATATATATATATACATATGTTCACATATATATAATATATATATACATATGTTCACATATATATACAAACATCGATATATATACGTAAGTAAGGTGTTTTAATATATCCCACATGGGAATCCTCGCTGCTTATTTTTCTCTATTTTCCTCTGTGAAAATGTCACAGATTTGCCAGTATGTTCTGCGCATGACAGACACTGTTTCTCGATTTGTTAATCTTCCATCAGTCAAAACGTACTGATATGGTATCGACCAGATATAATAGATATGCGGCTACCGGTCGCATGCGGCCCTTTACAAGCACACCTGCGGCCCGCACAAAGGTTTTGACAGCGTGAACATGTTTTATCTTCGTAATATAAAATAGAAAATATTAGTTGTAATGTGTGTAATTAGTTTGTGTGGCCCTCAGACAACACATATGTGACCTCGAGGGATCTTCAGTTTGACATGCCTGATCTAGAAAATATTTTGACCTGTAATCCATGTTTCATTTCTGTCGCACCTCATTTCTCCCCACCACTGTCTCTCTTTCTCTCTCTCTGTGATATTTGAATCTACTATTATTTGTACTTGGCAGTATCGGTAGAGGGTCGGACGTCATGCTTTGACGCATAGAATTACGGCCCTTTCCATTCTGATTTCAAATCCCGCCGAGGTCAACTTTGCCTTTCATCCTTACGGGGTCGATAAAATAAAGTACCAGTAATGTACTGGTACTTTATTTTAGTGCCAAAAGTAGAAACAATTATTTGTACTTACCTTATTCATATATATATATTTTTGCACGTCAGTCAGATTTAAACTTACAATGTTTCGCATCACACACACACACACACACACACACACAAGGAAAAGAAGTCGAAAATGCAACTGGAGTCTTTTCAAGAATATTTGTTTCCTTTATAGGTTTCACAGTTCTTATGCTTTTCAATAGTAGAATTGAGATGGAGGGTTTGTGGTTTTTCTCGCAGACGTGAGAAAAATAAATGTGCTTAAAAATAAGTGTTTTTAAAAAGACCCCAGTAGCATTTTCGATTTCTTTTCCTTATACTTTCACTCGTGTGGGATATAGTTGGAGGAATCATAGTCGGTGGTGATCCTTGTCGGAAGTTCGATCATGGTCGGGAGTAGGGTTCCCGGTAAACCTTTTCAGTTTTTTGCTATGGGATGTAAAATAAAAACTGAAAAAAGATTACATGTATCTCTTGACAAGGATTGAACCGAAGATCGGGATCTCCACCGTCTCTGGTAAATACCGCTAGGCCACTAAGACAGCTAAGAAAATCTATGAAAATTCATACTTATAAACCTACTTTCAAAATTTTCATTACAAAATGATGTGGTGTCGGTGCTGTTCTTCTTAATGTTATTGCTCCTACTTAAGGTTGACTTCTATATCATTAGGGTATTCCATAAACTACATCCTCGTTTTGTTTCTCATCTATCTAGACCAGGCATGTCAAACATGCGGACCGCACAAAGGTTTTTGCAGCGCGAGCATGTTTTATCTTCATAATATATAATTAAAAAAATTTCGATACGATTGTTATTTTTTGTGCGATTTTTGTTAACTACTTTTAACTTCCGACGAATCACGCGCAGCTCACCAACAGTTGTAAACTTTCTTTCAAAATTTCAAAGGTTTTTTCTTTTAAAATGGCTCCTTCAGATAAGAGAAAATCGAAATTGAACAAAGAACAGAGAGTGTTTCAAGAAAAGTGGGAATTACAGTATTTTTGCACAACAGTGAACGGAAAGATACACTGCTTAATTTGCCACAACTGAATCGCCACGCCAAAAGAGTACAATTTGAAAAGGTATTATGAAACGAACCATCGATCTTACGATAAATATGAAGGCCCAATGCGTGTTTCAAGACTCAAGGAATTGAAGGCTAACTTGACACAGCAACAGACCTGTTTTATGTAAATTCAGGAAGAGAATGTCGCTTCCGTTACTGCAAGCTATGAACTCGCTACGAGTGGGAAATCTTACAGTGAAGGAGATTTTGTAAAGCAATGCGTTATAAAAACAGCTGAAATTGTATGTACAGAGAAATCACAGTTATTCAAAGACATTTCATTAACCAGGAACACTGTTGTTGAACGGATTGATGAAATGTCAGGTGATCTGAAACAACAAGGTTTGAACATTTTTCTATTACTATTGATGAGATCGTTGACATCAATGGAATAGCACAGCTTGCATTCTTCATCAGGGCCTGTGACAGTGAATTTAATATTTATGAAGAACTGATTGAACTGGTCCCCATGCATGACACTATAACAAGCCAGGACATCTTTGAGAAGGTCGAGCAGGTTCTGCATGACTATGGTTTTGATTTGAGTAAACTTGCATGCTTATCTACTGACGGTGCTGCGAATGTGGTTGGCAGATATAATGGTGTTACTGCCAAGTTACGAACAAACATGGAAAACTCGCATCCAGATTCATTATTTGCACATTTTCACTGTATTATTCATCAGCAAAATTTGTGTTCAAAGATTTTTAAATTGCATCATGTGCTTAGCTTGGTCACAAAGACAGTGAACTATATCAGAGGCCGTGCTCTCAACCGCCGTCAGTTCAGCCAGTTGTTGGAAGATATGAATAATCACTTCACCGATGTTTCATTCTACACGGAGGTCTGCTGGTTGTCATGTCACAAAGTGCTGAAAAGATTCTATTTGTTAAGACAAGAAATAATTATGTTTTTGGAGATGAAAGGTCAAAACACAGATGAAATAAAAGATGAAAGTTGGCTCCAAGAACTGGCTTTTGCTGTGGATATTACTGCACAATTAAGTGATCTTAATATGAAATTACAAGGTAAAAACAAACTCATCACTCAGTTGTATGATGACATCAAGTGCTTCATTAGAAAACTAAGCTTATGGAAGTCACAGTTGTCAAATGAAAATTTAATTCATTTTCCTACGTGCAAAGAGTTGAAAAACACTACCAATACTGATTCTGTACTTAGCTTTGCTAAGTATGACAGTCACCTGGAATTGTTGTCAAAGGAATTTCAGGAAAGATTTTGTGATTTCTCATCTTTTGAACATCAGTTTGCATTATTCTCAGCACCATTCACCTTTGATGTTTCCAAGGCAGAAGAAAGCCTGCAGATGGAAACTATTGGAAATGCAGTCAGATTCTACACTCAGAGAAAAGTATCTTGAAGTGGGGATACCTGGTTTCTTTTCATACCTTCCCGAAAAGTTAAAAAACTTCAGAAAGTTTGCTACAAAGATTATGGCAATGTTTGGTTCTACATATGTGTGTGAACAGTTATTTTCCTTTATGAAATTAACAAAAACTCCTCAGAGAACAGGGCTGACTGATCAACACTTGTCATCTCTGATCAAAGTCGGAACTGTACATACATTTCAGCCAGACATACCAAACACTGTCAACAAAAGGAGGTGTCAAGCCTCAGGACAAAACACTAAAAATGTTTGAATAGTAGCAAATAAATGTTCAGTTTTGAACTGTTGTAATTTTTGTACAATGTATTTGTTGCTGTTGCTAACTGCAAGTATAAGTTACCATTTACAATTTTAGTTTTTTGTCAAACCACTTCATTACTTTGCATTCATGAATGCTGCTACAACATTTGTATGTACATTGTATGTTTCTAAATTTAAGTTACAAATTTTTCTGCAAGAAATTTTGTTAAATGACTTTAATTAGTTGTAATGTGCACAATTACTTGTCGTGTGCGGCCCTCAGACAACACATATGTGACCCATGCGGCCCTTGAGGGATCCTCAGTTTGACAAGCCTGGTATAGACTATAATCTATATAGAATTTTGCACGATGATCACATTTGCATATAGTGCGAGCTTGACTGGTTATATTTATTTGGTGGTAGCACTAAGAGAGCGTTTAAGCATAATAGAGGTATGTATGAAAGCATATATAGACGTATATAATACGTTTCATCTTTCCCTAGTTTCTGACCACCGTTCCATTCTTGTACCTGTCTATTAGCCTAGCGTGTCCCGGTGGATTGGCAGTATCAGTAGAGGGTCGGACGCCATGCTTCGACGCATAGAGTTACGGCCCTTGCCATTCTGAGTTCAAATCCCGCCGAGGTTAACTTTGCCTTTCATCCTTACGGGGTCGATAAAATGAAGTACCAGTAATGCACTGGCTAATTGCTGGCCTTGTGCCAAAAGTAAAAACAATTATTTCTATGCTGGTAAGGGCGGTGGATTGGCAGTATCGGTAGAGGGTCGGATGCCATGCTTTGTAGCATTTAGTTACGCCCTTTCAAATCCCGCCAAGGATAACTTTGCATTTCATCCTTACGGGGTCGATAAAATAAAGCACCAGTAATACACTGGGATAATTGCTGGTCTTGTGCCAAAAGTAGAAACAATTATTTCTATGCTCGTAAGGCCATCCTTTGCAGCACCTACCGCCTCCTGGACTTTCTATTTTCTGTCTGTCTTCAGCTTTGGCCGGATCAAACTTACGGCTTTGTCTTCCGAGCTCTCAGGCATGGTCAAGAGCCTTGGTTTTCCGACTTTGTGCACCTTAATGATGGATTTGAGAGGCAGCATGTGCATGTCCCGTGTAACATCAGCGAGACCTGGTTGGACACCAAGGTACATCCTTGTGTTTTAGTTGATTTTAGCCTTTATAGCCTTCACTGTAGTAGAGTTGATATCGTACATCAGCAGAGGCCAGAGAAGCTTCGGGATCAACATGAACAGCATATACCAAATCTTGTAATTGTCCGAGAGTCCATATTGGTATATGACCTGCAGACCTTTTCCCTTCATTTGATTGGTTCTCCTTTTCGTATTTTTCAGGGTATCGTCATATCAGTTCCTCAGTCATTGATGGGATATTTTGGTTGGCTACTGTGAACACAGCTGTTCCTGCTACTTTTCCCTTCCGCAGAGAGAGGCTCGGGGATTTCTTTGGTTTGAATCTCATTCTGGAAGATGCAACTACCTCATCCAAATGTTTCAGTATTTTACGAGTTTCATTCTCCTTTCTGGAAAAGACTAGTGTCGTCCATGAAGATGGCATTCAAAATTCCTCTCCGAACACTTTTGGAGTTGACTAGCCCATTGCTGCCTTCAGGTTGACCCACATTGCCAACATAAATAGTATAGGGGAGATTGCACAGCCCATTACTTTGTCAACTTCCAAATTGATCCAGACTTATGTACTCCTTGACCTGGGAGAAAAGAACAAAAATATCAGTTTCTACTCTAGATACATAGTGGCGGCGAATTGGCAGTGTCGTTAGAACAGCAGATAGCATGCTCATACCACACCCAAACGTGTTAAAAGAAGACACATTCGATAACGTGTTCCTAGGTTTCTTACACATAGGAAACATATGGAATAGTCACAGCAAGAATGTCTGATAATAGGCCTGCTCAGTTAGATTTTGACCTGGGGTTAGGCAACAACGAAAAAAAACTAGCAACAAAAAGCCTTTATGTGGTCTTTTGGGCTGTAAGAAATAACAGCCAAATCCCTCTCAACATCTAAACATAAACACCTAAACGACTAATATGTATTTATCTGAGAACGGAATGACATTCTGAATAATGTAGTCTGAAAAAAGAAAAGGCGTGATGGACAAAACTAGAATGTTTTTAATTATAGTCTACTTAATCAGGGATAATCTATGACTAAACAACAATAATACCCTGTATTTTTCCATCACCATCCGACCCACCATCTTCAACATTACAAACAAAGCTATCACTCCGGCAACATTACCATTATCAGCACTACATACCTTATGATTTTTGATGTGTTTGAACAAATCTGATTTTCAAAACCGTCGGAATTATTCGTTTATTTATTCAACTGGCGTTGGTGGGGATGGTGGTGTGGGAGCCTTGTAGCTTTCTTTATAATTACATCTGTCTTGCTTTTGGAGGAGAAATTTGTTTTTTTCCCTATTATTTTTGATGTTTTGAACGAACATAGCCTTCAAAATTATTGGAAATTATTCATCATCTAGTTAACTGGAGGGAAGAGTGCACCTTGATCACTCTGATCACCTCACCACAGTTACCACAAGAAAGGCATAAATATGAATAATATATTCGCTATCATATTTCTAATGAAAGGGGCACTGTTTATGAATTTCAAATCATTTTTAAATGGTCAAGAATTTGAAGGGTTTTGTCGTACAACTAACTTTCTCATTATAAAGCTGGTTTTTGGAGCATAGTAAATACTTGACAGATACTTTATTTTATCGGCTATAAAATGATGAAAGGCAAGACAGAGACCATGGCGAGATTTGAACTGCATGTAAAAAGCCAGAACAAATACCACAATGGCATTTTATCCGATACTCTATCAATAGTTAGTTTTAATAATTGTTTCTACTTTTGGCACAAAGTCAGCAATTTATAGGGAAGGGGAAAGTCGGTTAAATCGACCCCGGTGTGCTACTGGTACTTTATTTTATCGACCCCGTAAGGATGAAAGGCAAAGCTAACTTCAGCGGGATTTGAACTCAGAACGTAAAGGAGCGTAGCTATATGCGACAAAGCATGCTGTCTGACGATCTATCGATACTGCCAACTCTATCTTCTTTGTTAGCCACAATGGCTTATACAAACAAAACGTTAAAAAGACGTTATAAAAAAATGTAGACCTCTCAACTCTCCTCGTCCAATGGGAACATCTCACCCACTTTGGTGTGGGTGAGAGATCTCCTCTTTTGTGAAAATGGTGAAAATGGATATAGCTTTCATTATGTAAAATCTCCCAATTTTGCCCAATTTCTCTCCATTTGGGTTTTCAGAGGTTGGTAGGTCTGAAAATGAGAGATGGGGACATATTAAAGACTTGATAGAGATAAAAAAAACTCAGAATAAATAGAATCTATATAAAACATAATAATTAAAACAAGATATAATTTAAACAATGAAAACACAAATTGTGTAACTGACCTTACACGGATGAGAAATCACTAACCATATTGGAACTGTGTATCCTACGGTTCTGTCCACTTGCCATTCCTTATATTGAAACTGGTAAAAACCATTCAACGCTTTTTGGGTATCACTGTTTTTATATGATAATTCATCGGGTGAGATCTTCCCAAATGTCTTATCTTTCCGCTTTCGGCTCTAAATATTCCGCCTCACGATTTTGGCTACAATTATATGTACCAGTGAAAATTGCATTCAGCTCTGCATTGCAGGTAATTTTGGCTGCAAGTACTGTCTTTGTCGCCATGCTTAAAATATCAGGCCGCGAAAAAGAAGACATAATTTTAAGTGAATTCATTTTATATTTTCTCTCAAACAAGAAAAAAAGAACACAATAATTTCTTTTTCTATTATTGTGTAAAACTAATTTCTACATTTTAATGTTTGCTTAAAGTTAATCCAAGGATGCTTGATTTGACTTTTTAAGATTATCCTATTAAATATTATAAGCTAAATTTGCCATTAATTTTAACCTTTAAATTTGTATTAAGCGTATGCTTAAAATAATTAATATATCGATTTCGGGGTAATATTGATAGATTTTTTTTTTCAGGTGAAAATTTCTTAGCCTGCGTAGGGAGGTGAATGTCGGATAGAATGCGTTGTAGTACTCGTTCCGGTTTTCTGCAGTCTGTGTTCAAATTTACTTTTTATCCTTTTGGGGGGTCTATAAACTGGTATTTTTGATCCGTTTGTGAGGAAAAAATATTTTAATTCCCTTTTTTCTTTGTGGCCTGGTATTTTAAACATGACCACAAAGACAGTGCTTGTATCCAATGTTACAACCAAAAATGTTAAGTCAACACAATAAAAGATATTTACATTATAATGGAGGACGAACTTCAATTTTCACTGGTAAATCTATGTCAAACCATAAAACATAACTGCAACTAAAATCGCGAGGAAGAATATTTAGAGCCGAAAGCGAAAAGATAAAACATTTCGGCAGATGTTTTATCTTTTGAATTATCATATAAAAATACCGAAACTGAAAAACGTTGAATAGTTTTTACCATAGTCAAGTAAAAAACGATTGCGGGTGGTTTTGGTAGTGTCTAGTTTAAATATAAGGAATAGCAAGTGGGCAGAGCCGTAGGGTACAGAGATCCAATCTAACTAGTGGCTTCTCACTCGTGTATGGCTGGTTGCGTAATTTAGGTGTTCATTATTTAAATTATATATTCTTTTAATTAATGTGTTTTATTTTATGTGATTTTTTCCAGAATATTCCTCCATGATAAATTAAAATAAATAAAACTGATATAATCCGGACTAATCTATTCCAAATTAGGTTTTGGGTTAATTCATGTTTCCTGTTTGTATGTCAGTCAATCTCGAGTCAATTGATTGCATGAAACTGATTGAATTTATCTTAACCCTAATTTAGAATAAATTAGTTCGGATTATATTATTGTCTTATTTTTGTTAATTTATCATGTGGGGAGTCGGACTATTCTGAAGAGGCACCTAATTTTGTATTTATTTTTATGAAATTTCAGTCAAGTTTTGATATATACCCCTCCCCTCGATTTTTTTCTCAACATTGTCTTCTTCATCACAACGATACTGCAGCCTCTCTCTTTAAATGTTTTATTTCTATGAGCTATCGTGTTGAATAAATAAATAATTATTACCATTATTAAAAATAACTAGCGGCATTTAATTATCGCCTTCTACGTTCTGGGCTAAATAACGTCGAGATCAATTTCCTACTGAACCTACAAAACATCACAATGTGCGTATTTCGATTGAAGATAAAGATTTAATTCTATAATTTCAGCATTATACTGACTTTGTGAAGGTACGTTACTCAGCTCACGATCATAAGGTCGTGAGTTCAATTCCCGGCAGTATTTTGTGTCCTGTTGCTTCGCGTTGTCCGAGTTCACACAACTGGTAAAAATGAATTTTAGCTGTAATTCAAATGACCAGATTTTTAACACACAGTCCTGATAAATCTCTCAAAGAACTACATTAGGAGCGCACATATCCATGGAATCCTCAGTCACTTGCACGTTAATTTTATGAGAAAGCTGTTCTGTTGATCGAACAACTGGGAACCTCGACATCGGAACCGACGAAGATCCAATACACGCACATGACTATATTTAGGAGCCCTATATAACACCTGGACACAGTCACCTCTCTAACTTCCTATTTCTTCTCTAACATTCAATATCTTTCGACCCTTATAAGAAAGTCTGTATTTACATAATTTAAAACTATTTACATAATTTATGGAGTTATTAATAAGATCCTCAACATCTGGGATCTCCGTAATAGCCTTACATATTTTATTGATTACTACTTGTAAGAAGGGATTATCTGTTTTAGGGGCGAGATAGTCACATATATCGATCACTTTACTTCTTTGGTCTGATATTTTACTGACTTCCTGTCAGATGAAAGGACGATAAACTTCGACGGGATTTGAACTTAGAACACGAGGAGACTCGACTAAATACTACAGCTATCTTTGTCTGTCGTTCTATCGAATCCGATATCCATCGTAATCGTTTCTATATTTGGCACAAGGCCAGCTTTTTGAAGAGAAAGGGAAAGTCGATTAAACAGTATGTTATTGTTACTTTATTTTATCGACCCCGTAAGGATCAAAGGCAAAGTCGATTAAATAGTGTGTTACTATTACTTTATATTATTGACCCCCGTAAGGATAAAAGGCAAAGCTAACCTCGATGGAATTTGAACTCAGAACGTAAAGAGCTCTAACTCTATGCTGCAAAGCATGTTGTCCGACGCTCTATCGATACTACCAATCCACAGCTCTAGTAATAACAATGATGGTTTTGATTTAGGCTCAAGGCCTGCAATTCAGGAAAACGGGTAAAGTCGATTAAATCGAATGGTACTTTATTTCATCGAAGCCGGATGAATGAAAAGCAAAGGTGAACTCCATGTGACTTGAAGAGTCGGAAAATATACCGCAAAGAATTTGTACGAGTCTCTAATAATTATGCCAAGGCTAGAAATGTGGAGTAGGAGGGAGGGGGAAGTCGATTATATCTACCCCAGTACTTAATTTGTACTTTATTTTTGTGAACCCGAAAAGTAAATTTGATCTTTGAATAATTGCCAACGGTTTTGAGAGTTAGATTCGTTGAAAACACGAAAAACCTAGAAAAAGATTTATATATGTATATATGCATATATATATATATATATATATATATATATATATATATATATATATATATTACACCTCTATTCTTTTAACTATATATATATATATATATATATATATATATATATATATATATATATATATATGTATGTATGTATGTATATATCTCTATATATATATGTGTGAGTGTGTGTGTATGTGTGTGTGTGCAAAAAGTAAAGAGAAATAACAAATCAAATGACACAGTATAATGAAGAAATATATTAGTTTTACGCTTGACATTATGGGAAAAGAGCCTTGACATTTCGGGCGCTAGTCCTTCATCAGAAAATAGAGCGTGAAATTGAAGAAGAAATAGAAAGATAGAGGAGACTGAACAGGGGTAGAATCGAAAAGTAATTTCTTCGAAAAAAAATAGTTCTGTTCATATTGCCATCTTTTGGAAAACTGTTAATAGCGTAGGAAGTTCTGCTGACTGTCTTTTGAAAGGAGGCTGTGATCAAAGTCGCTTATATCGTGCTGAAAAGGAAACATTCTTTTGTATATAGAGTGGATATGTATTTGTGTGTGTGTGTATATACCGTATATGCCGGCGTACAAGTCGATCCGGTGTATAGGTCAACCCCTAAAATTCTGAGGTGTAATTCAGGCGAAGTAGCACGCATACTTCCACATTTTATATTTGGCTGACAAGTCGACCCCTGGTTTTGGAAAAATATTTTTAGGCTCCAAATGTCGACTTGTACGCCGGCTTATACGGTATATATATATCTGTATATATATGATAAATTTATATCTGTATAAAAACTGCAACAATGTGTTTAGAAATATTTACAATTTTTAATATGTTGACTTGTAAACATGTCAGAAAATACGAATTATATGCAAATTAAAAATAATGCTATTAACGAATGGGTATTTATACCCATCTATATGTGTTTTTCTTGTGACTGGTTGCATGATATACACGCCTTTTGAGAAGGGTCCAATTAGATCCGAAAATCAATTATAGGTGTTTATCATTATTTCAATTTACAGGGAAATTCGTATTTTCTGGTATGTTTACATATTAACAAATGTGTATATTTATATACACATTGTTGCAGTCTCGATTACACACTCTGTTTTTATACAAATATATGTATATATATATTTGAAACAGCGCAGTCAGACTTCTCGACCGAACCAACAAATCTGTGGCTTGTTCACAAAGAAAAATCATTTCTTCGTTTCTTTGATAGCGCGGTTACATTTTTTTTATTGTATATATACGTATAGTATATATGTTTTCATATACACTCTAAGCTGGAAGTCTGCTATGGATCTTAAAAACACCAGAACATCGAAATATGTACGAACGGAGCAGAAAATTATCGACAAGAATCCCAGAAAATCAATTTATATTTTCCCCCTCACTTTTTTTATATGGGCATAAAGTTGCATGCTTCTGACTATAAGGAGGTGTTGGAGAGGGTTAAGAGGTTTTGGATAGTGAGTGTGAGTAAAGGAAGACTCTACACCTACAAATAAGAATCTGCGCCGTTTCTTAAGGCCACGAAGACCAACGAAAGACTGAGTTACAATTTCTAAGAGCACGTTAACCCAAACATAGGCACCTCTAGCTCACCAGACTTGAATTCGTTACACTACTACATATAAGCCTAGTCAAGAGCGAAGATAATAAACACTGTCATATCACTACTATATAAAAGACTAATTAAGAGGGAAGTTAATCAACGCTGTTATATCACTACTACATATAAGCCTAGCCAAGAAGGAAGTTAATCTCTATAAAATCTATGAAGACCGCTGTAACTAGCGCAAAGTCCAAAAGAGTTATGCAAAAGAGTTATGCGGGTATGCAAATGTTTCAGACCTCGTATTGAAGTGGTTGTCGATGCTAACGGCAGATTCATTGATTAGATGAGTCAAGACGAGCGCCAAAATTATTCATGCCAATTCTACTGAAAATAAATCTCTTCTTTCATGAATTATATGCCTTTTACTAAATTCATGCAAATGTCTTTAAAGAACTGAGCAACCCACTATATAAACATCTATATATAAAGTTGTATTCCTGTCTGTCTGTTTGTTTGTTTGTTTCTTTGTTCACAAACTCCTCCTATGGTTTTGGAGATAGGACCCCATAACCATATATATTCTGAAACTACATTGCCCAGGGTACTTAGATAAGTATATTGCATTTTAATCAAAGGGTTCCCCAGCGGCACAAGCCCCCGCTGAAAAATGTTTCCCTTCGATTTATATGAAATTTAAATCATAGATAAATGACAAGATATGATGCCTATTCACAAAAGTATTGAATTGATATTTTGAAAAAAATTATGTACAAGAAACAAAATAAGAATAAGATTTAATAACATAATTTTGATTTGATATATTACAAAAAATAATGTTTTCCAATTTTTCATGCATTACATTTTACATTGAGTAATATTGAAATGCAGAGTTTTTCTCCATAAATTATATCACTGGTTTAAAATCATCATTTTCTTACAAAAAAAAAAAAAAGTCTGAAACGCAGCAAGGCGCGGGTAATTCGGCTAGTATATGTTATATTTATATAGAAGAAGCCCGAATACAGGTGCTTGATGAAGTCACTGCAGCGTTAGATGTAGTTATGATTGAGTCATATATCATGATGGGAGACTTCAATGCACATGTTGGCACTGACGACCTGGTGTGAAAGGAGTGATTAGAAGGAATGGCCACCCCGATCTAAATGCGAATGGAGAGGCCATACAAGACTTCTGTTCTAGCAATGGACTCTCTATTATGAACACCTTCCAGCACAGATGCATCCATAATATATAAGGCATAGACATGTATGTATGTATGTATGTATGTATGTATGTATGTATGTATGTATGTATGTATGTATGTATGTATGTATGTATGTATGTATGTATGTATGTATGTATGTATGTATGTATGTATGTATGTATGTATGTATGTATGTATGTATGTATGTATGTATGTATGTATGTATGTATGTATGTATGTGTGTGTATATATATGTGTGTATATTATGTTATATATATATATATATATATATATATATATATATATATATATATATATATATAACCTAAATAACAAAACAATGAAGATATATATTGATTTAACGCTTGAAATAGCAGGAAGATAGTCTTAACGTCTCGGACACTAGTCCTTTATCAGAAGATATGTGTGTGTCTATATGTATGTATATATATATATATATATATATATATATATGTATGTATATGTATGTATGTTTAAATGTATGTGTATATACCTCTCTCTCTCTCTCTTTATATATATATATATATATATATATATATATATATATTCATAAGTTAGAAGTTAGATGAATGCATAAAGTTATAAATAAAAAGTATATATATATATATATATATATATATATATATATGCCTACATAGATAGGTAGATACGTAAATAAATAGACAGATGAGATAAGCGTTGGATAGAAAGCGGGGTGGGGGAGTTTGAGACAAACAAGGAAACACAAAAGATATAACAAAAATAACTAGAAAAAAAAATGAAAGGAAATAAAAGAGAAAAGGAAAAGACAGTAAAAGTATCATGCAATAGAAACTAATAATAAAAGGCAAAGAAAAAGGAGGAAAAGACAAGAGATAGGGAGACACAAATATTGTAAGAAACACAGCTGAAGTTATATAGAGAAAAAGCTAGCAATAGAGAGAGGGTGTGAGTGAGAGATTTTAAGAGATGGAAAAAGAGAAAGCAGGGGAGAGAATTGCGACAGCTGGTTAAATAATGATAATAATAATAACAACAACAACTACAACTACAACAACAACAATAATGGTAATAATAATGATATATTAAAGATTTAAACATTAAATTTTATTTTTCTCATCTAAATAGAAAACATTGATTTTGTTATTCTTTTACTGCTTTCAGTAATGAGAGAGTGGCCATGCTGTTGCACTTGCTTGATTATGTCGATCATATCAATCAAAGAACGTTATTTTTTAAAATCTAGAAGTTATTTCATCTATATCTTCTGTGTAGAACCGCTATGTTACGGTATACACACACACACATAAGCCGACACGAATACACACGCGCTCACGCACGCACACACACACACACACACGCGCGCTAACGCACGCACGCACACACACATAAGCCGACAAGAACACACACACGCGCTCACGCACGCACACACACACACATAAACCGACACGCACACACACACACACGCACTCACACACGCACACACATATACACACACACATAAGCCGACACGAACACACACATACATAAACCGACACGCACACACACACACACACATTAGTTACCTTCTACCAATTTTCATGGACAGGCATTGGTGAAACTGATGATATAGTAGAAGATATTTAACCAAGCCAAGTGCCATACAACGGGATTGAACCAACAACCCGCGTATATATATAAATATAATGTAGAACTCTATAACTTTTCACTGGGAAAATATTATAATGAATTTATAAATGCTTAAACATAAACACACACACACACATGTATATATGTATATATGTATACATACATATCTCTCTTTCTCGCTTTCTCTCTCTTTCTCTCTCCCTCTCTCTCTCTCTCTCTCTCTCTCTCTCTCTCTATATATATATATATATATATATATATATATATATATATATATATATATATATATATATATATATATATATAATGTATGTAAAAGTTAAATAGAAATAACAACACAATCGGTACAGCATATGGAAGGTATATTTATATTTATATATGTATATTATATATATATATATATAAAAGTATACTAACATATATACATACATACATATACATCGAAATATATGTAATATATTCATACATATAAACTATGTAATGTAATTACATAGTTTATGATGAATACTTAAAAATATATCAATAGTTATAAATGTAAACTGGGCGACGGCGGTGGTGGTGGTGGTAGTGGTGGTGGTGTTGGCGGCGGTGATGGTAGTGGTGGTTTAACAATGGGGTGTGGCTGAAAGGAGATACATAGATAGATATCACTCACCCCACCACTGTCGTATATATATATATATATATATATATACATATATATATATATATATATATATATGAATATATATAAGGGGAAAGGAGTCAAAATAGAAATGCATAGTGTATATATGTATATATATATACACATATATATATATGTGTGCGTGTGTGTGCGTGTGTGTGTGTGTGAGAGAGAGAGAGAGAGAGAGAGAAAGTGTGTGGCAGGGTGACAGTGGATTATATTACCATAAGTATATAATTATATGTATATATCCCTTTTTATATACACATGTGATTGTATATGCAAAGTACTTGCATAAGTGTACGTGTGTATATATATATATATATATATATATATATATATATATATATATATATATAAATATTTGTGTGTGCGTACGTGCAAAAAATGTGTGGGAATATATATAAACGCTTGTAGGTGAGCGTGTAAGTATATATATATAATGTGTATTTATGCACACTGGTGTATAAACATATGTGTGTATGTGTGCACACCGGAGTATATGTGTATGTTCGTGTGGTTGTATACGAGAACATAAAGCAGTCATAAAAAGCACACATCTGTTACCAAAGAGATGACACTGAGAGTAAATTGTTAATAAGAGTCATATACAGAGAGAGAGGGAGAGAGAGAGAGAGAGCGAGAGAGAGAGAGAGAGAGAGGAAGAGAGAGAGAGAGAGTGAGAGAGAGAGAGAATGGTAGTGTGTGTGAGAGAAATGGAAAGAAAGAAGCTCGGTGTGTGCATGTGCACCCGTCTGCGTGTCTGTCTGAATGTATGCCCATCTATCTATCTATCTATCTATCTATCTATCTATTTATATATATTATTTTATTTTATTTTTATACTTTGTTATTGCCTCCTCCTTATTGAGGACGCCTTTTCATGTAAACTCCCCCCATTGTACTTGTCCCACTTTTTGATGCCCTGGTGGCAAATAAAAAGAAAATTATCTATATATATATATATATATATATATATATATCATCATCATCATCATCATCATCATCATTTTACGTCTGCTTTTCCCTGCATGCAAGGGTGGGACGGGTCTTATTCAGCACAGCACCTCTCAACTTGTCACGATCCTTCGTCATCTCCACCGTGAGCTTCAGCGATCTGAGTTCTGTTCTCACCACCACCTCTCATGTTTTTTCGTGATCTACCTCTACCACGTCGTCCTTCAACTGGCATTTCCTGGCACTTCTTCACCCATCGGTCATCCTCCATGCGCATCACATGTCCATACCACCTCAGTCTCCTCTCTCGCACACTACATTCTATCCCTATCAGACACAGTTTCTCTCTCAACACATTCAGGCTGGGTCGTTCACGCACATTGACATTGCACATCCAACGGAGCATGCTTGCCTCATTTCTCTCCAGCCGTTGCATATCCTCTGCAGTTGCTGCCCATGTCTCACTACCATGCAGCACCGCGCTCCTCACACAGGCATCATATAACCGGCCTTTCGTACGCAGGGAGAAACCCTTCTTCGTTAGCAGAGGAAGCAGCTCTCTAAAATTCTTCCAACCCGTCCTTATTCTAGATACTATGGCCTCGGAACACCCCACTCTCATGCTAATCTGATCTCCTAGGTACCGGAAGCTATCCACCACTTCTATAGCAGCCGACTGCATTTGAAAAAATGTGTCTATCAATGCGACTTCTACTGTCTAATTTCCCTGTACATCTACTGCATATGTATTTCACCCTACCTGTTAGTTTGCCTGCTATCCCACTACATCTCTTGTGTACCCAGGATCTGCATTGTGTGCATTTTATAGAATTTATGCCAGTTCCTTTTCTGCTTATCGAACATGGCCATTTCCCTAACAGAATCAGAGTTTTGTCCTCTTTTCTACTCATCAACACTTTTGCCTTAGTTAGGTTCACTTTCAGTCCTCTTGCTTCCAACTGCTGTTTCCATACCCAGAATTTATTCTCTAGCTCCTCTACTGATTCTGCTATAAGAACCAGATCGTCAGCATAGAGAAGTTCCCATGGACAGCCAGTCTTAAACTCCTCTGTTATGGCTTCGAGGATTATAATGAACAAGAGAGGGCTGAGGACCGAACCTTGATGTACTCCCACTTGTATCTGAAATTCCTCACTAAACTCCATTCCTACCCTGACTTTACTGACAACACCTCTGCACAAAGTTTGCATTGTCCTCACAAGCCATTCCTCAACACCTAGTTTCCTTAGGGACTACCAGATGACAGATCGGGGTACCCTATCAAAGGCCTTCTCTAGGTCAACAAAGGCTAAGTATAGTGGCTTATTCTTCTCTAAGAACCTCTCTTGTAATTGTCTCACCAAGAAGAGGGCATCTGTTGTACTCTTCCCAGGCACAAAACCAAACTGAATCTCATCTAGTTTGACCCTTTCTCTAATTAGTTGTGCTAATATCCTTTCTACCACTTTCATAACCTGATCCATCAGCTTTATGCCCCTATAATTGCTCCTCTCCAGAGCATCCCCTTTACCTTTGTAGCAATTTATGAGAATACTGTTGCACCAGTCTTTGAGTATGACACCACCATATATAGCCTGATTGATGATGCGTGCAACCAGTTTAGTGCCTACGTCCCCTGATGCCTTCAGCATCTCACCAACTATCCCCGACAATCCAGCAGCCTTACCATTTTTCATTTCCTTAATTGCCTCTTGGACCCTATATTCGTCAATCTCAATAGCTGGTCCCTCTATCGGACCTACTGAGGGTAATATCTCTCTCTCCCATTCGTTCTCCACATTCACCAGTCTCTCATAATGACATTTCCAGGCCTCTTTTTTCTGATCATTCGTGACACTAAGTACACCGGCATCATTCCGGACGCATTTATCTCCAACAACATCCTGATTTGCATTGACACACTGCTTTGCAATGTAGAACACCGCACGCCTCTGATCTTCCCGTCGCAGAACATTGGCAAACCTCCTACTCTCACCTCCCTGCGTGCTAAGTACACCTGACGTCTAGCTTCTCTCTTAGCGGCTGTATATCCTTCTCTACTCCCACCCTTTCTCCAAGCCTTCCATGCTAGTCTTTTGTCTCTAATGACCTTATCTACTGAGCTGTTCCACCACCAGGTCACTCTTTGTCTGGTAGGAGCTCTGCTCCAGCCACAAGTTTCATCAGTAGCCTGCAGTAAGTTGTCACGTAAGAAATTCCAGTTATTATCTGTCATACGTCTCTAAATCGTCTTCTTTTTCGTCATACACATCTTGAAGGGCTTTCCTAAATTTGTATTTTAGTGAAAGGTCTTTTAGCTTCCAGACCTTTCTTCTCCACACCTTCCTGTATGTCTCATTCCATCTCTTGCTTACTGAGATATCACTAACGACTAACCTATGCTGTGGGGTACATTCTTCCCCTGGGTATGCCTTGGTATTTGACACCACCTGCCTGTCCCGCTGCCTAACTAGTAAGAAGTCAATCTGGCTTATGTGCTCGTCTGATTTGTAGGTTATTAGGTGGTTGACAGTTTTCTGGAGGTTAGTGTTGCAAAGAGTCAGTGTACTTGCATCACAAAATTCAAGAAGTCTCACTCCTTCTTCATTTCTTGAGCCGTAACCGTGCCTACCATGTACCCCAGTGTAACCATCCTGGAGCTGTCCAACATGACCATTGAAGTTCCCTGCTAGCATAACGATGTCTCAGTCCTCTGACATTGCGGTTGTTTGTAAGAGTTGCTCGTAAAAGCAGTCTTTCTCTTCTTTGCCTAGGCCTGCTTGGAGAGCATAAACAGAGATGATTGTCAGTAGTCTCTGGCCTACAACTAATATAAGCTTAATTATTCGATTACTAACTCGAACTACCTCTATTGTCTTATTGATCCATCTCTCAGCCAGGAAAATGCCTACTCCCCCTAACCCATCATCCTTACCTACCCAGAAAAGCTTATAGCTAAGATGTTTGCCTGCGACTAGTCTCGCAGAGGCACCTCTCTATCTTACCTCTTGCACGCAGCACATGCCTTCTCTCCAGCATCTTCGCTATTTCAGCAGATCTACCTGTGAGAGTGCCAACATTATTAAGTGTTGCAACTCTGAGATGCGATGTCTTCATATTTTTGTTGTTCCTATATACTTGTTGCTGTGCTTATAATCATTTTGGCATTGATAAACTGGTTGGATGCCCTTCCTAACACCAGCGCCACTTTACAGCATGGACTGGGTGCTTTTATTTGTGACACCAGCACCATAGAGCATGTCTTACTGGACTCATGGGCCCTCTCTACCTCTCTATTTTACAGCATGGTCATAACCCCCCCCCCCAAAAAAAAACACAATTATTGACACTCACAGCAGACACACACACACTCACTCAAACACCAACACTCATGCATACAAACACACACGCCACTCACACACCAACACTCATGCATACAAAAAACACACACCATATATATATATATATATATTATTAGAAATGTAAGCTATCGCCGTATTTTGACTAAAGAAATTAAAGAAATTATTTAGCCTGATAGTGGGGTTAAGAAGCCGCGGAGAAATGGAAAAAGATGAGTATTGACGTACATGGGAGTCGAACCCACATCTTTGGTTATCCGGACCACTGTGCTACCATTTACACCAACACATCACCCGTCTTTTTCCATTCAAATTAGAAGCTATAAACTTAGCGACTGTAATGTCAAGTAAGATTATTTTTCCATTTCTCCGAGGGTTCTTAACCCCACTATGAGGCTAAATAATTTCTTTAATTTCTTTAGTCAAAATACGGCGATAGCTTACATTTCTAATAATTTCAAACCCACTCGCTGTTTCGAAAATATTCTTACTTGACATTACAGTCGCTAAGTTTATAGCTTCTAATTTGAATGGAAAAAGACGGGTGATGTGTTGGTGTAAATGGTAGCACAGTGGTCCGGATAACCAAAGATGTGGGTGGGACTCCCATGTACGTCAATACTCATCTTTTTCCATTTCTCCGAGGGTTCTTAACTCTACTATCAGGCTAAATAATATCTTTAATTTCTTTAGTCAAAATACGGCGATAGCTTACATTTCTAATAATTTCAAACCCACTCGCTGTTTCGAAAATATTCTTACATATATATATATATATATATATATATATATATATATATATATATATATATATATATATATATATATATATATATATATACTAGCAGTAAAGCCCGGCGTTGCTCGGGGTCGCTCAGTAGCTGTGTTAAAGTTACAATGTTAAGTTTCTTTCTTGGCTTAAAAACTGTAGTGTCTACTGTGCAGACTTGCATGTGGTGTTTTTGATTAATATTCCCTCAACCAACAATATGCCTTATGAAGTTAAGAAAACATAACGATAGCCCGAATGTTATAACAAAAGAGGATGCTGGGGATAGAAACTGCACTGGTTATTTATTAACAAAGATCGAAAATGTAAACACTGCAACGCAGAGAAAAACATTAGCGTAACCAAATTATCAGTTATGTCTGTCTGCACGCCTATATCACCTCTCTGCACGACTATCTGTCTGCACGCCTATATCACCTCTCTGCACGACTGTCTGTCTGCACGCCTATATCACCTCTCTGCACGACTGTCTGTCTGCACGATTGTCTGTCTGCAGGCCTAACGACGAAATATTTGCTTGTTTTACGTAGTCTTTAAATAGACTTGTTTTCAAGTAAAAATATTGTTTTAAAATGCTTTTAAATGGAAATGAAGCAAAACGGAAGCTTAGTGTTCGAACTGATGAATTTTGCAGGTCAATATTTTGCTGGCTCGACAACTGTTCGTGTATTGTGTTAATGTCATTTTAAACGCTGAGAAAGCCAGCGTAATTGTTTACGTAAGACGCTCAATGTAAACAGAACAAAGGGAAATAACTGATAACTTACGCTCAAAAATCGACACATTATATTCGATTTCGTCAGATAGGGTGGGTCAATTTGAAATATTTTTTTCCGATGGCTTCGCTAGGGCTCAATGTACAAGTATAACAATTTCGGTGCAATTCCGTGAGAGATTCTAAGAGGAGATGTGTGCCAAAAATCGATAGACAGACTGACAACCACAGTTTTATATATATAGATTATCGTCAGTACTGATACAAAATCAAAATCATGTCACTGTTGACTTTTCCAGTTCAGTTTTTATATAATAATAATAATTGTTTGCTTTACAGCAAAGAGCAACGGCTCTCCACTCTCCGGGCCCCAAAACAAGGCACCAGCAATGCGCTGGGACAATCGCTGCCAAGAACAGAATAGTTATTTAGTATTATAGTTGTTTCTAAGGCCTGATCGCTGGTGATGGTGGTGGATAGTGTCAGTGATGGTGATGGTGGTGGTGGTGGTGGTGGTGGTGGTGGTGAAGGTGGTGGATGGTGTCAGTGATGGTGATGGTGGTGGCAGTTGTTGTTGTCGTCGTTGTTGTTGTTGTTGTTGTTGTTGTTGTTATTGCTGCTGCTGCTGCCGTTGTTGTTGTTCATTTCACTGCTGCTGCTGCTGCTGCTGCTGCAGACAATGGTGTTGTTGCTGTTGTTGTTGTTGTTGCTGTTGCTGTTGTTGTTGTTGTTGTTGCTGTCGTTATTTTTGTAGTTGCTGTTGTTGTTGTAGTTGTTGTTGTTGCTGTGTTGAAGTCTGGTCGCATCGACTGATATATATATATATATATATATATATATATATATATATATATATATATATATATATATATATATATATTAGTTTTGCGAGGTTTTTTATATGAAATCGTGTGTCGAAACAGATATTGTTATATTTGGGGAGGGTCATATTTGCGTAATATTGCCAGAATTAATAACAGAACACACTCACTGTTTGGTTGGTTTTCGCTTCTCGCTGTCTTTTATATATATATATCTGCGATCTAACTTACTCGGTCCTCAATGTTGCTATTGACTGACCGGCGGTCAAAAATAATACAGATACAATATAGACACAAACACATATATATAGTTTACATAATTTACATAAATCTTTCGTTGCACATCTGCAACATCGTCAGTGGTGTTATATTCATTGTTCCTCCTGTTGTGTTGTATGTCTACGCCATTTTTTTTTGTTCAGTCTGTCTATATATTTATTTATTTATTTGCTTGTTTGTTTATCTTATTTTATTTTGTCTTCTTTGCGCATGCGTTTGCGTGTGTGTATAGTGTGATGTGTGACTAGTGTGTATAGTGTTGTGTCTGCTGGGTGACTAGTGTGTGTTTATGTGCTTGTGTATGTATTTATTTATCTTATTTTATTTTATTTTATTTACTTATTTATACTTCTCTTAGGTCAGTGTTGTTTGTTTGGGTGTTGTTGTTGTTCCACTCATTCTTTCTGTTTAGCTTTGGTCTTCTAATTTCTATTTCACTGGCCTCTCTGATTTGCCTATCTGCTGGGTCATTCCTATGTTTAGATATTATTCTAATTTCTATGTTGTCTATGTTACCGTCATGTTGTTGTCTAGCATGTTCGTATAGTACTGACCCGTTTTTTCGTCCTTTTAGTTCCCCCCAGTGTTGGTCTATCCTTTCACCTATGCTACGAGCTGTCTCACCTATGTATGTTGTTGTCATGTTTCTGCAAGTACCCTCTGTACATCTTATGCTATAGACTACGTTTCTAGTTTTACAGTTTATCCGGGGGTTCACCTTACAAATGATACATTTCCTATTGGTACAGTGGGTTTTCTTAAAAGGGTAGGTTTTGCTGATCAGGGATTTTATGGTGGTTCCTGGCTTTTCTACCACCTTTATTTTTAAGTGGGTCTTTCTCAGGGCCTTTCTACACTGGTTAGCTAATTTCCCTCCAGGGGTGGCGTCCACAAACATGACACTCTGATATCTCTGGTTGTCGTACCATGATGTGGCCTTCCCTATCTTATGTCTAGCCCTATCTAAGCTATTCCATGATTTGCTCCTGTATAGTGGGCAAATTCCTTTCATGTCCAGTTCTATGAGGGTCTTATACTTTTCCATGGCTCCTTCGTATACTCTGACTCTGTCTCTTTGGTTGTACCTGTCTCATAGTGTACCTGTCTACTACTTGTCTAATCTTATTAAAAACAAGAAACATAATAATAGCAACAACCACAATGGTAGAAATAGCAGTAACAACAACAACAATAACGGTGAAGTAAACAACAATACATCTAGCAATCATAACAATAATAATATTAATGCTAATGATAGAAACAACAACAACCACCATGATAACAATAATAGCAACACACACAACTATGACGATAGAAATAACGACAACCCCTTAGAGAAACTATTTTTCAACCCAGCTGACAAAACATATAAGATGGGTAATATCTATCCTACGAGGTTACCCTTTAATAAAAGAGTTTGCATACCACAGCAAATAGATGACGAGACGGAGGCACAGTTCACCATAGCTAGAAATAAGATTAGACAAGTAGTAGACAGGTACACTATGAGACAGAGCAGACCAGAGGCCCAACAACTTGGGATAAAACCTGTAGAAGGCTTGGTTAGCCTCAAGCAGCGCACAAGGGATGGTGAGGTAGTGTGTCTACCCACAGATAAGTCTGGTAGGATGTCAATAGATAGCATGCCGAACTACATCGAGGCAATGCAACCCCACATCACCAACACGAGCGAAGTTGCACAACTAACACACGATGGGAGAGAAAAAATCCTCAACGCTCACATGATGATGTGGACTGACATCCTAAAGCCAAGCAGACGCACTGCCAACAACTTCCAGGCGTCTAACAATGGCATACCACCCTTGTATGGGCTCCGCAAGGACCACAAGACAGTCGACGACCCGACAACAGGACCACCAACAAGACCCGTATGCGGAGCTAATATAGCTAGCAACTACAGGATCTCCTACTTCCTCTCAATGGTTATACGCCCCATAATCAAGATGTCCCCAGATGTATGTGAAAGTACAGAGGACCTCCTCAGCAGAATCAGTGAGTGCAACAAAAACAGGAGCCTATCCAACTGCATAATAGGCAGCATGGATGTGGTGTCACTGTACCCATCCATTAACATTGATTTTGCTGTGAAAAGATGTGTGGAGATGATCATTGAGAGTGAGGTGGAGTTCTGCGACGTCGACACAGACGAACTGGGCCTCCTACTTAGACTTACCTACGACACTGACTACCTAGACAGCCATGACCTTAGATGTTTCTGCCCTAGTAGACCTATAAGAGGTAGACCCCCCACCATAACCTCAATGGCTAAAAAGACTCCCATAGGAAGGTGGATTGGGTGGACCAAAGCTATACGGACCCCCCAAAACACTGATCAGGTAAGAAAAATGGTCGCACATGCAATAGGGGCTAGTATCAAAACTACCCTAAAGGGCCACATATTTAAGTTCAATGAGAAAATCTACACCCAAAATGAGGGAGCAGCCATCGGCGTCAGCATAGCTGGTGATGTTGCCAACCTTTTCATGGTATGGTGGGAAAGGAGACTTAAAGATCTCCTTAATGAAAGCTCCATAGACCTCATCATGTACTCTCGTTATGTAGACGATATCAATATAGTTATAAGAACACCCCCACTAGAGAGTACTAACAAGTTTGATTTAGAACGTAGCACGATGGAAAGCATCCAGCAGATAGCTAATTCCATACACCAGAGTATAACTGTAACTATAGACTTCCCTTCCAAACACCCTAACAATAGACTACCTGTATTAGACACAGAACTCTGGATTAACACTATAGACGAGAGAGCCCAAATTCTCCACTCACACTATGCTAAACCCATGGCCTCCAAATACCTGATACTCAAAAACTCAGCAATGTCCAGTAGTGCTAAGTTTAATATTCTGATCGCAGATTTGGTACGAGTGATGAAGAATGTGTCCAGCATGTGCGACCCAACAGAAATGGAAGGACACATCCAACACTTCATCAACCGCATGCAGTTCTCTGGCTACAACCAAAGAGACAGAGTCAGAGTATACGAAGGAGCCATGGAAAAGTATAAGACCCTCATAGAACTGGACATGAAAGGAATTTGCCCACTATACAGGAGCAAATCATGGAATAGCTTAGATAGGGCTAGACATAAGATAGGGAAGGCCACATCATGGTACGACAACCAGAGATATCAGAGTGTCATGTTTGTGGACGCCATCCCTGGAGGGAAATTAGCTAACCAGTGTAGAAAGGCCCTGAGAAAGACCCACTTAAAAATAAAGGTGGTAGAAAAGCCAGGAACCACCATAAAATCCCTGATCAGCAAAACCTACCCTTTTAAGAAAACCCACTGTACCAATAGGAAATGTATCATTTGTAAGGTGAACCCCCGGATAAACTGTAAAACTAGAAACGTAGTCTATAGCATAAGATGTACAGAGGGTACTTGCAGAAACATGACAACAACATACATAGGTGAGACAGCTCGTAGCATAGGTGAAAGGATAGACCAACACTGGGGGGAACTAAAAGGACGAAAAAACGGGTCAGTACTATACGAACATGCTAGACAACAACATGACGGTAACATAGACAACATAGAAATTAGAATAATATCTAAACATAGGAATGACCCAGCAGATAGGCAAATCAGAGAGGCCAGTGAAATAGAAATTAGAAGACCAAAGCTAAACAGAAAGAATGAGTGGAACAACAACAACACCCAAACAAACAACACTGACCTAAGAGAAGTATAAATAAGTAAATAAAATAAAATAAAATAAGATAAATAAATACATACACAAGCACATAAACACACACTAGTCACCCAGCAGACACAACACTATACACACTAGTCACACATCACACTATACACACACGCAAACGCATGCGCAAAGAAGACAAAATAAAATAAGATAAACAAACAAGCAAATAAATAAATAAATATATAGACAGACTGAACAAAAAAAAATGGCGTAGACATACAACACAACAGGAGGAACAATGAATATAACACCACTGACGATGTTGCAGATGTGCAACGAAAGATTTATGTAAATTATGTAAACTATATATATGTGTTTGTGTCTATATTGTATCTGTATTATTTTTGACCGCCGGTCAGTCAATGGCAACATTGAGGACCGAGTAAGTTAGATCGCAGATATATATATATAAAAGACAGCGAGAAGCGAAAACCAACCAAACAGTGAGTGTGTTCTGTTATTAATTCTGGCAATATTACGCAAATATGACCCTCCCCAAATATAACAATATATATATATATATATATATATATATATATATATATATATATATATATATATATATATATATATATATATATATATATATATATATATATGTTGTTGTAGTTGTAGTTGTTGTTGCTGTCTTGAAATCTGGTCGCAACGACTGAGATATATATATACATATACATACATATATACACACACATACATATATATATATATATACACACACATTCAACAAAGGAGTTAGGAGTTTGTCAACAGGTCATACATCTTAGTGTAGATATATATGTATGTATATATATATATATATATAAATGAAAAGTATAGAAATTGTTGTAGCGAGAAGCTAACAGTATTCCATAACACACACACATATATATATATATATATATATATATATATATATATATATATATATATATATATATATATATATCTACACTAAGATGTCTGACCTGTTGACAAACTCCTAAATTCCTGGGTTGCGTGTTGTGTTCTTGAGCAAAATACTTCATTTCACGTTGCTCCAGTATACTCAGCTGAAAATGAGTACCAGCAATAGCTGGGGCTTTAATCCTGCGATGGACTGGTGTCCTGTCTAGGGCGAAGTCTTGTACTCTCACTCGCATCACGCCATGATGAGCCTTCTGGCTCTGTGTGTGTGTGCATGTGTGTATATGTGTAAATGTAGGTGTTTGTGCGTGTTTATAAGTTTGTGCCTCTGTGTGTTACTGAAGCAACTACCATGATTTCATATGCGATAAAGTGATCACATCAAACAACTACAGATCTTCCTGTAATATCAGTATATACATGTCTATATATGTTTGTATATATATATATATAAACGTATATATATATATATATATATATATATATATATATATATATATATATATATATATATATATATAAACATATATATATATATATATGTATGTATATATATATATATATATATATATATATATATATATATATATATATATATATATAAACCTATATATATATATATAGAGAGAGAGAGAAACCTATATATATATATATATATATATATAATTCCAAGACTGGAATTGAACCATCAGCACAGTTGAGGTATGTCATACATCAATTTATGTATTTTATCTGATGAGGACGTACTGAAAAAACAGCACAGTACCTCCGCAATATATATAATAAAATATATTTTGATTACGTGAATGTCTATATTAATATTTTGAATTAATATATATATAGATATATATGAAAAATATGGGTGAGAAGAATACTGCTAGTTGCACATGGATAACATGTTATAAAATGAGTCCCTCATCAGTGATTTACCAAACGATCATGGGTATTTCATCGCATTAAAAATCATATACCTCACGTTGGAGCGATAATAACTAAAATAAGTTATTAGGACAATAGAAACGCGTAAAGCGAGTGAGGCATTTAAACAACACAGGGGGAAGCTAACCGAAGATGGAAATAAACACAAGCAACATAGTTATTCTTTCAGCATAAGCTGTGTGAATATATGAGCGAGTCTGAAAACAGACCTTTCGCTAGTGAATCCGGTGTTAGAAAGAATGAAAACCGTTTTCTCAGCGAACGGGAGGAAGAAAGAAGGGGAGAAACTGGGACTGAGTGAGTGGGAGTGCGAGGAAGAGGTCAGTAGAGAGAAAGAGTTAACTGACATGGAAGAGGGGACGAAAGAAAGTAAGAGAAACAGAGAGAACGAGGGAGCAGTAAGAGAGAAAGAGAGAAACACAGAATTGCAGTTTGGGTAAATATATGAAAAATATGGGTGAGAAGAATACTGCTGGTTGCACATGGATAACATGTTATAAAATGAGTCCCTCATCAGTGATTTACCAAACGATCATGGGTATTTCATCGCATTAAAAATCATATACCTCACGTTGGAGCGATAATAACTAAAATAAGTTATTAGGACAATAGAAACGCGTAAAGCGAGTGAGACATTTAAACAACACAGGGGGAAGCTAACCGAAGATGGAAATAAACACAAGCAACATAGTTATTCTTTCAGCATAAGCTGTGTGAATATATATATATATATATATATATATATATATGTGGGTGTCTTTCAATTTACTCTCTCACAACCACTATCTCTTTCTCTCTCTCTATTTTGACTACAATATAGTCGGATAATTTTTTCTACTTTTCGCACAGCCTATGCTAGACCTATCTATTTCCCTACAAAATACTCTATCTAGATATGATCTGGATGTCCAAGTCGACATTGGCACATTCGGGAAACCCAATCGGTACCTGTCAGACAGTTCAAAACACCTGAGCAGGTTGGTGAGGCTCTTGCACTCTCCTCCCCTATCCGCTAATCCCACACAGTCCCAGCGTGCATCTAAGATCCCGTTCCAGTCGTCCACTAACACTAAAGAGTGGAACGTTTCAAGAAAGGTCTTCAGACGCAGGAAGAAATCAGGCCGCTCTGCTCCTGTCTGGGCATAGACGGCCACTAGCCTGAAAGCTTGCCCGTCTCCGCTGGTCACGTCCATCACCACCAACTTACCTTCTGGGTCCAGGAAGATGGCCCGTATGGCGAGATCCAAACCGCTCCGAAAAAGCACAGCAACTCCTCCCCCCGCTCCCGGACGGCTGGGAGATGCGTACACGTAGCCGCCGAAGATCTGTGCGAAGTCTCGTGCTTCGGAAATTCTGGTCTCGCTGATGGCCACCACATCTATGTTTAGTGACCTGAGATCGTTGAGCAGGTGGCCCTGCTTCCAAGATGACCCCCAGGCCACGTTCATTTATACTGCCTATTCTAAGTAAGGCCATGTTGGGTGAGGAATGAAGTAAATGAGAAAGGATCACCTACCCTGATCGCGTGGGAAAGGGACAGTTGAACCGTCCCTTTGGCTGGTCATGGGTGTCTCCAAGATGATGTCGGTATATATCCTTTTAGTAACTGACCCTCTGAAGTCTCCAACTGCGTTGGGGAATTTTTCTTTTAAATGTTTATAATGTTCTATTTTAATTTCAATAATGTTTATATTTTTCGGGAAAGTTCTTGGTGTTGGTGGGGTGTAGTAATTTTTGTCCGTAATGTCTGTGTGCTGCTTTATATGTTCTAATAATAATAATAATAATTGTTTCTACGTTAGGCACAAGGCCAGCAAATACCCAGTGTATTACTGGTACTTTATTTTATCGACCCCGTAAGGATGAAAGGCAAAGTTAACCTCGGCGGGATTTGAACTCAGAATGGCAAGGGCCGTAACTCTATGCGTCAAAGCATGGCGTCCGACCCTCTACCAATACTGCCAATCCACCGCCTATAATAATCCACCGCCAATAATAATAATAATAATGATTTCATTTATTGGCCACAAGGGCCAACATGTAGGGTACAATACAAAAACAGGGACAGTGGGGGTTTACAATAACGTAGAGTAGAAGTGCACACTGGCAAGACTAATTTAACAATGAAGATATAGAAATATAAAATAAACTATGCATAAATATAACAATATAAATTTCCCTATGGGGGGGGGTCTCAGGGGGTGACTCAGGTACCCCACCAATCCTGAACCACCCTGCGCTTCTAGGATACCCGGGCAGAGAACCCCTCTCTTCCTCTCCTCCTCAAATTAGCTAGCCTATAGGCGCATGGTCAGAGTAGGCCCATTCACACGGGCCATTCTCGCCACATTCATCCACCTTTTAGCAAATGTACTGGGGGAAGCACTTCTCTCTCCACCCTCACTTTCCTTTCTAGGTGAAACTTGAAGAAGTTGACGAGGGATTGGCCGAAGAGAAAAGTGTCTGTCTTCAGTCCTTTCAATCTGTATATTTCACAACTGCCACCAGACAGAGGAAAATTGCTTGCTCTTCCTGGTCAAAGGAAGGCGGCGGGTCGATATTCACTATGGACTCGATCGATAGTCGGATCCGTTCTACACGCGACAATAGCTGTTCGACATAACTCCACAAGTCAGTAATGCACGGACATTGGACAAGTGCGTGCAGAACGGTTTCGTCGCTCTGTGTGCATCTCTGGCAAGTCCGTCTGACAGCACTTCCGTGCCTGTAGAGTTTATCCCGAATCGGCAGTGCCTCCCGGTAGCACTGCCAAGCGAGGGATTTCTGGAAATTGTCCATCGTCCCCGGCTCGAAAGTCTTCTGGAACAGACTGGTCAGTTCGACTTCGTCGAGGCCCAAAGCTTCTCCGACTGCGTCATCGCACTTTCCCACCACTAATCCTCTATAGAACTCGAGAGTGGAAGTTCCACTGATCGCATTGCCCGCTTGGTAGAGGGCAGTGAGTGCCTGGCAGCATTCCAGGTGCCAGTCACCCGTCTGATAAACGGCTACCACACCTGTTCAACGTTTAGGCAGAATATCTGGAGATGTCGCAGCCTCAGCGCATGTCTGCATATCATTAGCCACGCCCAGCCCTCCGCGTAGAGGGTGCTGGCAGCAGATAGACCGCCTCACCAAAGACTTGTTCTCTCCACAAGAATTTGAAGAGGAGCCGTTCCAACTTGGCGAGGCGCGGACGGGGGAAAGGCACGACTGTCAGGCGGTAGTAAATGACGGACGCGATATGCGCATTCGCCACCTCCTCGCAGCCGATTTTTGGGTGTGACTGGCTACCCTGCTCGTTACCTCGTCCCAATTCTCTTCCACCTGGAGGTCTGGCCCGAACCAAACCCCGATCAACTTTACCGGTCCGTCAGTCCAGCGCCCAACGACGCTGTTGGATGGCATGGACTTGCCTCTCCAGGTGCCGACTTTTCCGGGTTAAGTTTGGCTCCTGTCAACCTTTCATATTCCTTCAATAGGGTGCCGACCACCACGATTTCCGAGGTGTCTGAAACCACCACGGTAATGTCGTCCGCATAAGCCGACAGCCTTTCCACGTCCCGGTTCGAGCGAGATGCCCTGCAACAGCTCCAGCTTCTGCAGTAAAGGCTCGAGAGTCAATACGTACAGAAGGGAAGAGAGAGGGCATCCTTGACGGACCGTTCGGGAGAGCCGAAACGGTTCCGAGAGGTGGTCATTAACCTTGACCACCGAGCAGATGCCGCTGTGCATTGTTGCGATCCAGCTTCTGGGGATAGGGCCGAAGCCAGCTGCTTTGAGGAAAGCCTCCAGAAACCGATGGTCGACCCTATCGCATGCTTTCGATTGATCTAAATCGATCAATGCCCCACCGAAGCCAGGTTTACACCCTACCCTCTCTAGGATGTACCGCATGAGGTGGAGGTTGTCGTGTATGGACCTGGTTGGGATTGCGCAAGTTTACGCTCTCCAACCAAATTCTCGACGACAAGCGCCTTTGGTGTAAGATGTGTTGCCACCAATTTGTTTGAAGATGTAAATTCCAATTTAACGGAGAAGTATTTTAGAGAGTTGTAATGTCGCCACGAGGAACCAGGTTTGGTAGAGAGATATGATAGGAATATCAACAACGACTTTAGCTTGGTTTTACATTATTTATTAACAGAGGTTGAGCTGGCATGCCAAGAGAAATGGAATAATTCAATTAAGATTACAAGAGAAAATACGGGCGACTGGATGACTTGCGCTTCATGCAGCCGACAAGGGCATCCTGAATTTCGGCTGAAGTAACCGGCCTTTCGCAGCGCTCAGCGTCGACCGTCGAGATGCGCGGCAAGCCGTCAAGGTAGGGACTGAAGTTCACTACTGTCTCTGACCCTCCACTCTCCCCGAACAACTGAACAAAATGCTGGAGAAAGGCTTCACACATCCGCTTGGAATCGCTTATCCCGTGCCCGTCTCGGTCCGCCAAAGACCGAATTGTGGTTTTATTACCATGCTGCGCCTCCGCCACGCGGACCCATCGAACATCTCTGGTTCCCTCGTTTCTCAGCGCACGCGCCTTAGTTCTGACAATGCAACCTTCGTGTTTCGCATTGAAGAAATGGTCTAATGCCATTCTCAGCGCTACCACGTCCGTTACAATGCCACTACAAATAGCCTCGTCGAACTTATCTACCAGCTCCCCCTCCTTTCTATTTTTCTCTAACGCTAGTTCTTTGCTGAACCCTATCGAAGTTACTCTAATCTCTCTTTTGAGAGCCCTCCACCATGTTGTTGACGATCAACTTTTTGTTAACTAAATTGTTGACTCGATCCCTGTAAGCCTTACGTGCCGGAAATGACATGTTCAGCTTCCAGTAACCAGGTCCTAATGTACGCGTTTTATCTAGGTCGACTATACAAATCACAAATTTGTGATATGAATAGGTGACCGTTTTAAAAAGTGGGCAGCCTACACCATTTTTATCTATTTTCCTATTGAAGATCCCGTCTATATACGATCTAGATGACTCTATGCGGTTGATCCACGTCCACATTGACGCATTGGGGAAATCTAGTCGGTACCTGTCAGGCAGTTGGAACTGGCTGATTAGGTGCTTGAGGATTTGCAACCCCCGCTCCTATCAGCTACTCCCACACAATCCCAGCGTGCGTCTAAGATACCGTTCCAGTCCCCCGCTAACAGTAAAGGGCGAGACGTACCCAGAAAGGTTTCCAGGCGCCTAAAGAAGTCCGGTCGTCCGGCCCCAGTAGGAGTGTAGACGGCCAGCAGTCTAAAGGCACCACCTTCGCTATTGCTTACATCCAGGACCACCAACTTACCGTCCGGGTCCCGGAAGATTGACCTTACCTCGAGATCCAGGCCTTTCCTAAACAGTACTGCTACCCCACCTCCCATTCCCGGCCTGCTAACAGATGCGAAAATCTGATAGTCGTCGAAAATGGGGGCTTGTTCGCGCGTGTCGGAAATCCTGGTCTCACTGACGGCAATCACATCCATTTCCAGAGACCTGAGGTCGTTGAGCAGGTGACCCTGCTTCCAGGGTGACCCCAAGCCACGACATTAAAACTTTCTACTCTTAATAAGGCCATGTTGGCAAGCTAAAAGAGAGAGAAAAGGTTTACTTACCTCCCGGGGTGTTGTGAAACAAATCTTCTGGCACGCAAAGTGTGCTCAATTCAAAGATCTCTTCCTCTGTTTGAATGTCCTCGATTCGTGCTAAGAGGGCCTTCAATTCCTTGTTGGCCCTTCTGACAAGCACGAAGTTTTTAATGTTTTGTTGGTGTCGTTTTATTTCTTTGGTGATGGTTTTGGTGGTGTTGTTTCGGGTATGTCTGTGTTGTAGATGTGGTGTCTGCAATTTCAGGTGTCTGTGTGTTTATTTGTTCTTGTGTTTGTTTAGGTTGTGGGGTTGGTGTTGATGTTGATGCTGGTGTTGATGTTAATGGGGAAGTATTTGCGTTAGTGGTGTCTGTATTTTTTGTTGTGTATGTTTTTGTGTTTTGTGGGGGCTTTTTTGTGAGTTTTCTCTTTTGTTTTTTTGCACTTTTTGGGTTTTCCTTCATCTTCACTGCTGGAAGACAAAGGGTCTATGACTGTGAGTGCATCTGTGTCTATGTGTGCATTTATGGTTTTGTCTATGTGTATAATTGGAGGGGTAAGGGGAGTGGGAGAGCTTTCCTCGTTTTCCCCTTGGGTTGGTTTTGGTGCTGGTGGTGGTGGTCCGGCGTTTTTGATGTTGGGGTTACCCGTGTCCTTGTTGTTTTGGTGGTGGTGGTAGTGCAGCTTTCCGTGCTGATACTGGCGTTGACAACAAAGGAGGTTTGTGAACCCCTGCATTTTTGAGCTCAGGGCAGAAGGCTTGCAGATGCGTTGCTTCCCCGCAGACGAAACAGTGGGGCCGTCCTCCCTCAGTGATTAATTGGATTGTTGTCCCGTCCTGCAGGCGGCCAAAATCCGGGATGTTGTTAACGTCCTCTGGTTTTATTTGGAGAAGAATCCCCAAATCCATTCCGGACCAGTCCTCTCTCTGTGTCTTTTTGATATCTAGGAGGGTAGTGTCTGTTCCCTCCTCGATTACGCATCCCAGGAGTCACCATATGTTCATTCCTGGTGGGATCCTGCGAATGCCGACCTTTACTGTCCTTTTTCCCATGTAGGACGGGTGCATGATAATGCGTTCCTTTCTTCAGGGGGTAACCGAGTGCTTAATAGCAAGGGCCTCGGTTTTGAATAGTACCGAGATGGTTCCGAACTGCTTGGCTCTTGCTTTGTACTCGATGTCACTTCCGATGGACTTTAAAGCACCTCGACTTCTGCTTGGCTGGCGAGTTCCACTTTGCGTGTTTGCACTCAAATGCATCGAAAGTACACCGTCCTCCTTTGCATGGCTGCTATTGCCTCGTCCGGGATGGTTAGGTTGGCCCAGGATTTTTCTCGTTTAAATAACCTCCACGCCTGGGCCAACTGTTGTTCCTTATCGCTGATATCTACATTGGAGAAGCGCTTTGTTTTCGCTGCGGCCGCTGCAAAGGTGGGTGACATATAGACACATGCACCCCCACACATATACCTATATATATATATATATATATATATATATATATATATATATATATATATATATAGCAAGTAAGTATGTTTTGAAACAGTGAGCGAGTTTGAAATTAGAAAATATATAGCTTTCACCGTATTTTTAACTAAAGGAATTTTAGCTTGATAATGGGGTTTAGAACCCTCAGATAAATGGAAAAAGATGAGTATTGACGTATGTACATCAATACTCATCTTTTTCCATTTATCTGAGGGTTCTAAACCCCATTATCAAGCTAAAATTCCTTTAGTTAAAAATACGGTGAAAGCTATATATTTTCTAATATATATATATATATATATATATATATATATATATATAATATGGAAAACGAAAAATCAGTGATGCATCGGAACACAATTTATTAAGTATTACAATTGTTTCTCCGGCGAACAGCTCGAGGTGCGATCTGTTTGTGGATCGAACCTGACTCTGGATTCGCAAGTTCCTCAGATACGTCTAGTGATTTCGAAGCAAATCCTCTTTCTGCTTGATTCCGACCCGTAGAATTTCTATCACGTGCCATCATCCTGTTTGCGCGGCGCTCCGATCGGTTGATAGTTCGAGACGTCATCTGTGTGTTTGACCATTCAAATCTGCCCACTGACAATTTCCATTCAGGCGTGATTTGTCACTCACCCCAATCACGTCGCCAGAAATTACTGCTATGTGTAGGAGAGGTGTTATGAACTGTCTTGCCCTTCCCTGGCTTGCCCGTCGCCCTACACATATACCCCCCCCACACACACGTTGTTCACACATATGCAGACATTCCGAGCCATTGATCTCACACTTAACTGTGCAGACATACATACACACACACATATAGAGCTTGCGTTCACACATGTACATATATATCTTCACCTCTCATATATAGGTATATTTATACACAGACATACGCACACACGTACACATACGGGACCCACATATATACACATATCTATCCATACACAGTCCCATATATATATATATATATATATATACACACATATATTTACACATATGTATATACATACACACACATATGCGCACCCATAAATACACACACGTACATATACACGCGCGTACCTATGCAGTCAGTCAGGCCTACTCATATACACACACACACACATACATACATATACATATATATGAGCGTATGCACACGCACGCACTCACACATAGACACACACCCACACACACACACATATGAAAATAAACTGTACAAAAATATTTAGAAAGTGCATAGAAACATGCATAGGATGCTGTACATCAGGGAGTGCACAAAGAAATATTACGTAAAAAATACAAAAAACGTACATATGTGGAATATGTCAAAGAATGCACCTAGCATAGCTGTATATACGTATAGGCAGACACACTTTGATGCACATGTTGGCATTATGGTGCTAACGTGAAATAATCCACGTACAGAAACCTTATAAACAAAACTACATATGGGAAGCTCATAGAAACAATGCAAAGGGTATACTTAAACCATAAAAATATATAAAAATACACATGAGGGTGTACATGAAAAAATACATAAAGTGTTACATAATGGAATACGTAGAGAAAATACACACACTACATAACATAATATATATGCAGGGAGTACGGAGGAACAGTTTGTAACGGAGTATGTTACTGTGGCTGAAATAGAGGGTTTTAGTGATGTGTGATACGGGATTGAATATACCCATGGAAACTGAACTGCCGTGCCCTGGCTACTGCGACGGCGGTGTTTAAGATAAGGTACATAGTCAAATGTGCAGCATAGAGTGTGTCGACCTGTGCCATAGGGCATACATAGTCATCAAGGTATGGTGTAGATCCCGTGGGTCCGCGCTTCCACCACAACTGACGTCCGCTTCCCCGCATGGTTCTCGGTGGGGACATCCGGAGGTACCCATGCGGAGAGTGGAGTGTCTCTTGCTCCGGTCCTTGAAAGAGTTCGTGTGATTGTACAACCTCGATTTAAATGTCGTAGATGCTGCGCCGATGTAGGTACGCTTGGTGTTGTGCGAGTTACCACACATTTATAGACGATGCCCTTCGTTAGGCATCTTCCCTGCAGAGAGCATTGTGTGCCCACTCGGCAGTTGCATGTTCGGGCTGTATGCTGCTCATTCCTTACGCGGTGTCCTGGCCTTATTGCGGCGTTGTTCCGATTCTCTGGGTGTTGTTCTGCCGGTGCGGTGGGATCCTTTTTGTCATTCAGTGCCACCTGGTAGTCGACCAGTGTGTCTTCCACAGGTTGATCGGCTACTGTGGGGACTGGGCCATAGTTGGTGACCCTGCCTCCTTGTGGTTCTCCCGGTCCCCCATGATCGTCGGTCGCCTGCGGTAGTTGGCGGTCGAATTTCCCCAACTTCCCCGCATTGGTTTTGGCCATATAGTCTGCCATGTTAAGTGCGGTGGAGAAGAAGAACTTCACTGTGTGGCGGTTGGATATCCTGTGGCACCTGTTCGACGGCGGGAAGCACTCGTCCAATGCTCTGAAGAAGAGGTCTGGTACATTGCTGCATACATGCTTCGAATACGGCGTGTTATTAACACGCCGTATTATTAACACCGTATTATTAACACTGTTAAACCAAGTAATAGTCCTAGACAGTGTTCCATTCCGTCGTCTGTGTGTAGTAGTAATAGTAGTAGTAGTAGTAGTAGTAGTAGTAGTAGTAGTAGTAGTAGTGTTCTGGGTCAGGTTTCCCTCCCGGGTTGTGCCTACACGTTAGTTCATCCCCTATGCTACCGCTATTCTTATATCTACCATGGAGAGTACATCAGCGGAAACGTTGTGTTAACAAAACAAGATGAGGACACCTATCCGTCCAATGTATATAATGTATATATATATATATATATATATATATATATATATATATATATATATATATATATAAAATTGTGAGTTTGTATTTCAGTGACATATGGTGTCGGACAGATATAGATATATAAAAAGTACATGATAAAATGACAAGTCAGTCAATCATATTGATGGCCTCCTCACAGACCCAGCGGACAGAATGGAGGAAGTGTTTCCTCGGAGGACGGTAAGAGAGACGTGCTGGAAGAGCCATTCCAACTCGCGAGGCTCACACCTGCTGTTGGGCAGCTCAGCACCTATGGTGGAGAGTAGGAAGGTAGCTCTAGGGCCGAGGACACCAGAAGTCTCCACTGCCAAGGGTACGATCGCAAATCTATCGAAGAGCGACCGGTATTTGGAGACTTTGGCCTCCTCAGCCCGATGTGCAGCAGAACCTGGGTCAGTCGCAAACTGCACCAGGTTTCGGCTGGAGAAAGTGTCGGTGCAAGTGGCATCCCAGACGAGGAGTTTGCCACCACGAAACGGGAAGATGGTCATACCATCTGGCCTTTTGCCGTCCCTTAGGTACAGCCCCATCGGCTCGAGCTGGGAAGGGACGACTGCAGCGTCCAAGCAATGCTTTATGACCTCTTTGAGCGCAACATAGCGTGGAAGGCGGCCGGCACTGTGACTACAAGAAAGCGGGTAGAGGCCGAAAGAGTCCACGGTGGATGCACAGCAACATTGGTGTGGCTCGCAGATCCGGAGGCCAAGCCTCAAGGAAACGCCAATGCGCAGGCTATTGTTAACCAGCTGCGTGTCAGTGGAGAAGGAGGGCAAGGCATGGAGCCAGGCACCACTGTGGGGTTTGGAGGCCGCACGAAAACAGGGAAGGTGGTGCCGGTCAAGTTGACGCCTGAGCTTGTCTGAGGCCAGGCTGCACTGGATGGCATCCCAAATGCTTTGGGGGGACTTGATGTCGGCAGGGGGAGAAGGAGGAAGGACGTCTACAGGGCTAATGCCCAGCCGGTCCCACGTCTCAACAGCGGCCTCACGTTCCCTGATCACAAAGGGTTCTATTGTGTTTTGGAGAACAATGCTGACGAGGACGCGGCATGAGGTTACCGACGAACGAAACGCTGGCAAAGCCAGGGAGATCGGGGACCACAGACCGGGGCCGCCATATCTGACAGGTAAAGTGGCCTGTTGCCATCCAATGTCGTCAAATCTGACGTTACATATCTCCTCGGCTGCTGCTCGGATACAAGTATGCACCCCCCTCCCCACACACACGTACATATATAAATATAATTATACACACATACATACATACATATCCTACTCCCTCTTGTCACTCCTGCCATTGTCACATTTCATTTTATATTGGGTTAAATCATTTACAATAATTTCCTTCCATATTTATTTTATTCATAGTCAAACATCTATCCACTAAATTAAGAAGACTTTCTTCAATCAATATACCTATTATTCTGCCTATTGCTCATGTCTTTTGTCCTTTGTTGTTGTTATTGGTATTGTCTGAAAAGAGATATATTGGAATATACATAAATATATAACTATAGACTGATAGGCATGTAAATATATATATATATGTATATATACGAATCCCTATTCCACTGGTTGCGTTAACAATTCTCTCTCTGCCTGTCTCTGTTTCCGTCTCTCTTTCTCTCTGTCTGTCTGTGTGTCTGTCTGTCTCTCTCCCCTCCCCCCTCTCTCTCTCTCTCTCTCTCTCTCTATATATATATATATATATATATATATATATATATATATATGTATATGTATATGTATATGTATAGATATATATATATATATATATATATATATATATATATATATATATATATATATATATATATATATATATATATATATATATATATATATATATATATATATATATAGAGAGAGAGAGAGAGAGATAAATCTACCAAAATATACGGTAGTGTCCAATCCATATGAAGAACTCAATGTAATCCAAATATCATGAAAAGATAAGATGTATTCAAAATTTTTTCGATGGGTATTAAATCTTATTTTAAATTGGTTAGAAGTAGCTCCTATATATGAATAAGTTGGGTCCTTAGTGCTAATTTTACATTTATATAAAGCAATTAATAAGGCAATTTCCTTTTAGTGGCCAATTTGCTTTGTTTCTACAGTTACAACCTTTCGTGAATGTTATATCAGGGGAGGTAGTCAAATTAGGTTTGGAATTTTCTCGACTTGTTGTATGTGAATGAGATGGTGGTTTGCTGTGGTTTATTTTAGTATTATGGTTAGTTTTATGTGTTGGTGGTATATTCATGTTTTTTTTTTACATTTATATGTATTGTAGGCACTTATATTTTGTTGTATATTTTTGGTTGTGGAGTAGGAGAATTTGACCGTTGATCTATTTAAAATTTGATGGTATTTATGGTTTGGCGGGAAGTTTTTCTCTAGGATAGTAAACATTTTTTTAGGTATATTATCTTTAATTTGTAGATTAAATGGAGCATTATACCAAGTAACTCGTCTATTACGGTTTCGATGTTGTTTTTTATTTTTATACGATGTATCCTGATGTTTACTAAGAGAATTAGTATTAGTGATTTTATTACACATATGTTTAGTTAGATTCACTGATTTAGGTGTTTTAGCCTGTTTATTAGGAATTTTGTTATTAACATATATTGGAATATTAGGATGAATGGTTTTTTGAAAGTTATTATATTGTATACTAGCAGTAAAGCCCGGCGTTGCTCGGGGTCGCTCAGTAGCTGTGTTAAAGTTACAATGTTAAGTTTCTTTCTTGGCTTAAAAACTGTAGTGTCTACTGTGCAGACTTGCATGTGGTGTTTTTGATTAATATTCCCTCAACCAACAATATGCCTTATGAAGTTAAGAAAACATAACGATAACCCGAATGTTATAACAAAAGAGGATGCTGGGGATAGAAACTGCACTGGTTATTTATTAACAAAGATCGAAAATGTAAACACTGCAACGCAGAGAAAAACATTAGCGTAACCAAATTATCAGTTATGTTTGTCTGCACGCCTATATCACCTCTCTGCACGACTGTCTGTCTGCACGCCTATATCACCTCTCTGCACGACTGTCTGTCTGCACGCCTATATTACCTCTCTGCACGACTGTCTGTCTGCACGCCTATATCACCTCTCTGCACGACTGTCTGTCTGCACGACTGTCTGTCTGCACGCCTAACGACGAAATATTTGCTTGTTTTACGTAGTCTTTAAATAGACTTGTTTTCAAGTAAAAATATTGTTTTAAAATGCTTTTAAATGGAAATGAAGCAAAACGGAAGCTTAGTGTTCGAACTGATGAATTTTGCAGGTCAATATTTTGCTGGCTCGACAACTGTTAAAGCCAGCGTAATTTTTTACGTAAGACGCTCAATGTAAACAGAACAAAGGGAAATAACTGATAACTTACGCTCAAAAATCGATACATTATATTCGATTTCGTCACATAGGGTGGGTGAATTTGAAATTTTTTTTTTCCGATGTCTTCGCTAGCGCTCAATGTACAAGTATAGCAATTTCGGTGCAATTCCGTGAGAGATTCTAAGAGGAGATGTGTGCCAAAAATCGATAGACAGACAGACAACCACAGTTTTATATATATAGATTAGAAGAGGTAGAGAAATTAAGTTTTAAGTTGGTATTTTTGGGGCATAGTGTGAGTGGCATTTAGGTGTGTATATTTCATTTGGTGTTTGTTGGTAATATTGGGTTGTATGTTTGTAGTATTATTGGTGCAAGGTATATATACTAATTTGTTTTTGTGGCCGCTTCTAGCTAAAGCTTCGTTATAAAAGGTCGCATTTTTATCGAATATATCCTGGTTAGATGAAAGGTTAGAAATGTAAAGTAAGATTTAATACCCACAAACACAGTTTTAAAAATGCCGCATTAGCTAATACAACATCGTTAGCTGATATAATTAATAATTATAGAAAAAAGAATATCGATTATAACCTGACCTGGAGTGTGCTCAAAAGGGCCACCCCTTATCAAAATAATAGATATGAATGTAGATTATGTTCCCAGGAACTTTTTGAAATAATGAAATCTAAGGATATCCTATTAAATAAGCGACAAGAATTAATTATATCGTGCAATCATAGAATTAGAAAAACTTTCAAATATTATAAGCCTAATTAATATACACTTATATTTTACAAATTATTATAATTACTTTTTTAAAATTAGTTAACCTATAATTAATATTCTACTACTAAGAACTGCATAATTTTATTTCCCTTTTACAGCTATCTTTTCCTAAAATTTATACCAATAAGTATACATATAAATTATTTTAATTTCCTGTTATGAATCTAAATTCCTTGTAATCTATATAAGCTTGTCATTTCTCACTAATACATTTAACCCCCCCCCCCCCCAAAAAAAAATGTTTTCCTTCGTTTTTAACAACATTCTTTAATAACATCTAACTCTTATTTATCATATCTATATGAATTAATATAAATTTATCCCTATAAATATACCTAGCAATTAAATTAATTTAATTTATTTTTATAGATCTAAATTCCTTATGTTTTTAAATAAGTTTGATATTTTTCACTAACACATTTATCGTAAAATTTTATTCTCCTTAGATTTTAACATTAGCATTATTCTTTAATAACATCAAATTTTCGTGTACCTTTCACCGACTTGACCTATTTTCATCCCCAAAGTAATCTTTTCATTCAAAATACTCTTTCCATTCTAAACTGAAGTCTGCATTCCTCTACCCCTAAATTAAATTTCTACTACTACTATTCTATCAACTTGACCCCTTACTACTTTTCTATTGGTCAATTCAAAACCTGTTCCCAAACAGACCTATTATATTAAATCTTTGTTGTTTTTTTTCAATAAACAAATATCATTATTTCTGAAGACAGCATATATATGTATAGGTATGTATATTCCCTCTGATAGTTTGTAAAATTATTACATAGATCTATATGATATACATACCAATACACACATATAACATATATATCCTAGAAACGATGGTAAAATGATGAATTTTTAATATAAGGAACAGTTTCTTTGTTTTTATTCATTATTTTTATTAATATATATATATATAAACAAATAGTAGAAAGGAAAAAGATTTTTTCTGTAGACATTTTTGAAGAGATTTTTTTAGTGAAATTTGAATTCTGAGTTCAAATCCCGCCGAGGTTAACTTTGCCTTTCATCCTTACGGGGTCGATAAAATAAAGTACCAGTAATGCACTGGGTAATTGCTGGCCTTGTGCCTAACGCAGAAACAATTAATTTATTTACAATACCGGTTTCAGCATTAAATGCATTGTCAATTGCGGATATGCAGAATATTGTTAAGTTGCATATTTGTACAAATAGTGAAAATAATGATAATAAAAAAAAAAATATACGGCTTAATTCGGGATGTTTGTTTACAAACAAACCGAGCATTATAAGAAATGCTCGGTAAATCCATACGTACATATATATATGTGCATTTATGTATATATATACATACTACTGTACGTCTGTATACATATATGTATGTACGTATACATACTTATAATTAAGTAACAGCCGTACTAAGAGTGAGAAATGAAATTTCGTTTCATTTTTTCCATTTATCGTTTTCGGTGCGCCCGGCTGATTAACTCACTAGATATGCAAATTAGGCTGCTCAGCCGTTAATATGCATAAGGAAAGTATATACTTTCAGACGTTCAATCATCTGGCAGGAAAGTATACCGTGCTGACGATAGCTAATAAGCTTGAAACTAGTACATCGTTCCTTTGTCACTGTTGAACAAAAGGCAACGATGGTTGCCAAACACCGTACGGCTTAATTCGGGATGTGAGTTTACAAACAAACCCAGCATTATAATAAATGCTCGGTAAAACCATACGTACATATATATATGTGTTCATGTATGTATATATATACATATTACTATACGTCTGTATACATATATGTATTTACGTATATATACTTATATATATATATATATATATATATATTTATATCTCAAAGGTATATATTGAGTTAGGAACTCAAGATAGTCTCTTACAACAAAATAGCTCTAAGAAAGAGATATTTCAGAGCCGTTTATTATAATAGAATATAAAAGAAAAACGAACACAGATATATACATATATGTGTTCAAATCGTAAGGGACCAGATTCGCTAAGATGGAAAGAATACTAACTACAGACAATTGGGTTTGCTTGTCTCAATTTAAGAAAAAAATCAAGAAAATAAATACAAACCGGAATTGTGGTAACTACCGATCACCCAGACAACTTGTCGTTTCGCAATGTTAATTGTGAATAGAATTACCAATTTATGCTCATCAGTGGGTGATAAATTATTCTAGACACTTCTAAGTATATTAAGAAACTGAACAGTGTGCCATATATAATAATAATAGCGCACATGGCGTCCTAGCGCGTCTCACAAACCCACACGACTAAAAAAATAGCAGCCAGGTTTATTCGACATTTGAAATAGCTCAACAAATTAACGGAGCCGAATATATCAAAGGTATATATTGAGTTAGGAATTATATAGGAGTTATATAGGAGTTATATATTTAGAACTGTATTTTTAACCGTTAGTCAATCAATGATAAACATTGATTGCCAAATAAATTAACTATGGAGATATAAAAGATAAAGAAGCGAAATCCAACCAAACAGTGAGTGTGTTCTGTTATTATTTCTGGCAATATTATTACAATATGACCCTCCCCAAGTATAACAATATTTGTTTCGACACACGATTTCATATCAAAAGCCTTGCAAAACAAATAAATATATATATATATATATATATATATATATATATATATATATATATATATATATATAAATGAAAAGTATAGAAATTATTGCAGCAAGAAGCCAACGGTATTCTATAATATATAAGTGACTATAGCGTCAAAATGGGAAAATAGTTAACGTAAGATGTGGTTAAAATAATTCAAACTCAATTCAAAAAGAATCAGGATATAGATTTATCCAACAGAATTTAGTGAAATCCAGGGAAAAATCAATAGAGCCTTAACTCATGATAAAATAAAGTATAAAATACTCATTCTTCAATTTGGAACAACTACAAACGCTCTGTATAGTCTTGCAAAGACTATTTCACGAAAACTTTCAGTGAGGATGATCACGGTTGGAATTCGATCCTCAGCAGAGCTCAACACGATAACCAAAATCTCACTGATTAATATGCCAAAAAGGGAATTTAAAAGCAGGCTAGTTTAACATCATGCGTGATTATGAAAATAAAACACACATGTGGAAAAACAGGGCTGGTGACGTCAGAATGAGACGAATGTTTGTTTACATGAAACAACAGTCAAAAACATTCCGAAAAAAACTCTACAATAAGGAGTTCAGCAAAAAGCAATATTATCGCGGTTTTTTTTTTAAATACTGGGATTAGTCACAAATAATTTAAGCACTCTAGGAAAGAAATCCGAGTATAGATATATAAATGTAAAGTATAGAAATTATTGCAGCAAGAAGCCAACAGTATTCCATAATATATAAGTGACTATAGCGTCAAAATGGGAAAATAGTTAACGTAAGATGTGGGAAAAATAATTCAAACTCAATTCAAAAAGAATCAATGTGTGTGTGTATATATGTATATACATATATATGGATCTATGTGTATGCATGTATGTTTTTCTGGTATGTGTTTATGTGTGTGTTTGTGTGTATGTGTGTGCTTGTGTGTACTGAATTGTCGTAGCAGGGGTTTTCGTAGCTTTCGCCAGCGTTGATGTGATTGTTTTCTCCTCGTAAACAACTGCAATAGAGTCACACATGTTGCAAGTCAATTGGTAATACATACTCTCTATAGGTCCACAGATACAGAATCAACAATCGTAAACGTATGTTACCTTAATATTGCACGTGTTGCAATAACATTTCTACGCATTACATTTATTCATTCATGGTTCTATTTAATCGCTAGTTATATAATAGATCATACAGCTTCTCTCTCCTCTCTCTCTTTCTCCCTCTCTGAATATATATATATATATATATATATATATATATATATATATATATATATATATGTGTGTGTGTGTGTGTGTGTGTGTGTGTGTGTGTGTGTATATGTGTGTGTGTATATATATATATATATATATATATATATATACACACACAAATAATTTATATTTGTATTAATCTCCCGAGTCTTACAATTAACATGTTAATAATTCTATTGACATATTAATTGTATAAAAACTACTCGGTTGAGTGCTTATTCGATTTGTGCTATTTATGCAATTTTTTGCATGATTTACACATACTGAATTCATTTGCAAAATCTGGGGGTTTTCCCCTGTGATTTACACATGTGCTTTTACGGAGCACTCTGTCATCCACAATACTGGTGCAGAACAAAATACCTGTTGATAACGTGATAACCCTTGTTCGACAATTATACCAAAAGCTTATTGTTTTAAGCAGAAAGTAATATTGATTTAGGTGTCGCAGAAACCCTGTACTGGATTTTACCATCAATTCCAGGGGTCCAGGTTTGTTATATCTATCTGTATATGTATATATATATATATATATATATATATATATATATATATATATATATATATATATATATATATATATATATGTGTGTGTGTGTGTGTATGATTATGTCATTTATTTTGTCTGACCTGTTTAGCTTGACTTGTTTTTTGGCTTAAGTGGTCTATAGCTTCTTGACCGCCTTCTCAGTTTGTATGGCCTTTATAACATATGTTTATTGCTCTAGTCTTTTAGACTATGGAGCGCTTGCCTGCATGACTCGGAATTTCCGTTACGTTTCGCTTTTTCTACCTGCCGAAATGCGATTCTCGCTGAATTTATAATTATATTTATATATACACACACATATATATATATATATATACATATATACTATAAAAAAGGAGAGATACGGTATAATGTATACATCTTCAGGTTCGACACTAATTTACTTGGTAATATATATATATATATATATATATATATATATATATACTTAGTTCAAGAGTAACCAATCTTAAAGAGAGAGATGGAGATAGGAGAGGAGAGATTGGTGAATTAGTTAGAAGCCAAAGCGTAAAAGCATGTGCTCAGTGTGCAATATGCAGTAGAAAGCAGCTATGTGGCTGGGTTCATGCAGAAGTTAAGCGCGCAGAGCTGGAAATATTCATTAGTTAAGCGAAACAAGACCACAAATTTCACAAGGAAGACATTTTTAAAAGATTGTCAACATATTTTAGTTTGATGTAAGGAATGTAGAGAATAATAATAATAATATTAATAATAATAATGTCCGTTTACAATTGTTTCGCTACTCCATATAATATTTCTGGATCAGATGACTATATATCATTATTGATCTGGTTCAGTAAGAACATCCTTGATAGGATAATCCCTGGGCTACGGGATGATATCACCTACAAGTTGTGGTCCAACACCGGCCAAGTCATTAGATGGTTCTCCGATCTAAGGTCCAAGCAATCTATGAGGTTCATCCAATTTGACATCGACAGCTATTACGCTTCAATAACCCCGGAACTGCCCAACAAAGCATTAACTCTAGCCAGCACCAACTCGGACATAATCAATAATGAGATTAACATCATACTTATGGCTAGGCAGACTATCATTGAATTCAACGGAGCACTCTGGACTAGAAAAGATAGAACAGACAACTTTGACATCACGATGGGCTCAAGTGACTCTGCACAAATCACCGATTTAGTTGGAATTTACCTATTACATAACATCAGAGCAGAAATCCAACCCTTGCAAGGCGGAATATACAAAGACGACGCCCTATTTGCAGTCCACAATTGCACTAATCGGGGCATTGGTTTGCTAAGAAAACAATTACATAGATTCTTTAAAAATAACGGTCTATCTATCACCATCGAGCCGAACCATAAAGTAGTAAACTTCTTAGACGTCACCCTGGATCTCAACAATAACCTATATTACCCTTACCATAAACCAGGTGAAATACTCACATATATTAGCCCACACTCTAACCACCCACCGGCAGTCATCAGAGCTGTAATCAAATCTATCTCGTATAGGATCTCCATGCTATCAGCAAATGAGGAGATATTTATAAACCATGCACAATATTATAATAAGGCTCTTTCTGAATCTGGTTATGAACAATCCATTTACTACATACCTAAATGCCATAACACAGCAATTCACCATAATAAACTTAACACTAGAACAAGAAATACATTAGCATATAGCCAGATTCGCCGGAATTTTAGCAGTATCAGCACCTATACAGGGAAGTTTAATGGTGGCAGCGGCCTGCTCCCCACTCCAAGTAGCAAACTAAAAATCAACCCTAGAATAGGAATGAGAAATGGGATGACAAATAACAAATCCCCAGGTAATAATAACCATAGGAAGGCCCCTACCAACTCCACTAGAACCCTAGAAGGAATAGACCTAGAAATATCACCTGGCTTAACCCCCCATTCTCATCTAATCTAGCCACTAAACGCTTCTTCTCTATCCTATCTAACCCCCCCCCCAACCATAGATATTACAAACTCTTTAATAAAAATAACATTAAAATCTCATTCTCCACAACACCTAACCTAGCTAGCCACATCGCATTCAGTAACCATCATAAACTAAGACAGTATAACTCCCACACCGCGGTACCACCACCCCTATCAAATACACCACGCCACTACACCAATAATTACTCTAGTAGCACACCTCCCCATCTAATCCTTCTAGCACTGACCACCCGCTTAGGTTAAACTACCCTACTCTCACTAACCGCAGAAGCAACTGCAACTGCCGTTACCCTAATGCATGCCCATTAAATGGACACTGCCTGACACCCAACATAGTCTATAGGTGCACTGTTAAAACTGCTTCGAATACCACCTCTTATATCGGGTCTACCTCTAACCCTTTTAAGGTACGCTATAACGCGCACTCTTTTTCCTTCCGAGACCCTAGTTACAGATGTTCGACATCTCTAGCTAGGCTCATTAAAAACCTTAAATTAAGCAACATTGAACACTCACTAAAATGGGATATCGTGGCTAGGGCCCAACCGTTCAATGGACGAAGAAAATCTTGTGATCTCTGTATTATCGAAGCATATTACATAACTCTATCACGACCTCTACCGATTAACGATATAACGGGGGTAACTATTAGCTGTCAACATCGAAGGGCTAATTCCTTCGCCAATCGAATATTTGACCCAACATAGTCATCTAGCCCCATTTTTACTTGTAGCTAATAAGTTAAATAGCTATAACTAACTCAGATAATTATAAGTTACCTCCCTACATTGTCTCTCAATTAAAAAATTTAAAAATTAGCACTCAACTATAAACTACCCACAATTTCTAATCTCCCGAGGAGTTACTTCCCCTGAAACCACCCTCTAATTAGTAAGGTAAAAATGTCCTTTGGCAGCCATCTTGTTACTCATAGGCAGATCTCACACAATGCAGCCTCGACAGATGAATACTGCTTGATTATGGAAGACAACTGATACAACCAGGACACCATAGTGAAATACGAATATATGGAACATTATATTATGTAACATTCTCTCCTTATTTTAATTTATATTCCTTTGAAGTTCCGATGAGCCGCTCTGTTTTTAAATATGTTAATTATTTTCAACTGAACCAGATCAATAATGATATATAGTCATCTGATCCAGAAATATTATATGGAGTAGCGAAACAATTGTAAACGGACATTATTATTATTAATATTATTATTATTATTCTCTACATTCCTTACATCAAACTAAAATATGTTGACAATCTTTTAAAAATGTCTTCCTTGTGAAATTTGTGGTCTTGTTTTGCTTAACTAATGAATATATATATATATATATATATAATAAAAAGGACTATTTATTATGTCTTCATTACGTTTATTGAGTAGTGATGAATAGTGATGCGCGTTTTACTCTTGCTCAGCTCAAGGTTCGATCTGTATTGATTCGTAGATTTGTTTGGTAAGTGGTAATGTGAGCAACTGTGTGCCTTGATATCTTCCTCTCTCTCACACTCTGTGATGGCATACTGTGGCCAGTCCTATCGTATCGCTATCTAAGTATCTCTCTATAATCGACCCTACACATAAATCTATAAAGGTCAGATATAATCCACGTCATTTTTGCCGGATAATATTCTACAATACTCACATCCACACACCCACACACATATATGTGTCTGACTTCCCAAATTTCTTCTTCTTCCCAAAATTGTTGGCCTTGTGCCTAAATCAGAAGCCAGGGCAATGAGTCGGACACCATACTTCGCGGCAGAGAGTTACGGCCCTTTACGCCCTATTAAGTCAACGCCTATCTTTTATCCTTCCTAGGCCGACAAAATAACGCACCAGTCATGTACTGGAGTCGATTTAATATTTTTTTACCAATTCAGGCTTTGTGCCTAAATTCGAAATCATTAGTATTCTAATCTTCTTTGCGAGCTGTCACTGCATTACCGAGGCCAAATGTGCGGGTCTTGGGTGTGTGCAGTGTTGGTGTTATAATTTCTATTGTATTAACAGTAGGTTACATAATATGTCCAAGAGCTTGTTTCTGTTTTCGTTATCTACATTCGGATTATCTCTCTTTCCAGATCTTTATATTTTGATAATTTCTCCATTTATTTGTATGGGGTGATACGTCATTTAGAAGGCATATTTTTCTTTGTGGTCTTTGACTCAGTATTTGCTCGATTGGTTATGATGTTCGTGTCTGCGTTCATTGGAACATTCTAGAGTATGGTTGCTTTGTCATTTGTCGAGACGTTTTCTGGTCTTTGCCTTTACCATCACTTTTCGATAGGTTTCTCTTAATGTTACCATACATGTCAGTATATGTAAAGCTCAACACTGTCATGTCAACAGATATTCTCTGTCTGTCTCTCTCTCTCTCTCTCACTCTCCCTCCGTCTCTCTCTCTCTCTCTCTCTCTCACACACACACACACACACTCTCTCTCTCTCTCTCTCTCTCTCTCACACACACACACACACACTCTCTCTCTCTCTCTCTCTCTCTCTCTCTCTCTCTCTCTCTCTCTCTTTCTGTATATATATATATGTATGTAAAAGGTAAACAGAAATAACAACACAATCGGTATTGTATATGGAAGGTATATATTAGGTTAACGCTTGATATAGCAGGAAGAGGGTCTTAACATTTCGGACGCTAGCCCTTCATCAGAAGAAAGAATGAGAAATAAAATAGATTGAGGGGACGGGCGGGATGGAATTGGAAAAAATGTCTTAGATAAAAACAGGCCAATTCATGTTGACATCTCTTGCAAAAATTTTGGTGCTGGCGTTTTGTGTATGATTTGATCTTTAGAAACTTCGAGATTAATATCTCTTCTTGCGAGGAAAATAAAGGAGCTATTCCAGTGTCCGATGTGGCTTGCTATACCATGTATGTATATATATATATATATATATATATATATGGTAAATTTCTTTAAGTCGTTTTGAAGCCTCGACAATGCAGATGGGTAAATCTCCGGGTAACAAGATCCGGTGGTGGAGAGTGAGATGTAAGTGGGTGTACGTTGAGAAGCGTGGCGTGTATAAGACTGTAACGTGTAGAGGAATGAAGGAATGAGCGTAAAGGATAAAAATAAAAATAACAACACGAGAAAGAGTTAACTTGGAAGAGATTTAATTGTCCCTATATATTTCGGATTCCCATCCATCAACTGGGTTTTTTTTTCGGGGGGGGGGGATTGTCTGTCGCAAAGGTGCGAAATGTGTCCTCCGCTGTTCGTTGTTTTGAATAATTTGAGGTATTCTGCAGAGCGCGCGTGCGCGTGAAATGGGGTCGGTCAGGCAGAGGTCAGCGGTCGAAGTAGTTCTTTCAATTGTGGGAGTGGGGTGGCGCTAGCTGTCAGTGCATTCTCTGCCTGTTTGGTGAATGTTACTGTGTGTGTGTGTGTGTGCGCGTGTTGTTGTTTCGCTTGAGTGTGTGTGTGCGTGTGTTGTTGCCTTGTTCCTCTGTATTGGCAGTGTAGTATGTTCGTATGGTGGAATGCTACTGTCTGCGTGTGCGTGTGTTGTTGTCTCGCTTGTGTGTGTGTGTGCACGTGTTGCTGCATCGTTTGTTAACTTAAACCAACCACCTCACATCTTCCCAAGACATGGCGAACAGAATCTATGAGACGTTCAACAACACGGACGAGAACATTGACTTCAATGTTGAACACCCCAACGACGACGGGTCACTTGCCCTCCTCGACTTCCGAATCAACATCACGGAACAGGGAGGGATCCACTGCAACTTCTACCGAAAGGCAGCCCGCAGGGACCTGTTCGTCCACTACAAGTCCGCCCTCCCTAACAGTGCCAAAAGAGGATACATAACGAACGAGATCGCGCGAATCAAAAACAGATGCAGCGATCCCGCGAGTGGTGTCACTCATACCAAGCGATTCCTCGAGGTGTTGGAGACGAACGGGTACCCTACCTCGCTCATAGACAGAGTAGGAGACACGAGACACAAGAAACAGAGAGGCAGCCAAGGCAAGTGCTTCCTTAAAATGCCACACCTGGGCGAGAATACCACCAACGCTATCCGCAAGGTTATACGGAGTGAGGGCCTCGACATCCACCTGGCCCACTCGGGCCCCTCCCTGCGAAGATGCCTCTCCAGGAAACCCGGGAAATCAACTGACGCGTGCTCCCTCAGAGACTGCCCGATGCACCATGCGAACTGTTGCCTACGCACATACGTCGTGTATAAGATAGAATGTAACAAGTGTAACCACTACTATATAGGTAGCACAATCCGGCCGATGCACATCCGCATCAAGGAACACACTAAAACCAGGGCCTTGTCTTTCCGGAAACACATAGCCAAATGCGGAAACAAAGACGGAAGGCCCATTGTCACAATT
>OZ024743.1:260663971-260666471 GCA_964016885.1 Eledone cirrhosa | reverse complement strand
ATATACATACAAACATTCATACATGCATACATACATACATACATACATACATGGTGGCTGCCAACTCGTTTTCGAGTACGGCCACTACTTTATATCCATATAGGAGAACCCCTACCGATGCAGTGAACGAGTGTGACCTTTTAGTCCAGCCAGCGACTTGAAAACTCTGGTACAAACACTACACTTGTGACAAATATTGACACATAGTGCTGGGGCCATGGTACCCTGTGACGACAAGTGCAGAGAGATCTCCAGATATAAAGCAATGCCTGTGCCGTGAAGCTTTTATAGTGAGCAAAGGCACTGCACAAAGCCAGTCCCACTCTCTTAACCAAGATGATATTTACCAAAAAGAAGAACAAGTCAACATCATTGGATACCATCAGAGTTGCAGGTGTTATATCAGAGTTTTCCTTCTCCTAGAATTCTGCCTTGACAAAGGCTAAGGGGTCATCTCTCCCGGTGATTTTGGATGGCCATTGACTCTTAAGAGCTCCTTTGCCCTTTGACAGGTCTTGTTTTTAGTCCTGCAGGATGTCCAAAGTCACCCTCCTCACCAAGAAACCTTGGTGGGGTTGCCAGTTTAGTCGCCAACGACCCGACCATGGGACAGGTTGTACTGGGATACATGTTACCAGTAGCACCAACTGGTGACCTGACATAACATACATACATACATACATACATACATACATACATACTTCATATTTATACCTATATATATATAAGCATGGCTGTATATACATACAAACATTCATACATGCATACATACATACATACTTCATACTTATACCTATATATATATATAAGCATGTATTAATGTACACACACACATACACACAGACACACAGACACGGACACACACACACACACACACACACACACACACACACACACACACACATATATATATATATATATATATATATGACAGGTGTATATAATTACATATTTATATTTATGTTTGTTTAATGCGCATTTCCGCAATGTCAGCGTAATGCAGTTACGCAATCACAACTACATCTGGTATGACTTCATGAGATTGTATTTTGCATTTAAGTATTTATCAATTTGTTGATATGGATCAGCGAAAAACATACATCCATTGGTGTGTGAGTTGTGGGTGTGGCTAGGTGAACACATACAACAATGGATGTGTGTTTCTCGTTAGAACATAACAACTTGATAAATTTTCTGTTATAATTTTTCTTGTATTATTTTCACGTGTAACTTCTGCTTAAATGTTACTGTCTAGTAAAATCATGCCAGCCGTATTGTTATTGCGTAACTGCATGCGCTGGCGTTGCAGAAATGCGCATAACACATACGAAATATTATAGTTATGTAATTAGACAAACCTGTCTTAACGTTTATTCGTATAACGATACTGATTGTGTCATACGTGATCTCATATCAATGTTGGATTCGTACAACCGACGTGGAGTACCTATTCCTACTTAAACCACAGTTTATGGATCGAAATACTGCGAATGTAACACTCGAAAATAAACATACACACATACATATATATATATATTTATATATATATATATATATATATATATATATGTGTATACATACACACACACACAGACACATAATATATCTATCTATAAATAAATATATATGGATGAGTGGAGATGTAAATATGACTATATATATATATATATATATATATATATATATATATATATATATATATATATATATATATATATGATATATGTGGCACTGCTGATTTTCTTTAATAATTTCGGAAAATATATTCCTTTAAAATATCACCATCTTTTCTATAGAATATTTATATTCCAATATTCTTATAGAAATGTTTCTTGACAGAAATATGTAAATAGACAATACAAATCTTCTCGCTAATCTCACCAATCTCAATTCATTGAGGAGAACCAAAAATATTAAGAATACATTATTCAAACAGACTTTCATTTAATTTCCCTAACCTTAAACTATTTTTTTTTCATCCTAACATTTTCAATTTCTCTTTAATATATTCTTCGCTTTTTCTCTCTTTATTGTCGTAACACGTATTTGGCTTGAAGAAAAAAATATTTTTTTATATATACATATATATATATGTATATATGTATGTAGACACATACATATTGACACAGACAGAAACACACTGACAAATACACACACACATACGGACACATATATGTGTGCGTGTATTTATATATATTTATATATGTTCGTATAAGTCATATATTCACACACACACACACACACACACACACACACACACACACACACACACACACACACACACACACACACACACACACACACACACATATATATATATATATATATATATATATATACATATATCTCCATCTATGTCTATGTGTGTGAGTGTATATACATATATAAAGACGCATTTAAATACTCACGCACGCCTCCCCACCACCATTCACATATATATATATACACATTAATGCGTTTTGAAAATTTTTCTTCAATATATCTGTATTACTTTATATAT
>OZ024743.1:260598971-260658971 GCA_964016885.1 Eledone cirrhosa | reverse complement strand
AGCTACACACGCTATCGAATAACGTTACTCCAAAGATCCTTCCGGAGGAACCCCATTTCGGCAGATTGTATTCACGATTGTATTCTTTCGGTCATTACCCAAGATTAATGAATACAAGTAAGGGTGCGTATGAACATCGAATTGAAGATAGTGCATTTTAATTTCACAGCTACCTTCCTTCTTTTGATGACCGAATGCTGAAACTGGCACATTATTGCACCAGCTACAGCAAATCCTGGATTTAATTCAGTCTCTTGCCTTCTATCACACGTGAAAACGGCCTCGAGGTATGTAAAGCGTAGGACAGAATATTCCGTATCTCTAAGTGCTGAGATCAAACACAGTCGGAGGCAACTTCATGATATTTTAAATCTTTTCAGGGGTCTGATAAGATAAAAGTAGCAGTCTAGGGTAGAGAATCGAGAGAATCGATATTTGTTCTGCCCTTTACACTCTGAGTTCAAATATTGCCGAGGCCAACTTTTCCTTTCATCATTCAGAGGTCGATACAGAGAAACACTGGGGTCGATATAATCGACTTTCCCCCCACCCCCCACACATTTCTGGTCTTGTACAAAACTTAAAAATTGATACTACTACTACTACTACCACTACTACTACTAATAATAATTGTTTCTACACTTGGCACAAGGCCAGAAAATACCCAGTGCATTACTAGTACTTTATTTTATCGACCCCGTAAGGATGCAAGGCAAAGTTAACCTCGGCGGTATTTGAACTCAGAATGGCAAGGGCCGTAACTCTATGCGTCGAAGTATAGCGTCCGACCCTCTACCGATACTGCCAATCCACATAATAATAATAATAATAATAATAATAATAATAATAATAATGATTTCTTTATTAACCACAAGGGTTTACATAAAGTAGACATTAAGGACAGTGCAGGACAATGCAGGACGGTACAAATGGGCATTTCTGCGTGTAAAAAACAAAAACAGAGGATGTAACAAAAATAACAATGAAAAATTCCCCAATAGGGGGGAGACTTCGGAGGGACATTTGTGGAGAAAGCCCAGTAAAAAGCCACAATGACCCTGACCACCAAGGCAAGTGCCCTCTCCCAGTTTTCCACCTTTAATTTACAGATATATGCTCAGAGTAGGCCCATTCACTCGGGCCATTCTTGCTTCTCTCACCCATCTTTCAACAAAATGCTGGGAAGAGAGCACTTCCCTCTCTACTCTGATTTTCCTTTTCAAATGAAATTTGAAAAAGTCAATCAGAGCATCACCGAAGAGGTAAGTGCTCGTCTTCAGCCCTTTCAAACGTGTCCACCATACTATCTCTTTCGCCATGGCCACCAGGCAGATAAAAACTGCCTGCCCTTCCCGGCTAAAGGAGGAGGGCGGGGCAATCCTCACGATGGACTCAGATGATAGCCGGATCCGTCCTAAACGCGACAGCAGGTGTTCGACATAAACCCACAAGTCAGCAATTTTCGGACACTGGACGAGTGCGTGCAGGACGGTTTCGTCGCCCTGCGCGCATCTCGGACATGCCCGGCTGACGGCACCTCCATGCCTGTAGAGTTTATCCCGAACTGGCAAGGCTCCTCGGTAGCACTGCCAGGCCAGAGATTTCTGGAAGTTGTCCATAGGCCCTGGCCCGAAAGTTCTTCCGAAGAGATTGGCTAGTTGATTTTCGTCGACGCCTAGAGTTTCCCCAAGTACGTCGTCGCTCTTCCCCTCCACTAATCCTCTATAGAACGCCGAGGTGGAGTTTCCACCGATGACATTGCCCGATTGGTCGAGGGCTGTGAGCGCCTGAAGACATTCCAGTCTCCAGGCGCTCCCTCTCGGTCTTCGCTTGACCCAGGACTGCAGCTCCGTCAAGGAAACGAGCTGGGGAAACACGCGTCTAGCAAACGGCGACCACACCTGATCACCGTCGAGGAAGAGGTGGAGATGTCGTAGCCTGAGCGCGTGCCTGCGCATCATCAGCCACGGCATGCCCAGCCCTCCACGTAGCGGGTGTTGACAACAGATGGACCGCCTGACCATCGGAGCGCGTCCCTTCCACAAAAAGCGAAAGAGCAAACGCTCCAGCACAGTCAGGCGAGGCTTAGGACAAGGTACGACGGTCAGGCGGTAGCAGATGACGGACGCGATGTACGCGTTAGCCACCTCCGCTCGACCTTTCAGGGATAGCTTCCTCTCGGCCCATTTCTGGGTGAGAGAAGCCACCCTGCTCGTCACCTCGTCCCAGTTTTTGTCCGTCTGGAGGTCCGGACCGAACCAGACCCCTAGCAATTTAACCGGTCCGTCCGTCCAGCGTCCGACGACGCTGTTGGACGGCATGGACCTGCCTCTCCAGGTGCCGAGCTGCAGGCCCACTGACTTTTCCTGGTTGATCATTGCTCCTGTCACCGCTTCGTATTCTCTTAGTGTAGTGCCGATCGCCTCGATGTGTTTGGCGTTCGACACCACTACGGTGACATCGTCCGCATATGCTGATACGGATCTTCCGCATCCTAGTTCGCGCGGGACCCCCCTCAACGTCTCCAGTTTGTGCAGTAATGGCTCGAGAGTCAATACGTACAAGAGGGACGAGAGGGGACATCCTTGGCGGACCGAGCGCATGATGTTGAACGGTTCCGACAGGTGACCGTTCACTCTCACCACAGAGCAGATGTCGCTGTGCATGGCAGCGATCCAGCCTCTGAAGACGGGCCCAAAGCCAGCCGCCCTCAGGACTGCCGCTAGGTAACGATGGTCGACCCTATCGAAAGCTTTCGACTGATCTAAATTGATCAAGGACCCACCCGTGCCAGGTTCCCTAGCTACCCTCTTTACGATGTATCGCATGAGGTGGAGGTTGTCGTGGATGGATCTGTCGGGAATGGCGCATGTCTGCGCCTCTCCCACCAGACCACCAACGACAAGCGCCAACCTCTTTGCTAGCACCTTGGCCAAAATCTTAAACTCTGTGTTTAGCAGAGTTATGGGCCGGAAATTTTCTATGTTATCCCCCTTGTTCGGATCCTTTCTCAGCAGTGCCACCGCTCCTCGGCTCACAGAACTGGGAATTCTCCCGTTCTGTTGCCAGTTGCAGTAGACGTCCGCCAAGAGGCCTCCGAACAAGTCTGGCATCTGTACGTAAAGTTCATAGGGCAGACCATCCAAACCAGGCGATTTACCCCTTGTGCAGCCAGTCATTGCCTCCCTTACTTCAGCGGCTGTTATCGGCTTTTCGCAACACTTCGCCTCAGTGGCCGAGAGCCGCGGCAGTCCGTCGAGGTAGACACTAAAGTCCATCCCTCTACCCGGCCCACCGCTGCCCCCGAACAGCTGAGCGAAGTGTCGCTGAAAAGCTTCACACATTTGCCCGGGATCGAGTAGCATGCGCCCGTCGTGGTCCACCAAAGACCGGATCGTGGCTTTGTTGCCACGACGCGCCTCCGCCACTCGGGCCCATTGAACGGCTTTCGTCCCCTCGTGTCTGAGAGCACGCACCCTTGCTCTGACAATGCAGCCTTCGTGCTTTGCATTGAAGAATTGGTCAAGGGCCAATTTCGCCGCAAGCACGTCGGTCGCAATGCCTTTGCTAAGCGCCTCGTCTAATTTTCTAACTAGTTCTCCCTCTGCTCTATTTTTCTCTATTGCTAAAGCCTTACTAAATCTAATCGATTCTATTCTAATCGCTCTTTTCAGAGCAAACCACCACTTGTTGTTGACGATGGCCCCCATCAACGCCCGCTTAACTAGTTCGCTAATCCGGTCTCTGTAGGCCTTGCGCGCTGGTAAGGACGCGTTTAGCTTCCAGTAGTCGGGTCCTCGTCTATGAAGCCTATCTAAGTCAAGCACACAGATCACGAATTTGTGGTCCGTGTAGCTGACTATCTTGAATTGTGGACAGCCTATGCTAGACCTATCTATTTCCCTACAAAATACTCTATCTAGATATGATCTGGATGACCCTATGCGGTTTGTCCAAGTCCACATTGGCACATTCGGGAAATCCAATCGGTACCTGTCAGACAGTTCAAAACGCCTGAGCAGGTTGGTGAGGCTCTTGCACCCTCCACCCCTATCCGCTAATCCCACACAGTCCCAGCGTGCATCTAAGATCCCGTTCCAGTCGCCCACTAACACTAAAGAGCGGGACGTTCCAAGAAAGGTCTCCAGACGCCGGAAGAAATCAGGCCGCCCTGCTCCTGTCGGGGCATAGACGGCCACTAGCCTGAAAGCTTGCCCGTCTCCGCTGGTCACGTCCAGCACCACCAGCTTACCCTCTGGGTCCAGGAAGATGGCCCGTATGGCGAGATCCAAACCTCTCCGAAAAAGTACAGCAACTCCTCCACCGGATCCAGGACGGCTGGGAGATGCGTACACATCGTAGCCGCCGAAGATCGGTGCGAAGGCCCGTGCTTCGGAGATTCTGGTCTCGCTGATGGCCACTACATCTATGTTTAGTGACCTGAGGTCGTTGAGCAGGTGACCCTGCTTCCATGACGACCCCAAGCCACGCGCATTTATGCTGCCTATTCTGAGTGAGGTCATGTTTAAAATAGAGTGGAAAAGATGGGAAAGACCACTTACCGTACTTTTGGTAGAGGAGGGATGGTTTTTACATCCCTTTTCACTTGATCGTCTGGTGAAGGGACGTTGAATCGTCCCTTCGGCTGGTCGTCGGCTCTTCTAAGAGAATGTCTGAATATACTCTTCGATTGATGGTTCCTCCTAGGTCCCTGAAATCACCAACTGCGTTGGGGAATTTCGTTTTAATGTTTGTGTATTGTTTCTGTGCTATTTTTAGCAGTCTTATGTTAGTTGGCGTTTTGATTGGTGCTGGTATTATGTAGTCCTGTTGTGAAATGTCTGTGTGTTCAATTATGTAAGTCATTAGTTTCTTGTTGTGTGTGTTTATTGCCGTGCATTTGTTTTTCTGGGGGTGGGGTGTGGTTCTGCTATTTTCTTGTCGTTGTTGCTGGGTGTGTGTGTTTTGTTGTTGTGTTTGCGATGTTGGTGCTTGTGGTGGTGGTGTTGAAGGTGTTGTTGGCGGTGGGGTTGTCGCCGGTGGTGATGGTGGTGCTGGTGTGGGTGGTGATGGTGTTGGTGGTGTTGCTGCTGTGGGTCTCTTTGCAGTAGACTTTACCCTTTTCTCATTTCTTTCCTCCCTTTTCAAAGGCGACGATGCGCTGCTTCTGCGTTTGTGCCTTCTTGCGACCTTTTGCCATCCCTCTCCCACCTCACACTCCATGTCTGATTCTGTGAGGTCGGGGAGGGGTACCAGCTCCACTCTTTCACTTGTTGTTGTTGGTGATGTTTGCACTGGAGTCTCTGTTGCAGCTGCATTTGGTATTGCTGTTGTTGTTGTTAATATTTCCACTGCTGCTGCTGTTTTTGATTTCCGTGGAGTGGGTATGGGTGCCACGGACCTATCGTTCCTGGTTGCCGCTTGTCCTGTTGCTGGTAGCCGTGGAGCCGGATTCGGAAGGAGGGGGGTTTTCTCCTTTCTCAGGGTCTTCTCGTTGCAGAAGGCCCTGAGGTGAGTTTTCGATCCACAGCGAAAGCATTTCGGGCGTTTGCCCTCAACACTTATGGGCAGTTGAGTGCCGTTATCGAAGTCTATCACATCCGGGATAGCTTCGATGCACTCCTGGTTGGTTTGGATTAGCATCTCAATGGAGGAGCCGACCCAATCTTCTCTTACTTTTTTCTGTACTTGCAGTACAGTTGTTTTGTCCTCGATTCCGACGAGGACAGACGCGGCCAGCCAAGAAGGGGTCATTCCGGGGGGGGGGGGGGGGGACGTGGGTCAGTTTGACCCTCACAATTTTTTGCCCGCAGTAGGAGGGCACCAACACCATTTCCTCGCTCCTTAGGGTCACTACTGATTGGGCCTTTGCCTCCTGGGGTGTGGCAAAAAGTACGTCTACGGTGGCATATTTTTTGCCTCGGGTGATGTGCGTTTTCCGCTGCCACACAGACCCCAAGGCTTTTTGTATTTGGGCCTCTGTGGCTCTTTCCACCCTACGGGATTTTGTACTTACTGTACGGTACGTGACTGTACAGTGCTCTTGGGTTTCGAAAAATTTTTCCGCTGCCTTGCAGATTGCTCGGTGTCCGTTCTTTGTCACCATCTTCTTCGCTTCCTCTAATTCCTCATTTGTTATGAGGATTGTTTCCAAGTTTTTCGCAATACCTGCAAATGAGATTGGTTTTTCTCTGCTGTTGTTGTTGCCGTCAGAGCTGCTGGTACTTTTGTTGTTGCTGCAGGTACTACGACTACTGCCTCCGCCGCTGTTGCTGTGGTTGTTGTTGGTGTTGCTGCTGCTAATGCTGTTGTTGTTTATGCTGCTGGTGATGCTGTTGCGGCTGCTACTGTTGTTTTCATTGTCACTGTTGCTGTTGTTATTACGGCTGCTACTGCTATTATTCCTGACGTCAGACGAATGAACTGGGTTTTCGTATTTCCCGCACACCTGTTTCGTCGCTGTCGTCGTCGTCGTGGAGAAACCTTGCACGCTTTGCACGAGACTTTTCTTTTCTTTCGTCGCTTGCGAAAGAGAAGGGAGGGAGAGAGACACATTTAAAGAAGGGAGGGAGAGAGACAATCTTCTCTCTGCTGTAGTGATGATTGAGGAAGAAGAAGACGGAATGAGTGGGAGTGACGTATGAAATTTCTTTTTCGTAGCCATGTTTTTTTGTTTAAAATGAAATTTTGGGTACAAAACCCCAATAACTGGTTATTTAACCCCGAAGGGCCAAATAACGGACAGAAAGACCCCTCTCACGAGGAGGAGGGTGTCTTTATCAACAATTTGGTTCAAGTTTTAAACAATTTACAATTGTTTTAACGGTTAAAAACTACTATACCTTACAGAGCCGAGCCTCCGTCAACCATGGCATTCAATAATAATAATAATAATAATAATAATAATGATTTCATTTATTGGCCACAAGGGCCGACATATAGGGGACAATACAAAAGACTGGGACATTGGGGTTTTACAGAAAAATCGAGTAAACAATAACAAAGTAACACTAAAATTATAACAAGAAAAAATTCCCCAATAGGGGGGATGACCACCCAGAGTTCGCTCAGGTACCCCCACCAATCCTGAACGACCCGACGCTTCGAGAGCACCCTGGAAGGGCACCTCTCTCCTCAAATTTACCCACCTACAGCTTCATGACCTGAGTAGGCCCACTCACACGGGCCATTCTCGCCACATTCACCCACCTTTCAGCAAATGTACTGGGGGGCAGCACTTCTCTCTCCACCCTCACCTTCCTTTCCAAGTGAAACTTGAAAAAGATCATGAGGGATTTGCCATAGAGAAAAGTGTCTGTCTTCAGTCCTTTCAACCCCGTCCACCATACAACCTTTTTCGCTACTGCCACCAGACAGGAAAATTACCTGCCCTTCCTGGCCAAAAGAAGGCGGCGGGTCGATCTTCACTATGGACTCGGCCGATAGCCGGATCCGTTCTACACGCGACAACAGCTGCTCAACATAACTCCACAAGTCAGTAATGCACGGACACTGGACGAGTTCGTGCAGAATGGTTTCGGCGCTCTGCGCGCATCTCGGGCAGGTCCGTCTGACAGCACTTCCGTGCCTGTAGAGTTTATCTCGAACCGGCAGTGCCGCCCGGTAGCACTGCCAAGCGAGGGATTTTGGGAAATTATCCATCGTCCCCGGCTCGAAAGTCCTCCGGAACAGACTGGTTAGTTCGACTTCGTTGACTCCCAGAGCCGCTCCGAGTGCGTCGTCGCACTTGCCCACCACTAATCCTCTATAGAACTCGAGAGTGGAAGTTCCACTGACCGTATTGCCCGCCTGGTAGAAGGCAGTGAGTGCCTGGCAACACTCCAGATGCCAGTCACTCAGTCTCGGTCTCTTCTTGACCCAGGACTGCAGCTCAGTCAAAGAAACGAGCCGCGGAAAGGCCCGTCTGACAAACGGCGACCACACCTGTTCACCGTTTACGCAGAATATCTGGAGATGCCGCAGCCTCAGCGCGTGCCTGCGCATCATTAGCCACGGCATGCCCAGCCCTCCACGTAGAGGGTGCTGGCAGCAGATGGACCGCCTCACCAGCGGAACCTGACCCCTCCACAAGAATTTGAAGAGTAGCCGCTCCAAGATGGCGAGGCGCGAACGGGGGCAAGGGACGACGGTCAGACGGTAGTAGATGACGGACGCGATGTACACGTTCGCCACCTCCGCCCGACCTTTTAGTGATAGCTTCATCCCAGCCCATTTCTGGGTGAGACTGGCTACCCTGTCCGTCACCTCGTCCCAATTCTTATCCACCTGGAGGTCTGGCCCGAACCAAACCCCTAGCAACTTTACTGGTCCGTCCGTCCAGCGCCTAACGACGCTGTTGGACGGCATGGACTTGCCTCTCCAGGTGCCGAGTTGCAAGCCCACCGACTTTTCCGGGTTAAATTTTGCTCCCGTCAACCTTTCATATTCCTCCAATAAGTTGCCGACCACCTCGATTTGTGAGGTGTCCGACACCATCACGGTGATGTCGTCCGCATAAGCCGACACAACCTTTCCGCGTCCCGGTTCGAGCGGGATGCCCTGCAACAGTTCCAGCTTCTGCAGTAAAGGCTCGAGAATCAATACGTACAGAAGGGAGGAGAGGGCACCCTTGACGGAGCGATCGGGAGACCTGAAACGGTTCCGAGAGGTGGCCATTAATTTTGACCATCGAGCAGGTGTCGCTGTGCATTGCAGCGATCCAGCTTCTGAAGATGGGGCCGAAGCCAGCCGCCTTGAGGACAGCCTCAGGTACCGATGGTCGACCCTATAGAATGCTTTCGATTGATCTAAATTGATCAGAGCCCCACCGACGCCAGGTTTACACCCTACCCTCTCTATGATGTATCTCATTAGGTGGAGGTTGTCGTGTATGGACCTGGTTGGGATTGCGCAAGTTTGCGCCTCCCCAACCAAATCCCCGACGACAAGCGCCAACCTCTTCGCTAACACCCTGGCTAAAATCTTAAACTCTGTGTTGAGCAGAGTTATGGGCCTGAAATTGTCTAATGTGTCCCTCTTGTTCTCGTCTTTCCTTATCAGCGTCACTACGCCCCGGCTCACAGAACTGGGAATACTCCCGTTTTGCTGCCAGTTGCAGTAGAAGGCTTCGAGCAGATTGGAGAACAAGTCTGGCATATTTACATAAAGCTCGTAGGGCAGACCATCCAAACCGGGTGACTTGCGCCTCATGCAGCCGACAAGGGCATCCTGAATCTCGGCTGAAGTAATCGGCCTTTCGCAGCGCCCAGCGTCAGCCGTCGAGAGTTGCGGCAAGCCATCGAGGTAGGGACTGAAGTCCGCCACCATCTCTGACCCGCCACTTCCCGCGAACAACCGATCAAAGTGTTGGCAAAAGGCCTCACACATCTGCTTGGAATCGCTCAGCTCGTGTCTGTCTCGGTCCGTCAAAGAGCTTTGGTTCCCTTGTTTCTCAGAGCACGCGCCTTAGCTCTGACAATGCAACCTTCGTGTTTCGCATTGAAGAAATGGTCTAATGCCATTCTCGCCGTTAGCACGTCAGTTGCAATGCCATTACCAATAGCCTCGTCTAACTTATCTACAACTCTCCCTCCTTTCTATTTTTCTCTAACGCTACTTCTTTGCTAAACTCTATCGACATTACTCTCATCTCTCTTTTGAGACCCCCCCCCATCTATTGTTGACGACTCCCCCTGTCAACCTTTTCTTAACTAAATTGTTGACCTGGTCCTTGTGAGCCTTACGTGCCGGAAATGACATGTTTAGCTCCAGTAACCAGGTCCTAACCTACGCGTCTTATCTAGGTCGACCATACAGATCACAAACTTGTGATCTGAATAGGCGACCGTTTTAAAACGTGGACAGCTTACACTATTTCTGTCTATTTACATAATGAATATCCTGTCTATATACGATCTAGATGACCCTATGCGGTTAGCCCAGGTCCACACTGGCGCATTAGGGAAATCTAGTCGGTACCCGTCAGAGAGTTAGAACTGGCTGATCAGGTTCTTGAGGCTTTTGCACCCCCTGCTCCTATCGGATACTCCCACAGGTCCCAGCGTGCGTCTAAGATCCGTTCCAGCCCCCCCCCGCTAACAGTAAAGGGCGAGACGTGCCCAGAAAGGCTTTCAGGCGTTTAAAGAAGTCCGGCTGTCCTGCCCCAGTAGGAGCATAGACGGCCACCAGTCTAAAGGCACCACCTTCGTTATTGTTCACGTCCGGGTCCCGGAAGATCGACCTTACCTCGAGATCCAGGCCTTTTCTAAACAGCACTGCCACCCCGCCTCCCATTCTCGGCCGGCTAACAGATGCAATGATCTGATAGTCGTCGAAAATGGGGGCTAGTGCGCGCGTGTCGGAAATCCTGGTCTCGCTGACGGCAATTACATCCATTTCTAGAGACCTGAGGTCGTTGAGCAGGTGACCCTGCTTCCAGGACGATCCCAGGCCTCGAATATTTAAACATCCTACTCTTAATACGGCCATGTTGGCAGGTTAAAAAGAGAGAGAGGAAAGGTTTACTTACCTTCCGGGCTCTTGTGAAGGTCGGGTTGTTCGACCTCCATAGTTGATGGGGTTTCTTTTGGGAACCCCTTTAAAAGTCTTGAAGTGGGTTTTACGTTTGGGGTCCCACGTCCCGAGGAAAGCTGTCTCGTATTTCTTTGAATATGTCGAGCGACATTCGCACCAGAACCAAATCTTCCGGCACGCGAAATGTGCTCGATTTAAAAGTTTCCCCCTCTTTTTGTATATTTTCACTTCGTGCTACGAGGGCCATCAGTTCCTTGTTTGCCCTCCTGGCGAGCACAAAGTTTTGTATGTTTTGTTGGTGTGATTTTATTTGTTTGCGTGGCTGTGGTGGTGATGGTTTTGGTGGTGTTGTTTCGGTTGTGTCTGTGTTTGTTGTGAGTGCGGTGTCTGTGATTTCAGATGTTTGTGTGTATATTTGTTCTTGCCTCTGTTTAGGTTGTTTGCGTTTGGGGGATTCTGGTGATGGTGATGGTGGTGTTGATGTTGGTGTTATTGGAGAGATGTTTGCGTGGGTGGTGTCTGCGTTTTTTATTGTGGATGATTTTGTGCTTTGTTGAGTTTTTTTTTCCTTTTTGTGTTTCCTTTTTTGTATTTTGGGGGATTTTGGTTTTCCCTTATCTTCACTACTGGTAGATGAGGGGTCTGTGTCTGTAAGTGTGTCTGTATGTACGTTTATGGTTTTATTGGTGTGTGTATTTTTTTGGGGGGGGGGGGGGGGGATTTGACAGCTTTCCTCGTTTCCCCCCTGGGTGGTCAATGTTGGTGGTGGTCTTTCTATTGCTGTTGTTGTTGGTGGTTTTGCTGGTGCTGGTGTTGGTTGTCGTCCTCGCCCCGGCGTCGGCAGCAGTGGAGCCTTTCGACCCCTTGCCTCTCTCAGCAGTTGAGGGCAGAAGGCTTGCAAATGGGTTTTTCCCCCACAAACAAAACACTGCGGCCTTTTGCCTTCGGAATGACCGTCCCATTCTGAAGGCGGATGTGGTCCGGGATTGTCTTCAGATTCTCGGACCTGATCTGGAGAAGATTCTCCAGGTCAACCCCGGACCAGTCCTCTCTGGCCGTTCTGGTCACTTCTATAGGGACGGTATCCGTCCCCTCCACAATCACACATCCAAGAAGCCACCACATGTCAAGTCCTGGTGGGATTCTGGGAATGCGGAGACGGGCCGTTCTTTTTCCCATGTGGGAGGGGTACATTATGACCTTGCTGGTTTTGCAAGGAGTTATAGCGTGTTTCATAGCGAGGGCTTCTGACTTGAACAACACCGAAATGGCGCCATACTGTCTGCTCCTCTCTATGTATTCGGTGTCTTCTCTGATGCACCTCAGCGCGACTTCGACATCTTCTTGTGGGATTAAAGCTGCCCTTTTGGTTTGTGCTGAGATGCATCTATAATGCACCGTTCTGCGCTCCACTGCCTCAATAGCTTCTATCGGGACAGTTAAGTTGGCCCAGGTTTGCTCTTGCTTGATGAGCTTCCATGCCTGAGCCAACTTTTCATCTTTGTTTGAGAGGTCCATGTTGAAGCATGGCCTCTTTTTTGCTGCTGCCGCAGCGAAAGTGTTCTTCTTGTTTTCGTTGGGGGTGTTGTTGTCGTTGTCGTTGTTCTTGTTGGTGTTGTTATTATCACTGTCGCTGTTATCATTGTTGTCTTTGTTGCCACCGTTGTTTTCGGTGCAGTTGGTATTGTTGCTGTTGGTATTGTCGCTATTTGTTTTCATGTTAGTGGTGCTGATATTGTTGTTGCATTTGTTATTTTTTTTTTTGTTATCTGTATTTTCGTTGTCACTGTTACTGTAATTTTTTTCAAAATTAGAGTTCTCATTGGTATCATTGGTGTCTTTCTTTACATTGTTTGTGGTGGTGTTTGTGTTATCAATTTGTGTTAATTTCGCTGTAGCGCTCCTCTCAAATTCTACGTCGTTGTGGCACGACAGCAGACATATCGTTGTGGGGGGGGGGGGGGGGGGGGGGGCACAGCTATGTTTTTTTTCTCCGTAAATTTTTTAACATGTAAAAAAAAGTTCAAATATTTGGGCCAAAAGGCCCAAATATTATACTTTCCCCTTCACAGGGCAAAGTCTAAGGGCTTATATCCCTTACACCAGTGGTCGCCAACATGGGTTCCGTAAAACAAACTCCGGGTTCCTTAAAAAAATAAATATATACATTACCATTAATATTTTGGGTTTTCTGAAAAAGGTGCAAAGAAAATGCCAAAGGTGCAATGTATAAATGAACAAGTACTATTGTAGTGTACACAGGTTCTCCACTCCAATTCGTGGAAAACACTACTTTCAGTTTCTCACTTGAATTAGCAGAAAAACACTGTTCTGAGATTCGTGGAAATTGAATACTTTCAATTTCACATCAATTCTTGGAAAGACATAGTTTTCTGAATTCCGAGACTACTACTGATAATACACTAATTGAACTTAGAAATTGACCAATCACGAACAAGTAAATGTTGGTCGATAACAGCATAACTTTAAACTGAAAACTTCAGTTCAGCGAGGTCTTTCAGCCGAGAGACAGGGTCAGTTCGCTGTTCTCACAACGTAAGTTCAGTAGAATGTTTTCAATAGAGAACACGTTTTAATCTGCTGTCCTCACAAAAGCTTTAAAGTCGCCTAAAGTTTCTTCACAGAGTGAACTCGCTTACTAGTCGTTTTCAACATGCATCCAGTTCTACAGACAATTCTAAATAAGAACACGTTACATTCTGTTGTACTTTGCACAGAAAATATAACGCCTGTAAAGTTTCGACTACTAACAATGGTAATTTTGTATTCCATGCATACACTATAAACTTTGCCACACAATTATGTATTCATTTGATGACATCTGCATTCACAATTGAGAAATTACTTTATACAATAAATATATATGTCCACAAACATTTGACGAAACTTTATTTGTTCCAATCTAATATATGTTTAACGCAGCCTAAAGCCTTCTTATATTATATCTAACTTTGAAGGTTGACTTTGCTTTTCATCCTTACGGGGTCGATAAAATAAAGTACCAGTAATGCACTGGGTAATTGCTGGCCTTGTGCCTAAAGTAGAAACAATTATATCTAACTTTGAGTCAAAATAGATAGAAGATATCTGAATTAATTTCCAATACCATCGTCACATCTTCTACACTATCAGCTGATTTGCATTTTTTTTTGCACCTTTTAGTATGGCGGATATTTAAATATATTTACATTACCAATAATATTTAATACGACCCTAAAGTAGTATATGCAGGAAGTGCTGGACTCTGAAAAAGATTTCTTCTAGTTGTTTATAAATTTGCACCTTTTTCAGTAACCCCTAATATTTTAATATTATTATAAGACTTTAAATAATATGTTTGCCATCCTAAAATGGAAAAATTTCAATTTTTAAAAATTAAAAATTTTATTTAACTAGTTAAGTTTTTCCAAATATCTAAAATTAAAGTTAATTTAAGTACTTTTTGTAATGAAAAAACTTAATTTCTCTTGTTTATTAATGTCATATTAAAAATGTTAACTGTAGATAAATAACATTGATATGATGTCTACTGCAAAGAAGCTGAAGTTAGATACCAGCAGTAAGGTTATACAGTGGTGTGATGATTATGTTAGATATGGATTTCAAAAAGCTGACACTAAAAAAGATACACCAGATCAGCCCATGTGTTTACTATGTTCAAAAGTTCTATCAAATAGCTGTTTAAATCCTGCAAAACTTAAAAGACACATTGATACTAATCACACCAATGATAAAAGCAAGTCACTGGAATACTTTACTTCGCTGAAAAACAACATCAAAAAATTACAAGCTAATATGACTTGTTTTGTAAAAAGTCAGATAGAAATAAAGCTTTAACAAGAACATCTTTTGAAATTTCACATTTGATTGGTAAAAACAAGAAACCATTTACATTAGGAGAACAGTTAATTCTGCCAAGTATAAAAATTGCTACAGAGAATCTTTTTGAAAGCTGCAGTATTAAGGACAAAGAAAAATTAAGCCAGTTACCATTGTCAGCAAATACCGTAAAAAGAAGGATAATTGATATTTCTTCTGATATAGAAAATCAGATACTAACTGCACTAAAGAAAAGCACATGTTTTGGTCTGCAAGTGGACGAAATTACGGATATTAATAACAAGGCTCAATTAATTTGCTATGTACGGTTTGTAGACCTTGATAAAAAAGAATTAGTAGAAGAGTATTTGTTTTGTCTGGTATTAAACATCACAACTAAAGGTCAAGATATATTCAATAAAATTGAAGAGTATTTTTAAAAAAATGGTGTATCTTGGAGCAAGTTGACTTCAATAACAACAGATGGAGCAGCTGCAATGACTGGTAAAAATTCTGGTTTGATTGCAAAAATTAAAGAACAGACCCCAAATTGTATTTCAAATCATTGTATGATACATTGAGAGGTTTTGTGTTCAAAAAAATTCAAAGACAGAGATGCTCAAATATTAAATGACCAGCTGAAAGACATTGTCAAAATTATCAATTTGATCCATGCAAGAGCAAAAAATTCTAGAATGTTTGAATGTATTTGTGAATCTTCTGGAAGTAATTATAATAGATTGTTATTGAACAATGATGTGCGTTGGCTGTCTTTTGGGGATGCTATGAAGAGAGTTTTTGAACTGAGAGAAGAAATAATAGTTTTTCTAAAAAAACAGAATGATGAAAGAGCAAGTGTATTAGAAACCAATGAATGGAATGTGCAACTCGCTTATTTAGTAGACATTTTTGGTGAACTGAACAAACTAAATAAGTGTCTTCAAGGTAACAATGCAGATATTTTTACTTCAATCAATTTTATTACATATTTTCAATCAAAATTAAACATCTTTATAAAAAGAATTGAATCGGACAATTACTCATTACTTTCAAACCTTGAAATAGAGCTTAAAAAGAGAGACGATTTTGACTCCAGCAATCTAAAGAAGATTATTCTTTCTCATTTAAATGTGCTTTCCACAAGTTTTTCAGATTATTTTGACTTGATGGAAAAAGATATTGTTAGCGGAAATTTATGGATAAAAAACCCGTTCACGAGATCGAGCAGTTAGTTTCAGAAAATGACGCTGGAAATTGTAAAAATTTACTACCTGCACAATGTTGATGGATTTGAATTCAAACGAAGACCTGAAAGTGATATTCGAAAGCAGAAAGAAAGAACTATGGATCGACTTATTCTTGATTGGGGAGTTTAATGAAATCAGCCAACTTGCATTGAAGTATTTGACTTTATTCCCATCTAGCTACTTGTGCGAAGGGTTTTCGCAGTTGGTAGAAATCTGCACAAAGAAGAGAAATAAACTGTCAGCAATTGACGAGTGTATGAGACTGGCATTAACTAGTGTTGAACCTCGATTTTCTAAACTCACTGATGAGGCGCAGCTGCAGAAAAGCCACTAGTTAATTGTGTTCGATTACATAGACACGCATGAAACACTAAAATAAATAAATACTATATTATTTTTTTTAAAAAGTTTTGTATTGTATAGGTTCTGTGAAGAATTCAAAATATTTAGAGGGTTCCTCGGTTTTAGAAAGGTTGGCGACCACTGCCTTACACAACAAGAAATATTTAACAACAAATAACAGGCAAATAAAGCGACTTACTGGGAGCGAGCAAAATACGTCCGATTAGACCAATAATAATAATAATAATAATAATAATAATAATAATAATAATAATAATAATGTTTTCTTTATTAACCACAAGGGTTCACATAAAGTAGACATTAAGGACAGTACAGGACAATACAGGACGGTACAAATGGGCATTTTTGCGTGTAAAAAACAAAAACAGAGGATGTAACAATACGGGGGAGACTTCCGAGAGACATTCGTGGAGAAAGCCCATTAAAAAGCCACAGTGACCCTGACCACCAGGGCAAGTGCCCTCTCCCAGTTTTCCACCTTCAATTCACTCGGGCCATTCTTGCCTCTCTCACCCATCTTTCAACAAAATGCTGGGAAGAGAGCACTTTCCTCTCTACCCTGATTTTCCTTTTCAAATGAAATTTGAAAAAGTTAATCAGGACATCACCGAAGAGGTAAGTGCTCGTCTTCAGCCCTTTCAAACGTGTCCATCATACTATCTCTTTCGCCATGGCCACCAGACAGATAAAAACTGCTGCCCTTCCCCGCTAAAGGAAGAGCGTGGGGCAATTCTCACGATGGACTCAGCTGATAGCCGGATCCGTGCTACACGCGACAGCAGGTGTTCGACATAAACCCACAAGTCAGCAATGCTCGGACACTGGACGAGTGCGTGCAGGACGGTTTCGTCGCCCTGCGCGCATCTCGGACATGCCCGGCTGACGGCACCTCCATGCCTGTAGAATTTATCCCGAACTGGCAAAGCTCCTCGGTAGCACTGCCAGGCCAGGGATTTCTGGAAATTGTCCATAGGCCCCGGCCCGAAAGTTCTTCCGAAGAGATTGGCTAGTTGATTTTCGTCGACGCCTAGAGTTTCCCCAAGTACGTCGTCGCTCTTGCCCTCCACCAATCCTCTATAGAACGCCAAGGTGGAGTTTCCACCGATCACATTGCCCGATTGGTCGAGGGCTGTGAGCGCCTGAAGACATTCCAGTCTCCAAGCGCTCCCTCTCGGTCTTCGCTTGACCCAGGACTGCGGCTCCGTCAAGGAGACGAGCTGGGGAAAGACGCGTCTAGCAAACGGCAACCACACCTGATCACCGTCGAGGAAGAGGTGGAGACGTCGTAGCCTGAGCGCGTGTCTGCATATCATCAGCTCCGGCATGCCCAGCCCTCCACGTAGCGGGTGTTGACAGCAGATGGACCGCCTGACCATCGGAGCGCGTCCCTTCCACAAAAAGCGAGAGAGCAAACGCTCCAGCGCATTCAGGCGGGGCTTAGGACAAGGTACGACGGCAGCCGGTAGTAGGTGACGGACGCGATGGATGTACGCGTTAGCCACCTCCGCTCGACCTTTCAGGGATAGCTTCCTCTGCGCCCATTTCTGGGTGAGAGAAGCCACCCTGCTCCTCACCTCGTCCCAGTTTTTGTCCGTCTGGAGGTCCGGAACGAACCAGACCCCTAGCAATTTAATCGGTCCGTCCGTCCGTCCAGCGCCCGACGACGCTGTTGGACGGCATGGAGCTGCCTCTCCAGGTGCCGAGCTGCAGGGCCACTGACTTTTCCTGGTTGATCATTGCTCCTGTCACCGATTTTTATTCTCTTAGTGTAGTGCCGATCGCCTCGATGAGTTTGGCGTTCGACACCACTACGGTGACATCGTCCGCATATGCTGACACGGATCTTCCGCATCCTAGTTTGCGCGGGACCCCCCCTCAACGTCTCCAGTTTGTGCAGTAATGGCTCGAGAGTCAATACGTACAAGAGGGACGAGAGGCGGACCGAGCGCATGATGTTGAACGGTTCCGAAAGGTGACCGTTCACTCTCACCACAGAGCAGATATCGCTGTGCATGGCAGCGATCCAGCCTCTGAAGACGGGCCCAAAGCCAGCAGCCCTCAGGACTGCCGCTAGGTAACGATGGTCGACCCTATCGAAAGCTTTCGACTGATCTAAATTGATCAAGGACCCACCCGTGCTAGGTTCCCTAGCTACCCTCTCTACGATGTATCGCATGAGGTGGAGGTTGTCGTGGATGGATCTGTCGGGAATGGCGCATGTCTGTGCCTCTCCCACCAGACCACCAACGACAAGCGCCAACCTCTTTGCTAGCACCTTGGCCAAAATCTTGAACTCTGTGTTTAGCAGAGTTATGGGACTGAAATTATCTATGTTATCCCCCTTGTTTGGATCCTTTCTCAGCAGCGCCACCGCTCCTCGGCTCACAGAGCTGGGAATTCTCCTGTTCTGTTGCCAGTTGCAGTAGACGTCCGCCAAGAGACCTCCGAACAAGTCTGGCATCTGTACGCAAAGTTCATAGAGCAGACCATCCAAACCAGGCGATTTACCCCTTGTGCAGCCAGTCATTGCCTCCCGTACTTCAGCGGCTGTTATCGGCTTTTCGCAACACTCCGCCTCAGTGGTCGAGAGCGGCGGCAGTCCGTCGAGGTAGACACTAAAGTCCATCCCTCGATCCGGCCCGCCGCTACCCCCGAATAGCTGAGCGAAGTGTCGCTGAAAAGCTTCACAAATTTGCCCGGGATCGAGTAGCATGCACCCGTCGTGGTTCACCAAAGACCGGATCGTGGCTTTGTTGCCACGACGCGCCTCCGCCACTCGGGCCCATTGAACGGCTTTCATACCCTCGTGCCTGAGAGCACACACCCTAGCTCTGACAACACAGCCTTCGTGCTTTGCATTGAAGAATTGGTCAAGGGCCAATTTCGCCGCAAGTACGTCGGTCGCGATGCCTTTGCTAAGCGCTTCGTCTAATTTTCTAACTAGTTCTCCCTCTGCTCTATTTTTCTCTATAGCTAAAGCCTTACTAAACCTAATGGACTCTATTCTAATCGCTCTTTTCAGAGCAAACCACCACTTGTTGACGATGGCCCCCGTCAACGCCCGCTTAACTACTTCGCTAATCCTGTCTCTGTAGGCCTTGCGCGCTAGTAAGGACGCGTTTAGCTTCCACAAGCCGAGTCCTTGTCTATGAAGCCTATTTAATTCAAGCACACATATCACGAAGGCGTGAAGCACACATATCAGTGAAGGCGTGTGGCTGAGTGGTTAGAGTATTGGATTCACAATCGTGAGGTTGTGAGTTCGATTCCTGAACCAGGCGATGCGTTATGTCCTTGAGCAAGACACTTTATTTCACGTTGCTCCTTCTACCTGGAGTTGCGACCGATAGATAGTATTAGCAATTGGAAAGACCAACGGAAACATAGTTTCCTCGGTCCGATTTGACGAAAGTCGATCGACTAGAAAAAATACATATCACGAATTTGTGGTCCGTGTAGCTGACTATCTTGAATTGTGGACAGCCTATGCTAGACCTATCTATTTCCCTACAAAATACTCTATCTAGATATGATCTGGATGACCCGATGCTGTTTGTCCAAGTCCACATTGGCACATTCGGGAAATCCAATCGGTACCTGTCAGACAGTTCAAAACACCTGAGCAGGTTGGTGAGGATCTTGCACCCTCCTCCCCTATCCGCTAATCCCACACAGTCCCAGCGTGCATCTAAGATCCCGTTCCAGTCGCCCACTAACAGCGGGACGTTCCAAGAAAGGTCTCCAGACGCAGGAAGAAATCAGGCCGCTCTGCTCCTGTCTGGGCATAGACGGCCACTAGCCTGAAAGCTTGCCTGTCTTCTCTGGTTACGTCCATCACCACCAACTTACCTTCAGGGTCCAGGAAGATGGCCCGTATGGCGAGATCCAAACCTCTCCGAAAAAGCACACCAACTCCCCCCCCCCGATCCCGGACGGCTGGGAGATGTGTACACATCGTAGCCGCCGAAGGTTGGTGCGAAGGCCCGTGCTTCGGAGATTCTGGTCTCGCTGATGGCCACTACATCTATGTTTAGTGACCTGAGGTCGTTGAGCAGGTGGCCCTGCTTCCATGACGACCCCAAGCCACGCGTATTTATGCTGCCTATTCTGAGTGAGGTCATGTTGAAATGGAGTGGAAAAGATGGGAAAGACCACTTACCTTACTTCTCGTAGAGGAAGGAAGGTTTGTCCATCCATCCTTTTCACTGCTTGTGACCTCCTCTGGAAGGATGTCCTTATAAATCCTCCTGGAGAGTGTTTGTCGGAAGTCTCCGATGTCTTTGGGGAATTATTGTTTTAGTGTCGTGTACATTTTCTGTGTGATGCGAGTGATTTGTATGTGTGGAGGTGGTGTGAACTTTTGGGTTGTTGTGTAGTCTTTTTCTGTGATGTTGGTGTTATGTTGCATGTAGTGTAATAATTGGTTGTTCAAATTTAATGCTGTGTAGTGTGTATCGTTTTGGTTGTTTTGTTTTGTTTGCGTTTGTTGTGGGTTTGTTTCTGTTTCGCGTTTTGGTGACCTTTGTGGTGTTGGTGATTGTGGTGTTGGCGTTAATGATGGTGATCGTGTTGGTGTTTGTGGTGATGGGGTTGGTGATACTGGTGTGGATGGTGGCATAGCTGTCCTAACCTTTTTGTTTGATAGTTTATTTGTTTCCCTCTGTATTTTGTTTTTGGAGGTGGAAGGAAGAGGATATTTTCTTTTTTGGCTTCTTTTTCTTTTTTTTCTTTTTTTTCTTTTTTCCTGATACCGTTTCCCATTCCTCGTCGTCACAATCTGTCTCCAGTTGCGATAGGTCGGGGAGTGGAAAATCCTCCACAGGCGTTGGTTTTGGTTGTGGTGTAGTAGATGGGGTAGGCGCTGGTGCTAGTTCTGGCGCGTTGGGTGGTGGTGGTGTTGGTTTTGCTACTGTTGCTGGGGTTGTTGCTGCTACAGTTGCTTCTGTTGTTGCTGCTACAGTTGTTGCTGCCATTTCTGCTGCTGGCATTTCTGCTGCTGGTGGTGTTGATGGTTGAGTCACTGGGGTGGGTAAAAGAGGTGGCCTCAACTTTTTAGCCTGAGGGCAGAAAGCCCTTAGGTGGGTTCCTTCACCACAAACGACACACCTAGGCTTTCTACCCTCGACAATTACGGTGAGGTGGCTGCCGTCAGTGAGGTCTATTACCTCTGGGATCTCCTCAATGCTTTTTTGGACCGCTTGGATCAGGAGCTCCATCCCAGATCCGGACCAGTTCTCCTGCTTTTCTTTTGCTATTTCTATTATTTTGGTGTTGGCCTCGATGCCCGCGAGGCCGGCAGCTATTAGCCAGGGAATTTCGATGGCCGGTGGAACATGGGTCACCCTGATCTTTACGAGTCTCTGGCCACGATAGCTTGGGACGAGTGTGAAGTCGACGCTTCTTAATGGGGCCATGGAGTGCTCTCTGGCCTCCTGTGGTGTTCCAAAGAACACGTTCACGGTTCCATATTTCTGCCCCCGTCTGATGTGGGTTTGTTTTGCCCACACATGTCCCAAAGCTTTTTGGATTTGGGACTCGGATGCCCGTTCCACTCGGCGCGATTTTATGTTAATCGTCCGATAAGACACGGTGCATAAGGGCCGATACTCCATTTTATTAGGTGTGTGTGTGGGGGGGGGAGGAGGCTGACCCTCTACCCATCTTTCTTCACCATTCTCTTGGTTTCATCTTATTCCTCCTGAGTTACCTGGATTGTTTCGCATTTTTTTGGCTGCTTTGGTAAACGATACGGTGTTGTTATTCTCATAGTTGTTGTTGCTGTTGTTGTTATTGTTATTTTTGTTATTGTTAGTTTTAGTTTTAGTTGTGGTGGTGGTGGCGTCAGTGGTGTTCAGTGTGGAAGAGTCGATTCTGGGTGAATCCATTTCGATGTCACGAGATAATTTATTTGTTTCTTTTGTTTCTGTTGTCGCTGTAGTGGTGGTGGGGGTGGCGGCTTCAACACCTGCAGTCATTGGTAATGGCGGGAAATGAATCTCTGCATGAGACAAATTTAAATTATTGCTACTGCTTATATTTTTAGTGTTGGCAAACGTAGTAATATTTACAATGGTGGTGTCGGTGTGAGGTCTTAGTTTGTGAGGAAGGCTCTCAGCTGCTTGGTGTAGCTGTGAGTCGTCCATGATTTTTTCAAAGACATTTTTTGTTTGATAATTATAAAAGTTTAAATTTTGGGCTCAAGGCCCCAATCTTTTTGAGTGTCCTTTTCCGAAAGCAAATTATGTGACCTTATAAACACTTAACAACAATAATTTCCCATAAATGGCAATGTGAAACAACAACAATAATAATAATAATAATAATAATAATAATAATAATAATAATAATAATAATAATAATAATAATAATAATAATAATAATAATAAGAATGGCTTGGAGATGGCGGGTGTAGTATGCCAGACAAGCGAGCCGGCGGGAAATGAAGGTGAGGAGGTCCTGAGAACGGAGGAACCACCCGAAGCAGACAATGATCTGAATACTGAGATAAATAATACCTGGAACAGAGATACGGCCACTGAGGAGATGAATGCTGACGGGCTAGGACAAGATTCGGTTGACATCCTAAATTTAGTGGTAGATGAGTTGAACAATGATAGTGGGAGACCTATGAACCTAAGATTTGTAGACAGGAAAAAGTTAAAAGAAACAACAGCTAAGGTAAACAAAGTCATCCCATACCTTGAGGCGAGGAGTCTTCACCAGTGCAACAATATCCTCAAAGCAACAGCAAATACGGTGAGGAAACTACTTGGTATAAAAGCGAGAGGAAACAACAGACAAGAAAGAGCAGAGCCGTGGTGGAAGAAGCGACTGAGTGGGCAAATCGGGGAAATGAGAAATGACATAGGAAAGCTTGAGTCACTACTGAATGGGACACTAAAAAACATAGGCACTAAAAATAGACTGGAAATAAAATACAAAACTAGGAGTAAAAAGCTAAATATTATCATAGAGGAATTGAAGCAACGCATTGTAGCAAAGAGTGCCAAAATCAGGCGATACGAGAACAGAGTCAGTCAGTATAAACAGAACCGCATGTTCGACAACAACCAGAAGATGCTGTTTGGACAGCTTGAGGGGAAAGAAAGAGGCAACGACTTGATCCCTGGGGCGGAACAAGCTAAAACATTCTGGAGAGGAATATGGGAGCAGGATGTTAGACACAATGCCCAGGCAGGGTGGATTGAGACAGTACAGAGGGAGATCGGTGAGCAGGCACAGCAACAGACTGATTTGAGTATCACAGTTGAAACTCTTAAGGGCAAGCCAAAAAACTAACCAACTGGAAATCACCAGGCCCAGATGGTGCGCAGGGGTATTGGATTAAACATTTAACATCCCTCCACCCGAAGCTGACGGCCATGTTCAATGACTGCTTGTTGTCGGGGGAGGTGCCAGAGTGGTTGACAAAAGGTACCACAGTTCTGATAATGAAAGACCGAATCAAGGGTAATGATGTTACCAACTATAGACCTATCACATGTCTGCCCGTAATGTGGAAACTGTTGACGAGCATTGTGTCTGAGGAAATCTACCATCACCTCCACACAAACAACTTGTTGCCGGACGAACAGAAAGGATGCCGAAAGAAGTCACGTGGTACAAAGGACCAGTTGCTTATTGATAAGATGGTAATGGGGAATTGCAGGAGGAGACACACTGATCTTGCCATGGGATGGATAGACTACAGAAAGGCATTTGACATGGTGCCTCATTCCTGGATCACCAAAAGCCTGGAGAACTTCAGGGTGGCAGATAACATCAGACAGTTGCTGGGCAGGAGTATGGGGTCCTGGGAGACAGAGTTGACATCAACTGGAGTATCCTTGGGAAGCGTGAAGATCAAGAGAGGTATCTTCCAGGGAGATAGCCTGTCCCCTCTGTTGTTTGTCCTTGCCCTGATGCCCTTGACCATTATGCTGCGAAAAGTGAGAGCTGGATACAAGTTGGGAAGGGGAGAGCTTACCATCAATCACCTCCTCTTCATGGACGATCTTAAGCTCTTCGCGAAAAGTGAGAAGGAGTTGGATGTGCTTGTTGACACTGTCCGTATTTTCAGCAGTGATATATGTATGCAATTTGGTATTGGTAAATGTGGAGTCATTGTGATGAGGAGGGGTAGGTTGAGCAGAAGTAACGGGATCCAGATACCAACAGGTGAGATGATAAAGGAAATTGACTCTGAGGAAGGATACAAGTATTTGGGCGTTCTGGAGGCTGATGGCATAAAGAACAAAAAAATGAAGGAATTGTTAAGAACTGAATACATTCGGAGAGTAAGGAGCGTATTGAAGTCACATCTGAACAGCAGAAATGCCATAAGCGCAGTAAATTCCCGAGCTGTGTCTATTATTAGGTACAGTGCGGGAATTCTGAGATGGAATGTTGCTGAACAAAAAGAAATGGATAGGAAGACTAGGAAGCTATTGACTATCTACAACATGTTCCACAAGAGGAGTGATGTCGATAGACTCTACCTAAGGAGATCTGAGGGTGGAAGAGGTCTTATCAGCATAGAGGACTGTGTTCAGATGGAGAAAAACAACCTATACAAATACGTGACCTATAGTAAGGAGCCAATGCTCAGAGCTGTACTGAAGGAGGGGACAGTAGGCCAGGGGATACCCAAGGAGGAAATAACATCAAGGAGGAAGAGCAGCCTTAAGGGAAAATCCCTTCATAGTACCTTCTTTGAGAAAACTGAATTTAGAGATCCACAGACATGGAACTGGTTGAGAAGAGGAGACCTCAAAAAGGCTACAGAAGGAATGCTAATGGCTGCGCAGGAGCAGGCCCTCAAAACGAAGTGGTTGAAGCACCATATCTACAAGGAGGAGGCTAGCCCACTGTGCAGGATCTGTGGAGAGAGAGAGGAGACTGTGGCTCACATTGTGTCCGAGTGTAAACACCTAGCCCAGACCCACTATAAGGGCTGGAGACACGATGTGATGGGCAGGGTGATCCACTGACACCTGTGCAAAGTAAACAATCTACCACATTCTGAGAAATGGTATGAGCATAGGCCAGAGGCGGTGATGGAGAACAGTCAGGTGAAGGTGCTGTGGGATTTTAGGATACAGACGGACAAAAAACTGGAACACAATAGACCTGACCTGGTGGTTGTGGACAAAGAAAAAAGATCGTGCCTGATTGTGGATGTGGCCTGCCCGTTCGACACGAGAGTGCAAGAGAAGGAGAGGGAGAAAATTAACCGATACCAGGACCTAAAGTGGGAGGTGAAAAGGATTTGGAACTGCCATGAAGTCAAAGTGATCCCGATTGTCATAGGCGCACTGGGGACTATCTCCAAAGGTTTCCAGGGATGGTTAAAGAAAATCGGCCCCTTCACGCTTTTTGGAACGCTTCAAAAGGCATGCTTGCTTGGAACGGCAAGAACCCTCCGATACGTCCTGAATATCTGAGGCTGCAGGTAGTGGCTTGATATTCAATCCAACGGACTTTCCAGTTAACCAACATCAATGACTGAGATTCAAGGAATAACAATAACAATAATAATAATAATAATAATAATAATAATAATAATAATAATAATAATGATAATAATAATAATAATGGAACTGCTTGAAAAGAGGAGACCTTAAAAAGGCTACAGAAAGAATGCTAATGGCTGCGCAAGAGCAGGCCCTCAAAACGAAGTGGTTGAAACACCATATTTACAAGAAGGAGCCTAGCCCACCGTGCAGGATCTGTGGAGAGATAGAGGAGACTGTGGCTCACATTGTTTCCGAGTGTAAACACCTAGCCCAGACTCATTATAAAGGTTAGATACATGATGTGATGGGCAGGGTGATCCACTGGCACCTATACAAAGTAAACAATTTACCACATTCTGAGAAGTGGTATGAGCATAAGCCAGAGTCGGTGATAGAAAACGATCAGGTGAAGGTGCTGTGGGATTTTAGGATACAGACGAACAAGAAACTAGAACACAATAGACCTGACCTGGTGGTTTTGGATAAGGAAAAAAGATCGTGCCTGATTGTGGATGTGGCCTGTCCATTCGACACGAGAGTGCAAGAGAAAGAGAGGGAGAAAATTAACCGATACCAGGACTTAAAGTGGGAGGTAAAAAGGATTTGGAACTGCCATGAAGTCAAAGTGGTCCCGATTGTCATAGGCGCACTAGGTACTATCTCAAAAGGTTTCCAGGAATGGTTAAAGAAAATTGGCCCCTTCACGCTTTTTGGAACGCTTCAAAAGGCATGCTTGCTGGGAACAGCAAGAATCCTCCAATACGTCCTGAATATCTGAGGCTGCAGGTAGTGGCTTATATTCATTTCAACAAACTTTCCAGTTAACTAACATCAATGACTGAGACTCAAAGAAGAAGAAGAAGAAGAACAACAATAATAATAATAATAATAATAATAATAATAATAATAATAATAATAATAATAATAATAATAATAATAATAATAATAGGGAAGAAGACACACGTGGTGGATAGAAGGTCATGAAATCGCTCCCGTAAGTTTTTGATTTTTAACATATTTAAATCAATTGTGAAATAACAATTCTTAGAACAAATGATACATAAAGCACCAGAGTCAAGTCTCAGAAACATTCGGATCCATAATATATTGTTATATCGCTCAAATATTCAATTTTGTATTATACATTTTATATTCAAAAAAGAAAATGGTTATAAATGGAAGAAATCCCCCTCTGTCTACACTATATACAACAGCCAAATAACAGCAATTTCACCAACACCACAAACTAGATACACCACCTACCCCATCACTCCTCTGTGTACACTAAATACAACAGCCAGATAACGGCAATTTCACCACCACCACCACCAATCCCAGCATAATAATTATAATTACTATTATTATTGTCTCGAGTTTTCACAAAATGTTTAATTCCAATATTAAGAAAATATGTCAACACATATATTAAACATACGCGACTAACCGCATAGATTCACCGACCAAACAAACTACAGTCTATTCAACAAAACTCAGTAACGACAACGCCATCACTATAGTCACCGCCGCCACAACTCCATCCATCATTGCTACCACTATCCCATCACCGACGCCACCACTCCTTCATTGCTACCACCGCTATTCTCCCATTACCTTCTGTTAACTTACTAAGGGGGAGGGTGGCGGTACCACTAGACAATATTAATAAACAATATTAATATTTAATTTTGGATCAGGAATGTTGGAGTCGAAAAGGAGGAAAATGGCAAAATGACTAAATAGCTAAATAGCTAAAGATAATTTCACCACCAACACCACCACCACTACCACGCCAAAAACTCTGGTCAAGTTGCCTCAACCTCTATTTCTACTTCAACTTCACCACCATCACTACAGTACTACGATCACATCACCACTACCACTGCCTCATTATCGCTACCGCTGCTATTCTCTCCCACTACCTCCTGCTAGGTACTACTAGCACAGCACCACCACCACCACCACCACCACCACCACCACCACCAATGCCTCATTATCACTACCGCCGCTATTCTCTCCCACTACCTCCTGCTACATCGTAGTGTCCCCACTAAAAGAGGAAGGCATCAAAATATATAAATAGACTGAATTGATGACCCGGTCAAAATCAAAAAACCAAAATCAAAATCAAAGCAGCACAGCAACAACGAAAAACGTAAAGAAAAGAAAAATGAAGAGAAGAACAAACAGACGGACAGAGAAGGGAAGGGAAAAACTAAGTCAGACACAAACATTACATTACAATGAAACTTATGCTTATTCATTTTTTTTTTTTGACTGTTTGTTTGTTTGTTTATTTATGTTCGTCTACAGCGTGATAATGCCACACAAAAATCACCGGGAGTGACGAAATCACCGGAGGGAATGAAATCACCGGTGGTTATGTAACCATACATTCGCCAATCCTCGATAAGAGTGTTTAAATGTCGAACCTAGACAGTTCGAATAACGGTGAAGTGGAGTCTAGAATGTCATGTGACATACTCTCACCCAACAGGTGCTCCCTGGCTCAGCAGCAGGGACCTGGCTGTTAACCAAATACTGCTGGTGTCGGAGGAAGAAGAAGAAGGAAAGGGACCAGAACCAACTGGACGAAAGAATTGAATAGAACTGTTATGCAATGTTACCTGAAGAGTAATCCCAAGGAGAAAGGCTATAGGAAACGGATGCATAACATCTGGAACGAGATTGGTCTATTTAAATTAGATGAACAAAAATTGGCCGGGCAGGCTCGGGTAATAAGAACTAATGGGTGGATAAGCGAGCTGGAACTGGAGGAACTGAGCAGAGAGATTAGCTTTGAAAAGGAGAGTGGAGTATGCCAGGCAAACGAGCCAGTGGGAAATGAAGGTGAAGAGGTCGAGAGAACGGAGGAACCATCCGAAGCAGACAATGATCTGAATGCTGAAATAAATAATATCTGGAACAGAGATACGGCCACTGAGGAGATGAATGCTGATGGGCTAGAACAAGATTTGGTTGATATCCTAAACTTAGTGGTAGATGAATTGAACAATGATAGTGGGAAACCTATGAACCTAAGATTTGTAGACAGGAAAAAGTTAAAAGAAACAGCAGCTAAGGTAAACAAAGTCATCCCATACCTTGAGGCGAGGAGCCTTCACCAGTACAACAATATCCTCAAAGCAACAGCAAATACGGTGAGGAAATTACTTCGTATAAAAGCGAGAGGAAACAACAAAAAAGAAAGATCAGAGCCTTGGTGGAAGAAACGACTGAGTGGTCAAATCAGGGAAATGAGAAATGACATTGGAAAGCTTGAGTCCCTACTGAATGGGACACTAAAAAACATAGATACTAAAAATAAATTGGAAATAAAGTACAAAACTAGGAGGAAAAAGCTAAATATTATCATAGAGGAAATGAAACAACGCATTGTAGCAAAGAGTGCAAAAATCAGGCGATACGAGAACAGTCAGTCAGTATAGACAGAACCGCATGTTTGACAACAACCAGAAGATGCTGTTTGGACAGCTTCAAGGGAAAGATAAAGGGAACGACTTGATCCCTGAGGCGGAACAAACTAAAACATTCTGGAGAGGAATATGGGGGCAGGATGTTAAACATAATGACCAGGCAGTGTGGATTGAGACAGTACAGAAGGAGATTAGTGAACAGGCACACCAACAAACTGATTTGAGTATCACAGTTGAAACTCTTAAGGGGCAGGCCAAAAAACTAACCAACTGGAAATCACCAGGCCCAGATGGTGTGCAGGGGTATTGGTTTAAAAATATAACATCCCTCCACCCGAAACTGACAACCATGTTCAATGACTGCTTGATGTCAGGTGAGGTACCACAGTGGTTGACAAAAGGTACCACAGTTCTGATAATGAAAGACCGAATCAAGGGTAATGATGTTACCAACTATAGACCTATCACATGTCTGTCCGTAATGTGGAAACTGTTGACAAGCATTATGTCTGAGGAAATCTACCATCACCTTCACACAAACAACTTGTTACCGGACGAACAGAAAGGATGCCGAAAGAAGTCCCGTGGTACAAAGGACCAGTTACTTATTGATAAGATGGTAATGAGGAATTGCAAGAGGAGATACACTGGTCTTGCCATAGGATGGATAGACTAAAAAAAGGCATTTGACATGGTGCCTCATTCTTGGATCACCAAAAGCCTAGAGATCTTCAAGGTGGCAGATAACATCAGACAGTTGTTGGGCAAAAGTATGAAGTCCTGGGAAACAGAGTTAACATGGGCTGGAGAATCCTTGGGAATCGTGAAGATCAAGAGAGGTATCTTCCAGGGAGATAGTCTGTCCCCTCTGTTGTTTGTCCTTGCCCTGATACCCCTGACCAGTGTACTGCGAAAAGTGAGAGCAGGATACAGGTTGGGAAAGGGAGGGCTTACCATCAGTAACCTTCTCTTCATGGACGATCTTAAGCTCTTCGGGAAGAGTGAGAAGGAGTTGGATGTGCTTGTTGACACTGTCCGTATTTTCAGCAATGATATATGTATGCAATTTGGTATTAGTAAGTGTGGAATCCTTGTGATGAAGAGGGGTAAATTGAGCAGGAGTAACGGAATCCAGGTACCAACAGGTGAGATGATAAAGGAAATTGACACTGAAGAAGGATACAAGTATTTGGGTGTTCTGGAGGCTGATGACATCAAGAACAAAAAAATGAAGGAATTGATAAGAACTGAATACCTTCGGAGAGTAAGGAGCGTATTAAAGTCACATCTGAACAGTAGGAATGCCATAAGTGCAGTAAATTCCCGAGCTGTGTCTATTATTAGGTACAGTGCGGGAATTCTGAGATGGAATGTTGCTGAACAAAAAGAAATGGATAGGAAGTCTAGGAAGCTAAAGACTATCTACATGTTCCACAAGAGGAGTGATGTCGATAGACTCTACTTAAGGAGATCTGAAGGTGGAAGAGGTCTTATCAGCATAGAGGACTATGTTCAGATGGAGAAAAACAACCTACACAAATACGTGACTGATAGTAAGGAGCCAATGGTCAGAACTATATTGAAGGAGAGGACAATAGACCAGGGGATGTCCAAGGAGGAAATAACATCAAGGAGAAAGAGCAGCCTTCAGGAAAAATCCCTTCATAGTACCTTCTTTGAGAAAACTGAATTCAGAGATCCACAGACATGGAACTGGTTGAAAAGAGGAGACCTTAAAAAGGCTACAGAAGGAATGTTAATGGCTGCGCAAGAGCAGGCCCTCAAAACGAAGTGGTTGAAACACCATATTTACAATGAGGAGGCTAGCCCACTGTGCAGGATCTGTGGCGAGATAGAGGAGACTGTGGCTCACATTGTATCCGAGTGTAAACACCTAGCCCAGACTCACTATAAGGGCTGGAGACATGATGTGATGGGCAGGGTGATCCACTGGCACCTATGCAAAGTAAACAATTTACCACATTCTGAGAAATGGTATGAGCATAAGCCAGAGTCGGTGATAGAAAACGATCAGGTGAAGGTGCTGTGGGATTTTAGGATACAGACGGACAAGAAACTGGAACACAATAGACCTGACCTGGTGGTTGTGGACAAAGAAAAAAGATCGTGCCTGATTGTGGATGTGGCCTGCCCATTCGACACGAGAGTGCAAGAGAAGGAGAGGGAGAAAATTAACCGATACCAGGACTTAAAGTGGGAGGTAAAAAGGATTTGGAACTGCCATGAAGTCAAAGTGGTCCCGATTGTTAGGCGCACTAGGTACTATCTCAAAAAGTTTCCAGGGATGGTTAAAGAAAATTGGCCCCTTCACGCTTTTTGGAACGCTTCAAAAGGCATGCTTGCTGGGAACAGCAAGAACCCTCCGATACGTCCTGAATATCTGAGGTTGCAGGTAGTGGCTTGATATTCATTTCAACAAACTTTCCAGTTAACTAACATCAACGATTGAGACTCAAAGAATAATAGTAATAACAATAATAATAATAATAATAATAATAATAATAATAATTGTTTCTACTTTTGGCACAAGGCCAACAATTACCCAGTGCATTACTGGTACTTTATTTTATCGACCCCGAAGGATGAAAGGCAAAGTTAACCTCGGCGGGATTCGAACTCAGAATGACAAGGGCCGTAACTCTATGCGTCGAAGCATGGCGTCCGACCCTCTACCGATACTGCCAATCCACCGCCCAATAATAATGCTTTCTTTATTAACCACAAGGGTTTACATAAAGTAGACATTAAAGACAGTACAGGACAATACAGGACGGTACAAATGGGCATTTCTGCGTGTAAAAAACAAAAACAGAGAATGTAACAAAAAAATAACAATGAAAAATACTGCCAATCCACCGCCCAATAATAATAATAATAATATAATGATTTCTAGTATAGGCACAAGGCCAGCAATTTTGGGGGAGGGGAAAGTCGATTAAATCGACCCCAATGCGTGACTGGTACTTTATTTTATCGACCCCGTAAGGATGAAAGGCAAAGTTAACCTCTGCGGGATTTGAACTCAGATCATAAAGGGCCATAACTCTATGCTGCAAAGGATAGCGTCCGACCCAAAAATAATTTTCGTAAGAATTAGATTTATTAATCATTAACTTTATTCGGTATTGGAAAGTCGGGTTGGTTATAGCAATACCTCATAAAGCGTTGACCTACTGAATTATCTGGAATCAAAGTCAACATATAAATACGTAACAGCTGTAGGACGAAAGACAGAACCACAATAACATACACACACAGCAAATACACATACGACCATATACACTACAGACATACAGATATACGCACACATATATACATATACACACATATACACGCCAGTTTTATTTATTTTTTAAATCGAATTTCTAAACTAAACAGTTTCCACTCTGTCTCAACGTCGTCAGTTTGCTCAGGGAGTTCTCTGAATTTCGATGCAATAGTATCCGCATACCTGACCCTGACACCCTTATACACCAACGTGTCCCACGTTATACTGTAGGCCGATCTGGACCTGCCAGTTTTGGCTTTAGATGGTCTCAAGCTGCAGATAACTAGATGTTTATCAGTTGACAACTCAACCCCTCTCTTAACACGAACATCCAGCACAGAACCAAAGAGATCAGAAACAATTACAAAATCAATTATTGATCTCTGTCCGCGATTCTTTTAATACCATTTTATTTATGGATGTCTTTTACTAGAAGAGAAGTTTAAATCGGTATTGCCGTTTCTTCCAATATCAGGTGGTTAGTGCAAACATGTGTATTGAAGTCTTCCACTGGGATATATGACTTCGTCTTAACTACACCTAACGCTGCAGTGATTTCATCAAAGAATGGTCTGTATTTAGAATCTCTGTTTGGTGTATAAACTTGTACTACCCACAGAGACCTCCTAATGGGGTCCAGTCAATAAACGATTCTGACAAAAGAGGACCTGTACTGTCATGTCTGGCACCACATCTAAATAGTGGAGTTTCCATTTTCTATCTAAATCTACAGTACCGGTGCCATGGAACTTTGTTGAGTAAACCCCGACTATATCTAGCCGGTAGCATCTAGCCTACTCCACTAGTTTCTGCTCCTTACCTGTAAGGGTTGGGATGTTCCAGGTTCCAATGCTTACGGTTTGCTCCCTTCCGAACTCTCTTTGTGGTCTCGGGATATCTAATCTTTATGCATTCATCCCACGCCTCCCAAGACATGTTACAAGCCAATCGCCAATTTTTGCAGCATGAGATATATTTCTTTATTTTTTATATTTATTTTTGCAGCATGAGATAGAGACTGCAATATATTTTTCGAACAAGCTCCACTACCTATAGCCTGAACGCGTCCCTAGTTAACCCGCACAAAGGACGATGTAGTATGATTGCGTTTGTTGCCTCGAACCATATTGCAGTGGTTTTGGTAGTCTTATTCACACCAGTTACCAATCTGGTACTCTTCTCAGACTTGCAAAGACTAGACATTTTTAGAGGCGGCCTTTACTCGCTTTGTCGTAGCTACATCACTGGGTTGTGAGAGTTTTCTTGGGAATTAAAGGTCTTATGCATTGCTTCATCTTCCCTAGTAGCTTACCTCTGTTGGTCCGGGATTGCTTATTCTTCCGGAAGGTGCCCTCTTATATCGTAACTAACGATCATATCTGGTGGCTGTATCGCTATCCACCACCTGCGACCAGTTTTCTAGCAGAACGACTCTGCGACGAAATCTCAGTAGAGACATTAAAGACGTCCAAAGTTAAAATATGTGAGGACTTTGGGGTTAAGCTGGAATCTGATTTAAGATCATCAAATAAAGTGTTCTGGCAGAACGTCCACCAACCTGGCAGGTCTTTGTAGACCTTGAAAAGGCATACGATCGCGTTCTATGAGACCTTCTATGGAAAGGTCTGCAGGAGTATGGGATTGATGAACAGCTTCTTGCCCTGATGTCTCAATACGAATTCCCTAGTATTTGTGTTCGGATAGATAGTGGTGAATCGAAATTATTTAATGTGGGAATCGGACTCTGTCTAGGGTCTGTACTGTCACATCTCCTGGTCATAATCTTCATGAATAGGATTGACATGTAGAGCCGGACTGAAAGTGGTTATCATGACTGCGCTTCGAAGGCTGATACACTTGCTCTTTCAAGGAAGTCAGAGCAGTGCACTCTACATCTGGAAGCCAGAACAGTGCACTATACATCTGAGTAGAGTTCTACTGAAGCAAGGGAAGAAGTTCAAGTATTTTAGGGCTGTATTCAGAAGTAAAAGAAGGTAGAAGGCTCAATTAAGTGCAAGAATTGCAGGTACCAGCTTCAGTATTCGAAAATCAGAAGTATGCAGGTAGGTGTAAAAACCAAACTCGCTATCGTCAATTCGGTATTCGTGCCAACCCTTACCTATGAATTTTGGATAATGACTGAAAGAATATATGTTCGCGAATACAAGCGGCCGAAGATAGAGTGCGTACCTCGGAGATCAAAGAGTCGTTCCAAGTAGAGCCGCTATTTCCCCGAATTGTGAAACCACAGCTCAGATATTACGAGCATGTGATTAGAATGTCATAGGAAAGAATCGCTGGACAGGAGACCCTGGTGTAGACCCCGATCAAGATGGTTAGTTAACATCCACGAGCTCAGCTGGTCCCGATTGGGGACCCAGCCGGATCAATTGGAAACGGTTGCTTCTGACAGGACCTGCTGGAAAGCGTGTTTGAGGACTCTGTCCCTAAGACCCTCTCAGGAAGAAGAAGAAGAAGAAGAAGAAGAAGAAGAAGAAGAAGAAGAAGAAGAAGAAGAAGAAGAAGAAGAAGAAGAAGAAGAAGAAGAAGAAGAAGAAGAAGAAGAAGAACTGCCAACCACAACAACGAAACCCACAGTAAAAAAGTGCGATAGACCCAACTGTGGCATTTGCATCAACCTAATAGAGGGTTCGGAATTCTATTTCAAAGAAGGACAACGTTTTATAGTAAAACACAATTTCACATGTGCATCGGAAAATCTAATATATGTATTAATTTGCTCAGGTTGTCGAGAACAATACATATACCAGACCAAAAACAGCCTCCGCCAACGCATGACTGTCCATAGATCCCAAATTAAAATACGGGAATACAGGAAAATACCACTGAGTGAACACATTGATACCTGTGACGCCCAAAATCATCCCAACTTCAGAATCTTTCCCCTCTACAAATTTAAAGATAATGCCGCCCACACCCAGCGCATCAGCAAGGAATCTTACTTTATTAACAAATACAGACCCCGTCTAAACACTTCTCCCTAAGACGAACCCACAACATACACACGTCAATATACATACCTACATCAGCACAAATCTCTACCCACATATAAACACAATGACATACGTAAACACGCATGTTCTATGGTGCAACACAAATATACACAAATTTGCATACCTTTTGATGTCTATAGATATAAACGTGCCGACACACACACATACATAAACCCACACATGCATTGCACACTGATGGGCACATACATATTTGTGCACAGGTATTCCAATACGGCAAAGCCTAATGAATTCCCCTTGCAGTACGTGCAATCTGGACACACTCCAGATACATATTTGTACACAGGTATACAATTTCTGGACACACTCCAGATACATGTGTACAGTTTGTGCACAAGTGTACAATTTGTGCACAGGTATACAATTTCTGGACACACTCCAGATACATGTGTACAGTTTGTGCACACACTCACACACACCTTGGTATTATGCCAATACTATATATCATTTCACACCTTTTATTATTAAGGTTTTTGATGTTCTATTGAGAGATTCGATTTTACTGAAAATATCGAATAATGTACACCATTTTACCAGGAAAAAAAATACTGGTCCACCCACCCACACACACATTCTCACACACACACACATACACACGCGTACATTATCATACAAAGAGACATATACACACACACTTCTCCGTATAAGACAAGAGCTGAAAAATATCTTGCAGTACGTGCAATCTGGACACACTCCAGATACATATTTGTGCACAGGTCTACAATTTCTGGACACACTCCAGATACATGTGTACAGTTTGTGCACAGGTGTACAATTTGTGCACAGGTATACAATTTCTGAACACACTCCAGATACATATTTGTGCACAGGTATTCCAATACGGCAAGGCCTAAGGGATCCCCCTTTCAGTACGTACAATCTGGATACACACAGACACTCACACACACCTTGGTATTATGCCAATACTATATATCATTTCACACCTTTTATTATTAAGGTTTTTGATGTTCTATTGAGAGAATCGATTTTACTGAAAATATCGAATAATGTACACCATTTTACCAGGAAAAAAATACTGGTCCCCCCCCCACACACACACATTCTCTCACACACACACACATACACACGCGTACATTAACATACAAAGAGACATATATACACACTCACACACACACACTTCTCCGTATAAGACAAGAGCTGAAAAATATCTTTTAACATGGTAAAATATCCCCCACTCACTTACAGACACATTCCTACTGACCATCCCTCTACCACGAATTACTCTGCTACACACACACACACACAAACACACACTTGTCTTAATAGGCATTTGAACTGTCAACAAGCTGCGGTTCGCACACACATCCCTGCTGACCATTATCACAACAACGAACACTTTACTACTACTACTACACACACACACACACATATTTGTTGTGAAAGAGTCATTTCTCAGTCAGCTGACACAAACCTACATTTGGCGCAAAATCAATTTTTTACATTCACATGACCTCTACCGACCAATCAAAATTATTTTGACCACAAGAATTTTTGCAACACGAATTGGCGCAAAACTTATTTTAATACCGCTGGAGCCACTTTTTTAACATAAAAACAGGTAGAATTCCCAAAACTAATCAGATCAGAGCAAACATCACGGACGCTCTATCTCAAAATAATTTTTGAAAAGCATTAAAAATGCGCAACCGGTAAAACTTAAAACCAAAACTGAATACTAACCAATACAATTACTAATTCTCACTTATTCCTAATTAAACTATCTTTTACTGTGAACAATTTGTCAGCATTTTCTATTCCGTTTACCAATATATAACTTGTGTGTTACACCTCTATACTTTTATATATATATATATATATATGTCTGTGCGTGTGTGTGTGTGTGTGTGTGTGTGTGTGTGTGTGTGTGTGTGTGTGTGTGTGTGTGTGTGTGTGTGTGTGTTTAACTCTCTTTCATTTTAAAAAGATATTAATTTCAAATCTTATATAAAAAACATGACTATTTTATCTGATGAACGAGCTGGACGTTTTTGTAAGGATCGTCTAGTTTCCTGAAACCTTTGGTAATGGAATAATTATATTGTGTTATTTATTATGTAATTAAATGAATATATATATATATATATATACAAATGGAAGTACAGCATAATCGAAGCTCTGGCTGCAGCTAAGCTAACGAATGCAATCGGAATGTGCAGTTAAGCACTCAATAAGGTATTTTACCTTAGAGTAATAACATTACGTTTACACAGCTTTGCAAATTGAAGATTGCGACCGGTAAGCCAGCCGCAGGGACCAAGCAACGAGAAAACTGACTCAGGATAATTTGACAAACCTGGACCATCGTGTCGATATTATGCAATATCTCCGCTAGGTTTCTGTGAATCCGAAATCAACAAAATCCACTCGCGGGGCATGCAAGTTATTGGTTTTGGAAGTTCGAACAGAGGATTCACTTTCTCAACAGGTATCCATTCTCAGCCGCGCGGGTAGTGAATTTTAGCAGTAAACACTGCTGGTGGTCACATGGTTTTCCCAAAGTGAGGTAACCCCTGGTATTTGGCGGTCAAAATTCAAATATATATATATATATATATAACGAAGGAAATGTAGTAAGGAACCAGGTGGACCATAACGTACCAAAGTACTCAATACTTAGGGTAGTAAAGTGGGTAATAGGAACAAGTAAGACCCCGACGGCTGAGCTCAAGCCGTTTCGACGGCTAATTCTGTACTGAATGAAAAGTTAATTCTGGTATTTAAATAGCCGAACTTATCAAGGGGTAATTCCATATATGGTCAAAGAGATAATCACCAGGATTGGTCACATCAGCCTAGCAATAGCGAGAGACTTAAGTCTTAGTAACCAGATTTTGCTTATAATTTTTTTTTTCTCTCTCAGTACCTTTTACAGTTTTACCTTTCATTGTTCTACTTACCGTTTCGACCTCCTCCCCTCCCCCTCCCCAGTATCCTCTTTGACCACACTGTAGCTGGCACTACCAACGCATGAATGGGTCTACTCCACCTGCTCTCCCCTTTTTCTACTACTGGCAGGTTTAGCTACCCCTTCCCCCACCAACTTGCCATCACAGATTTACTACTAACTTGTGATGTGACCAATCCTGGTGATTATCTCTTTGACCATATATGGAATTACTCCTTGATAAGTTCGGCTATTTAAATACCAGAATTAACTTTTCATTCAGTACAGAATTAGCCGTCGAAACGGCTTGAGCTCAGCCGTCGGGGTCTTACTTGTTCCTATATATATGTATGTATGTAAAAGGTAAACCGAAATAACAACACAATCTGTACAGTATATGGAAGGGATATATTAGGTTAACGTTTGATATAGCAGGAAGAGGGTATTAACGTTTCGGACAATAGTCCTTCATCAGAAGAAAGAATGAGAAATAAGATAGATTGAGGGGACGGTGCGCGCGCGTGTGTGTGTGTGTGTGTGTGTGTGTGTGTGTGTGTGTGTGTGTGTGTGTGTGTGTTTGTTTGACAAAGTAACCAAACACTTTCCTCGGAATATTAAAACCATAACAGAACGAAACTTATGTTTTAGAATTAAATGTACGACATTTAAGTCGTGCATGCAATACGTGACGATGACGGTCAGTTAGAGCTGAAAACGAAAACACATTCAAAATATCAAAATAACGGGTAGAAAGGAAAATGTTGGTTAGTTTTAACCCAATGACTAAATGATATGGAAGACATTAAGACGAATGAACGAGACAATGGTTAGTGGTAAGTGAGGAGATATGTTTTGTTCGGAGTCTACTCCTGGCTGTCTTGACAGATGGTTTCACCTGTAAAATCTATCCAGCGATTCTTTCTTGGGAAATTTATTTATTTAAGCTAACTCCAGTATCTAGGATTTTCAAGTAACGGGAAATGTGTTTTTGTAATGTGTTTTTGTAATGCAAGTTGGTGAAGTTGCATTTATCATTTATAAGGCGACGAATCGACAGAGTCGTTTGAACGTCAGATAGAATACATTACAGTATTTGTTCTGGCTCTCTGAGTACTGGATTCAAATCTTGTTGAGACCAACTTTGCCTTTTATACTTTCGAGGTCTATAAATAAAATACCAATCCTGTAATGGGATCTATTCTTCATTTTTCTCTTTTTCTCTCTCCCGCCCTCTCAGCCTTACACACACACACATACGCACATACACACACACATGCACACACACTCTCTCTCATCCTCTCTAACCCTAACCCTAACCCTAACCCAACCCTTACCTAAGAATTTTGGATAATGACTGAAAGAATATATGTTCGCGAATACAAGCGGCCGAAGATAGAGTGCGTACCTTGGAGATCAGAGAGTCGCTCCAAGTAGAGCCGCTATTTCTCCGAATTGTGAAACCACAGCTCAGATATTACGAGCATGTGATTAGAATGTCATAGGAAAGAATCACTGGACAGGAGACCCTGGTGTAGACCCCGATCAAGATGGTTAGTTAACATCCACGAGCTCAGCTGGTCCCGATTGGGGACCCAGCCGGATCAATTGGAAACGGTTGCTTCTGACAGGACCTGCTGGAAAGCGTGTTTGAGGACTCTGTCCCTAAGACCCTCTCAGGAAGAAGAAGAAGAAGAAGAAGAAGAAGAAGAAGAAGAAGAAGAAGATACCCAGGTCTTGAGTTCAAATCCACTCCAAATATTTCATTGCTGTTTGTCGTTGTTTGGGCTCATGTCAATCCTGATATAGTAAACTTATGTTTCCAGGCGTTCTACCTGTGACCACCTCGTGTCTGGTTCCAGTATATTGTACAGGACATTACATCAAACAAAGCATTTTTGTTTCTTAAAGCATGTGATTTGAAGGTGATATTTGGCTGTAGTTCCAAGCAGACTAAGGCACTGAGTTGCCTTCCTTCATATCCAAATTTGATTTGGATATTATATAAATAGTTGTTTTTACGTTAGGCACAAGGCCAGCAATTACCCAGTGCATTACTGGTACTTTATTTTATCGACCCCGTAAGGATCAAAGGCAAAGTTAACCTTGGCGGGATTTGAACTCAGAATGGCAAGGGCCGTAACTCTATACGTCAAAGCATGGCGTCCGACCCTCTACCAATACTGCCAATCCAATGTTCTATAAACTCTGTACTAGACATCAAATCATACTGAGGTCGATATATAATGATTTTTAGTGCACAGAAACTGCGTAATGTGACGGCTGCAGCTTGATAAGGTCTGTCATCTCCATACCAGTGGCTTGTGTGGTTCGATGGTTGTGTTGTGCAGCACAATCATAGGTTGATGATCGCATTGGCTTTTGTGTTTATTTGCTGTATGCCAAGGTCATGTGACTTGTTGGACCGAGGGCATTAAAGAGAAAGTAGACAGGACAAAAAGTAACATCGGTTGGAAACGGAAGTGAGATTGGTTTGAAGATGTGAGGCTTTCAATAATTGGTGGAAGCAGAGAACAGCTTTGCTTTCAAATATTTGCTAATCGCTGGTAATATTTGAACATTTTGTATACTTTCTGCGGATATTTGGGGTGTGTATTTAGTTTCTTTTTCATATCTTTGATTTGTGATTCAAAGAATTTTGCTGAATATGGCTGAAGCATATATAATAAAGCTTGCTACTTTGTAACAACGGTTCAATAGAATTCAAGGTGATGACTTTTGTGATCTGGAGTGAAAGATTTGATATGTAGGTGTATTGCACATGATGTTAAATACAAGGAAAAGGTCTCTTTGTTTCCAAATTTACTCGGTGATTCAGCGTTTGCAATATATATAGAAGTATTTCTGATGGAGACAAAAAAGATTACATAGAGATTAAACAGGTTTCCATGGAGGTATTTGCCCCGAAAGCCCTATTAGAGACATTTCGTGCAGTGCAAACATCGAAAGAAGAAAGGAGAAAATTGGCAGTCTATGACACTGAACTGAAGTAGCTTGTATTCTGAGCTTACCCAAAATACAATAATAGGGCAGTGAAAGATATGGTACTCACACACTTCAAGTGTGGAATTGATGTGGGGGAACAAGGTACGAGATAAAGAACCAAAGACTTTATGAAGCAGTCAAAATAGCTAATAAATTTGAATGTAGAAAAGCAAATCAAGATCAAGTTATGTCACTTCAGGAAGGTTTACCCCATAGAGATGAAAACAATTCTTTGCTTGATCATACATCCCAATACAATGTTCAGTCATTTCAAAATAAAGTGGATTTGTTAAGTGAACAAATCCAAGTGATAGCTACTGAGTTAAAGGAGTTTAGTAATCCCAAAGAACCCTTAATTTGTTATGACTGTGGGGCCTAAGGTCACATTCAAAGAGAATGCACATTCTGGAATAATCAATACAGAGGTAGATATAGAGGGAGAAGAGTTAGACGTATAACACGTTATTATGGTCGTGGGTCAAGTGGTTTTGGAAGGGAAGCGTTAGTCGAAATGCCTGTTATACCTTTGGTGGGATTGGCCACTTTGCAAAAGATTGCTCATCGTTCCAGGACAATTCTTTAAAGTAAACTGCACCGACACAAATGATACGTCCAACACAACGTTGTCGGTGCAAAATGAAGAACTTTTGTTGAAATAAGTGTTGGTGATTGCTCTACGAAAACACTTGTTGATATAGGGTCAGTTTTGACGATAATCAGTGAAATGTTTAAAATGAATCACGATGTTTTGAAATTTAAACAGCTAGAACTAGCTACTCATGTTAGGGCAACAGCAGTTAATGCTGAACGAATTTATCAAAATATTGCAAGCTATGAGAATATATTGGTTGCAAGAACATCTACCTCAGTTTTGTGAGGAATAGCACTGGTTCAGGTAATGAATACACCAACTACTCTAATAGAAATAAAGAGCGGCCTTCCAGTTGGTCCCTTTTATACTGTTGATAAGGTGGTGGCAAATGTGAGCATGTATGAATTTATGGAATCGTCATCAGCGTTTATAGTGAATAATCATGTAAAACAAAATATCCTTTCAAATTTCATCTGTAACAAGTGATCAGCCAAAGCAGTGTAAGCCAAGGTCATGTGACCTGGTGGACCGAGGGTATTACAGAGAAAGGAAACAGGCCCAAAAGTATCATCGGTTGATGACGGAAGTGAAATTGTTTTGTAAATATGAGGTTTGAAATAGTTGGTTTAACAGGAAATATGGATGGAAGTCTGAGGACCGATATAGGTGTGTGATATATATATCCAGCTTGGGTTCCAGATAACCTTTAATATTCTGATTGTGTTTTGTTTACTGGTTACACCAATCGAGATACATACATACATATATATATATATAGCGTGGTAATAAATATCCGAATATATATATATATAGCATGGTAATAAATATCCGAACTTTTCAAGGGGTAATTCCTTATATGGGAAGATTGTAGTTGTCAAAAGGATTGGTCAAAATTTCTTGTAAACACAACAAATCTTTCATGGCGGTGGGTGGGATGTGGGGGCGGCTGAACTTGCCTGTAGAACAACGGGGAAGTGGGTGGAGCCGGTCAAGCGTTGAAAGTGAATTCTATACAGCAAATTCTAAGGAATCTGGAAGAAATTAGGCTAGCTAGAAAGCAGGCGAAAAAGAAATTCTGGAGAAATCTGAGAGTGGGAAGTTATAAAATTAAAAAGTTAATAAATTGAAATTAAGAATTAAAAAGTAATAAATAAAAATAATAATAATATTAAAAAATTAAATAATAAAAAATTATAAAAGAAACTAGAGTCTAAAACAGCTGCTATATTTATAGCTGGTATTGCGTTTTCGGCCAATGCTATATAGAATTTACTGGGGTGGGGGTACTGAGGCTACAAAAGCCCGATGGGCTGCCTCAGGGTAAGCGAAAGAGGAAAAAGGAAAAGGAAGAGGAGAGGGAGTGGAAGGAAGTGAGAAGAAGAGATAAAGGGAAAAAAGAAAAGAAGTACACCTACCTATGTATGCTGTTCGGCAAGTGGGGAAAAGAAGGATATTACAGCCATTGTCTATTCACCCGGGTCATGAGGGGGTTTGAGGGCGAGGTAAGTCCTACGCAATCGGTGTTTATATGCGGGCGGTTATAAGTTCGTCTTTGCGACATGCCACTACACTTTCGGGCCACATCTGGGACCTCCAAGATAATAACATCACATGCCTTCTTACTTGGAGCTTACTTTCCAGGGCTAACTCCTACACGGGAGGACGCCGTCCGTGTAACTTATGCACGGAGGAAACAATACAAATGCTGTTTACGAAGGACCAACTCATAAACAACATAAAAAGACGAACTTGTAACTGCATGTAAACACCGATTGCGTAGGACTTACCTCGCCCTCATGCGGTTACAAGTTCGTCTTTTATACCAGCTATAAATATAGCAGCTAGTTTTTTTTAAATTATTTTTTATTATTTAATTTTTTAATATTATTATTATTTTTATTTATTACTTCTTAATTCTTAATTTCAATTTATTAACTTTTTAATTTTATAACTTGTCACTCTCAGATTCCTCCAGAATTCTTTTTTCGCCTGCTTTCTAGCTAGCCTAATTTCTTCCACACTTCTTAGAATTTGCTGTATAGAATTCACTTTCAACGCTTGACCGGCTCCATTCACTCCTCCATTGTTCTACAGGCAAGTTCAGCCACCCCCACATCCCACCCACCGCTATGAAAGATTTGATTGATTTTACAAGAAATTTTGACCAATCCTTTAGACAACTACAATCTTCCTATATAAGGAACTACCCCTTGAAAAGTTCGGATATTTATTACCACGCTAAAAATCTAATTTAATCCAGAAATAGCCGTCGAAACGGCTTGAGCTCTGCCGTTGGGGTCTTGGACACTTTCCTATTACCCACTCTACTACCCTACGTATTGAGTACTCTGGTGCGTTATGGTCCACCTGGTTCCTTACCACACTTCCTTCGTTATATATATATATGTACAAAAAATGTATACACACTTTGATTACCTGTACAGGCAATATTTATTAGAATGCATAGCCGTTCTACCCAAAATAAAACGATCTACAGATATAATTCAATTGTATGTAAACACCCAAAAATGTTTACATCATTTAAATAATGTTTTCTTATATAGGCTCAAGGCCAGCAATTTTTGGGGAGGGGAAAGTCGATTAAATCGACCCCAGTGCTTGACTGGTACTTTATTTTATCGACCCCGTAAGGATGGAAGGCAATGTTAACCTCGGCGGGATTTGAACTCAGATCATAAAGGGCCGTAACTCTATGCTGTAAAGCATGGCGTCCGACCCTCTACCGATGCTGCCAATAATGCATATAAAACAGAATTTATTTTCATGCATTTTGTTGTTGTTGTTGAAGTGTGTATACATTTTTGGGGGACACCCTGTATATATATATATTATATATTAAAATTAGTGAAAAAACCCTCTAATTATGGGAGTACAAACAAGATGGACAAAAAAGTATTCTATCTAACCTCGCTTATATATAGATCTCCCTGCCATGGTTTCGTATGGGGAAGAATTCTTAGTGGAAACACCAATAATTCAAGAATCCGCGCTACTCTTCAGGAGAGTTTAATTTTTTAAGAGCTAAGAAAAATTGAATAAGATATAATACATACTGTTTCCTTTGTCGATGTTTAAGTATTAGAGACTAATTAACCTTTAATGCGGTGAATTGACAGTATCGGTAGAGGGACGGACGCCATGCTTTGCAGCAAAGAGTTACGGCCCTTTATGGTATCAGTTCAAATCCCGCCGAGGTTAACTTTGCCTTTCATCCTTACGGGGTCGATAAAATAAAGTACCAGTAATACACTGGGATAATTGCTGGCCTATATTCAGTAGAAGTTGTTTTGGTAAAAACAGGGGCGAGTAGAGGAAAGCTCTCTACATTCGTAATTTGTAATTACGATGGAGGTTCAGTATAAGAATAACATTAAGAGAGATGCTGATGTTACATAAATCAGCATCTTAATATTATATATAGGAGGGATGGCTGAAAACTTTATAGGTTAATCAAGATACTCTCATTGAATGACTAAATGGGATTTATTTTTCAACATAGTCCCTGGAAAGAAACAATGCAGTTATTAATAAGTTATTAATAAGAAGGTGTTGAAATTAATGCATGCAAGATTTCACAGCCCTAGCATCAATCCTTCATAGTCAGCCTATGGACATTTCAGCCGACCCTCATATATATATATATATATATATATATATATATATATATATTAGAAAGATCGAGTATCGAAAAATCGGCGCACGAGTTAACGAAAAACGAAATCCGATATGAGCGGCAGAGGGCTCAATAATTCAGATGAATCAGAGCTATAACTATCGTTAAAATACCGTCACATATAGAACAAGTCTACAATCAACCATACGATTTAAAATCGATAAAGGAAGATTCGGGCCAAACAGATAAAAAATATCAAAAAACAATACGTCAATAATTTAAATGAATGTAAAATCATACCCGGACCCACTAGAAAGGTGTTAAATCTAGCTTCATGGGTTTCTGTAAATCCTTAGACAGTACTCTATCAGCTCACATATAAATATAAAAGCCTACTAGAATAAGTGGAATGGAGTTTACGTTGTCAACGAGTTTTATCCTGGCGGCAAAGGAGTCAACTAGCGGTGAAAAACGCACATGGCATTAGACAAGGGAGATGACCCCTATATCCGCGAAAATAATTCGAGTGAATGTGGAAATACACATATCGAATTAGAGTGCTCAATAGACATGTTAAAATAAAACAAAAGCTATTCATCACTCAATAGAATCGACAAAATATGAGCAATAAAATTAACTGGTGGATAGCTATGTCCAGAGCTAAATATATTAGAAAGATCGAGTATCGAAAAATCGGCGCACGAGTTAACGAAAAACGAAATCCGATATGAGCGGCAGAGGGCTCAATAATTCAGATGAATCAGAGCTATAACTATCGTTAAAATACCGTCACATATAGAATAAGTCTACAATCAACCATACGATTTAAAATCGATAAAGGAAGATTCGGGCCAAACAGATAAAAAATATCAAAAAAACAATACGTCAATAATTTAAATGAATGTAAAATCATACCCGGACCCACTAGAAAGGTGTTAAATCTAGCTTCATGGGTTTCTGTAAATCCTTAGACAGTACTCTATCAGCTCACATATAAATATAAAAGCCTACTAGAATAAGTGGAATGGAGTTTACGTTGTCAACGAGTTTTATCCTGGCGGCAAAGGAGTCAACTAGCGGTGAAAAACGCACATGGCATTAGACAAGGGAGATGACCCCTATATCCGCGAAAATAATTCGAGTGAATGTGGAAATACACATATCGAATTAGAGTGCTCAATAGACATGTTAAAATAAAACAAAAGCTATTCATCACTCAATAGAATCGACAAAATATGAGCAATAAAATTAACTGGTGGATAGCTATGTCCAGAGCTAAATATATTAGAAAGATCGAGTATCGAAAAATCGGCGCACGAGTTAACGAAAAACGAAATCCGATATGAGCGGCAGAGGGCTCAATAATTCAGATGAATCAGAGCTATAACTATCGTTAAAATACCGTCACATATAGAACAAGTCTACAATCAACCATACGATTTAAAATCGATAAAGGAAGATTCGGGCCAAACAGATAAAAAATATCAAAAAAACAATACGTCAATAATTTAAATGAATGTAAAATCATACCCGGACCCACTAGAAAGGTGTTAAATCTAGCTTCATGGGTTTCTGTAAATCCTTAGACAGTACTCTATCAGCTCACATATAAATATAAAAGCCTACTAGAATAAGTGGAATGGAGTTTACGTTGTCAACGAGTTTTATCCTGGCGGCAAAGGAGTCAACTAGCGGTGAAAAACGCACATAGCATTAGACAAGGGAGATGACCCCTATATCCGCGAAAATAATTCGAGTGAATGTGGAAATACACATATCGAATTAGAGTGCTCAATAGACATGTTAAAATAAAACAAAAGCTATTCATCACTCAATAGAATCGACAAAATATGAGCAATAAAATTAACTGGTGGATAGCTATGTCCAGAGCTAAATATATTAGAAAGATCGAGTATCGAAAAATCGGCGCACGAGTTAACGAAAAACGAAATCCGATATGAGCGGCAGAGGGCTCAATAATTCAGATGAATCAGAGCTATAACTATCGTTAAAATACCGTCACATATAGAACAAGTCTACAATCAACCATACGATTTAAAATCGATAAAGGAAGATTCGGGCCAAACAGATAAAAAATATCAAAAAACCATACGTCAATAATTTAAATGAATGTAAAATCATACCCGGACCCACTAGAAAGGTGTTAAATCTAGCTTCATGGGTTTCTGTAAATCCTTAGACAGTACTCTATCAGCTCACATATAAATATAAAAGCCTACTAGAATAAGTGGAATGGAGTTTACGTTGTCAACGAGTTTTATCCTGGCGGCAAAGGAGTCAACTAGCGGTGAAAAACGCACATATATATATATATTGGTAAACGGAATAGAAAATGCTGACAAATTGTTTACAGTGAAAAATAGTTTAATTAGGAATAAGTGAGAATTAGTAATTGTATTGGTTAGTATTCAGTTTTGGTTTTAAGTTTTACCGGTTGCGCATTTCTAATGCTTTTCAAAAATAATTTTGAGATAGAGCGTCCGTGATGTTTGCTCTGATCTGATTAGTTTTGGGAATTCTACCTGTTTTTATGTTAAAAAATGGCTCCAGCGGTATTAAAATAAGTTTTGCGCCAATTCGTGTTGCAAAAATTCTTGTGGTCAAAACAATTTTGATTGGTCGGTAGAGGTCATGTGAATGTAAAAAATTGATTTTGCGCCAAATGTAGTTTTGTGTCGGCTGACTGAGAAATGACTCTTTCACAACAAATATGTGTGTGTGTGTGTGTGTAGTAGTAGTAAAGTGTTCGTTGTTGTGATAATGGTCAGCAGGGATGTGTGTGCGAACCGCAGCCTGTTGACAGTTCAAATGCCTATTAAGACAAGTGTGTGTGTGTGTGTGTGTGTGTGTGTGTCTGTGTGTGTGTGTGTGTAGCATAGTAATTCGTGGTAGAGGGATGGTCAGTAAGCATGTGTCTGTAAGTGAGTGGGGGATATTTTAACATGTTAAAATATATTTTTCAGCCCTTGTCTTATACTGAGAAGTGTGTGTATGTGTGTGTGTGTATGTGTGTGTGTGTGTGTGTGTGTGTGTGTGTGTGTGTGTGTGTGTGTGTGTGTGTGTGTGTGTGTGTGTATGTGTATATGTCTCTTTGTATGTTAATGTACGCGTGTGTATGTGTGTGTGTATATATGAGTGTGTGTGTATATATGAGTGTGTGTGTGTGAGAATGTGTGTGTGTGTGGGTGGACCAGTATTTTTTTCCTGGTAAAATGGTGTACATTATTCGATATTTTCAGTAAAATCGATTCTCTCAATAGAACATCAAAAACCTTAGTAATAAAAGATGTGAAATGATATATAGTATTGGCATAATACCAAGGTGTGTGTGAGTGTGTGTGTGTGTCCAGATTGTACGTACTGAAAGGGGGATCCCTTAGGCCTTGCCGTATTGGAATACCTGTGCACAAATATGTATCTGGAGTGTATCCAGAAATTGTATACCTGTGCACAAATTGTACACTTGTGCACAAACTGTACGCATGTATCTGAAGTGTGTCCAGAAATTGTATACCTGTGCACAAATATGTATCTGGAGTGTGTCCAGGTTGTAAGGTTTTGCCATATTGCAATACCTGGGCACAAATATGTATCTGGAGTGTGTCCAGAAATTGTATACCTGTGCACAAATTGTACACTTGTGCACAAACTGTACACATGTATCTGGAGTGTGTCCAGAAATTGTATACCTGTGTACAAATATGTATCTGGAGTGTGTCCAGATTGCACGTACTGCAAGGGGAATTCATTAGGCTTTGCCGTATTGGAATACCTGTGCACAAAAATGTATGTGCCCATCAGTGTGCAATGCATGTGTGCGTTTATTTATGTGTGTGTGTCGGCACGTTTATATCTATAGACATCAAAAGGTATGCAAATTTGTGTATATTTGTGTTGCAACCTATACTCCAACATCCCCCACAACCTAGGAATAGAAGCTATCCAATTCTGGCTGGATATGAACTCCCACAACGCATCAAAAAAGAATTCGTGATAGAGGGACTCAAATTTATCTTCGAGAACAATTACTTCGTTTTCAATAACAAACCCTACAGGCAGAAATCTGGGACCGCTATGGGAACGAAAACAGCCCCACTTATGCCAACCTAGTCATGGGATACCTGGAAATCACCCTCTACACTAAAGTCCTAAACAAATTTGGAAACACTCTCCACTTACACATAGAAAGGAACTGGAAGCGATATCTAGATGACTGCTTCATCCTTTGGCACGAAAACATCGAGAAACTTAAAGAATTTCACACCCTTATAAATGGGCTCAACACGAATATTAACTTCACGATGGAATACAGCCATCAACAACTCCCCTTCCTCAACATCCTCATTAAGATCCATGACAAAAAAATAGAAACAGACATATACTACAAGCCCACAGACTCCAAGCAATATCTTCCTTTCAACTCTTGCGACCCTAGACACGTTAAAATTAATATTCCCTACAACTTAGCCAAGAGAATCTGTACTATAGTCTCCAATAAAAAACACCTGCTACTTACGGCTACAAGAACTAAAGGACACACTCATAGGCAGCGACTACCCTGCATCATTAATTGACAATGGAATCCAACGTGCCCTAAAACTCAGTACCCAGGACCTTAGACAGCCTAAAGTAAATCAACCGAAACTGAAAGCTCTTCCATACATCTCCACACACAACCCCCTCAACAATGAGGCCTTTGACACTATCCTCCAGAACATCCCTGTGTTGAAAAAGGACCATAGAATGAACCAAATCCTACGAACACACGATATCATAAAGAGCAAAAGACAATCTAAGTCAATGAAAAACATCCTAACACATGCCAAAGTACTGCCAACCACAACAACGAAACCCACAGTAAAGAAATGCGATAGACCCAACTGTGGCATTTGCATCAACCTAATAGAGGGTTCGGAATTCTATTTCAAAGAAGGACAACGTTTTATAGTAAAACACAATTTCACATGTGCATCGGAAAATCTAATATATGTATTAACTTGCTCATGTTGTCGAGAACAATACATAGGCCAGACCAAAATCAGCCTCCGCCAACGCATGAGTGTCCATAGATCCCAAATTAAAATAAGGGAATACAGGAAAATACCACTGAGTGAACACATTGATACCTGTGCCGCCCAAAATCACCCCAACTTCAGAATCTTTCCCTTCTACAAATTTAAAGATAATGCCACCCACACCCAGCGCATCAGCAAGGAATCTTACTTTATTAACAACATACACACGTCAACATACATACCTACATCAGCACACATCTCTACCCACATATAAACACAATGACATACGTAAACACACATGTTCTATGGTGCAACACAAATATACACAAATTTGCATACCTTTTGATGTCTATAGATATAAACGTGCCGACACACACACATACATAAACGCACACATGCATTGCATACTGATGGGCACATACATTTTTGTGCACAGGTATTCCAATACGGCAAAGCCTAATGAATTCCCCTTGCAGTACGTGCAATCTGGACACACTCCAGATACATATTTGTACACAGGTATACAATTTCTGGACACACTCCAGATACATGTGTACAGTTTGTGCACAAGTGTACAATTTGTGCACAGGTATACAATTTCTGGACACACTCCAGATACATATTTGTGCCCAGGTATTCCAATACGGCAAGGCCTTACAATCTGGACACACTCCAGATACATATTTGTGCACAGGTATACAATTTCTGGACACACTCCAGATATATATATATATATGTATATATATATATATATATATATATATATATATATATATATATATACATATATATATATATATACATATATATATATATATATATATATATATATATATATGTATATATATATATATATATATATATATATATATATATATATATATATATACATATATATATATATATATATATATATATATATATATATATATATTCTTTTATATATATATATATATATATATATATATATATATATATATATATATATATATATATATATATATATATATATATATATATATATATATATATATATATATATATATATATATATATATATATATATATATATATATATATATATATATATATATATATATATATATATATATATATATATATATATATATATATATATATATATATATATATATATATGTATATATATATATATATATATATATATATATATAGATATATATATATATGAAAAGTGTAATTTACTACACAAAACGAAGGTTATAGAGAAAATTGAGGTTGGTAATGGCACATGGAATATATAAGAGACAGAATACTTTTTTGTGAAAAAACATATAATTTCATAAGGTAAGGAAATAATAAAGGGTATAAAAAATGACCGGTTTCGATGGGTCTGCAAAAGCCATCTTTTCAAATGTTGATTATAAAATTATATGTTTTTTCACAAAAAAGTATTCTGTCTCTTATATATTCCATGTGCCATTACCAACCTCAATTTTCTCTCTCTCTCTCTATATATATATATGTGTGTGTGTGTCTGTGTGTGTGTTTAACTCTCTTTCATTTTAAAAAGATATTAATTTCAAATCTTATATAAAAAACATGACTATTTTATCTGATGAACGAGCTGGACGTTTTTGTAAGGATCGTCTAGTTTCCTGAAACCTTTGGTAATGGAATAATTATATTGTGTTATTTATTATGTAATTAAATGAATATATATATATATATATATATATATATTTATATATATATATATATATATATATATATATATATATTTATATATATATATATATATATATATATATACAAATGGAAGTACAGCATAATCGAAGCTCTGGCTGCAGCTAAGCTAACGAATGCAATCGGAATGTGCAGTTAAGCACTCAATAAGGTATTTTACCTTAGAGTAATAACATTACGTTTACACAGCTTTGCAAATTGAAGATTGCGACCGGTAAGCCAGCCGCAGGGACCAAGCAACGAGAAAACTGACTCAGGATAATTTGACAAACCTGGACCATCGCGTCGATATTATGCAATATCTCCGCTAGGTTTCTGTGAATCCGAAATCAACAAAATCCACTTGCGGGGCATGCAAGTTATTGGTTTTGGAAGTTCGAACAGAGGATTCACTTTCTCAACAGGTATCCATTCTCAGCCGCGCGGGTAGTGAATTTTAGCAGTAAACACTGCTGGTGGTCACATGGTTTTCCGAAAGGGAGGTAACCCCCGGTATTTGGCGGTCAAAGTTCAAATATATATATATATATATATGTATGTATGTAAAAGGTAAACCGAAATAACAACACAATCTGTACAGTATATGGAAGGGATATATTAGGTTAACGTTTGATATAGCAGGAAGAGGGTATTAACGTTTCGGACAATAGTCCTTCATCAGAAGAAAGAATGAGAAATAAGATAGATTGAGGGGACGGTGTGTGCGCGCGCGTGCGCCCGCGCGCGTGTGTGTGTGTGTGTGTGTGTGTGTGTGTGTGTGTGTGTTTGACAAAGTAACCAAACACTTTCCTCGGAATATTAAAACCATAACAGAACGAAACTTATGTTTTAGAATTAAATGTACGACATTTAAGTCGTGCATGCAATACGTGACGATGACGGTCAGTTAGAGCTGAAAACGAAAACACATTCAAAATATCAAAATAACGGGTAGAAAGGAAAATGTTGGTTAGTTTTAACCCAATGACTAAATGATATGGAAGACATTAAGACGAATGAACGAGACAATGGTTAGTGGTAAGTGAGGAGATATGTTTTGTTCGGAGTCTACTCCTGGCTGTCTTGACAGATGGTTTCACCTGTAAAATCTATCCAGCGATTCTTTCTTGGAAAATTTATTTATTTAAGCTAACTCCAGTATCTAGGATTTTCAAGTAACGGGAAATGTGTTTTTGTAATGTGTTTTTGTAATGCAAGTTGGTGAAGTTGCATTTATCATTTATAAGGCGACGAATCGACAGAGTCGTTTGAACGTCAGATAGAATACATTACAGTATTTGTTCTGGCTCTCTGAGTACTGGATTCAAATCTTGTTGAGACCAACTTTGCCTTTTATACTTTCGAGGTCTATAAATAAAATACCAATCCTGTAATGGGACCTATTCTTCATCTTTCTCTTTTTCTCTCTCCGGCCCTCTCAGCCTTACACACACACACACATACGCACATACACACACACATGCACACACATTCTCTCTCATCCTCTCTCCCTCTCTCTTTCTCTCTCTCACCCTTTCTTGTCTTCTAAAAGAAATTAGCTGTTTTCAGACCTAGTAAGGGATGGCCTTTGCTAGGTTAAAATTGATCATGAAGGCGTTCCTTCAGCTCCACCAGTGGTTGAATGTTCATCAGTGGATGATTTGGTATCATTTATGCACCAGTGCTTTCTATAGTGGTGGCCATAACATTACTGGAAGTCTTGACGTTTCTGGCATTGCATAGATTCACTGGACGCCCGGATCTCAACACTGTTTAACACTAATTTATCACCACTAGCTCATGGGGAAGACTTGCCGTGGTTTTAACATGCGAATATCCAGTAAAATATAAATAACGTCTTAAAAAAGGACCACATTCTGATGTAGTCCTAGGTACACAATTCCCGAAATAAAAAGAAAAAAAGGGACGATCATTGCTTGAATGCCACAAGTCAGATGTTGGATCCAGCCAGACTTGGGGCTTAACAATAACAAGCAAAGACGACACTTGGAGAGTTAGCGCCGGGGGCAAGCTCTACAGTGTTTTTCTCCTCCTAGTAATGTGTCTTATTTTACCGAATAAAATAGTTTTACTTATGCCAAATCATTTGTCAGGTCATAACACAATAAGACCCACTCCACCGCTTCGGATATTTAAAAGTCCCAGTAATATATTGATGGTGATTACAAGTTGTACGACTTTTCTCTTTCGTAATATATTTCCCTTTTTAAGAGCGAATGATTCACTCTTGTTTGCTTAAAAATCACACACACACACACACACACACACACACACACACACACACACACACACACACACACACACACACACACACACACACACACACACACACACACACACACACACACACACACACATGTATATATATATATATATATATAGCTGTACAGGAGCAAGCAAATTGAGAGTCAGTTGGCGGTATGCCGGGTGAGCACTCGATGCTCGCGCAGAGCAGAGTATAATAGTACACTAGTATATATATATATATATAAGCAAAGGGATATTTAATTTGTTGGTAATTCAACAAATATATTTATAACAGATTCGAAGCACTCGACAGTTTTTCTGGTGTATAATATCAATGATATTAATAAATGGAAACTATATTTAGAAAACTATATTTATTCTATTATATATATTTCAAGGGTATCAAAACTTTGGTACGCTCTCATCAGATAAAATACAAAGTATGTTTTATAAATATTGACATATCCAGGATTGATACCTAAACTACTCCTTTATTACTCCTAGCTTACTTAATAAGGCACTTATTTACGCTTCTAAACATACAAACATATCTAGTGAAGAAATGAATATCATTCTAACCGCACGTAAAACCCTAATAGAATTTAATAACCATCTCCGGACAAGAGCTGATAGACAAAACAATTTTGATATTACTCTGGGATCATCTAATTCAGCTCAAGTAACAGACCTCGTTGGATTATTTATTATTAATGTACATCATAGAAAAATGCCAGAGATGACCGGAGGTTTATATCGTGACGATATGTTACTTTTAATCGAAAACCATAGCAATAGTGAAATTAATAGGAAAAATAAATCCATAATACAGTTTTTCAACAACTACAACCTTAATTTAGAAATCGAGAATAATTATAAAATCGTTAACTTCTTAGATGTAACTTTAAACCTTAGCTCAGGTCTTTATTATCCTTTCCATAAAATAAATGAAAATCTAAATTACGTAAGTTTCAATTCTAATCATCCTAGAAATATAAAAAATACTATTGCCAATAGTGTCCAGCAACGCATCTCAGCTAATAAAAATATTTTTGATAATAAGGCAGAATATTACAATGAGGCTTTACATAGAGTTAGATACTCGGATAAAATTAAATACTTATATAACAATAACATGCTAAATCATCCTAAAATTCATTATAATAATAATAATAAGCAATTAAACTTAAATAGTAAACCAAACAAAAAAACTAGAACTAGAAATATTATTTGGTACTCTCCTCCATTCTCATTAGGTGATAAAACACCTTTAGCAAAACTATTTTTCAAAGCACTGGATAAGTGTTTTCCTAAAGCCCACAGATACCACTCTATTTTTAACAGACACACTATAAAACTATCTTACTCTACTACTATGAACATAGCACAAAATATAATTAGAATTAATAATAGAAACTTAAATTTTAACCCTAACCAAACAAATCAAGATAACAATAATAATATTTCTAATAACAATATTCATACTATTAGTAACAACAACTCCCGAAATGTAACTGTAGAATTGAATCAAACTGTCCTTTATAAAACAATTGCTTAGATAAAAACTTAATATATAAATGCACAGTAAAAACTAGAGACAAAATATTTAACTATATAGGTGCGACTTCTACAAAATTCAAAGAACGCTGGTATAATCACAAACATACATTTAATAGGTCCGATAAAAAATCTTCCACTTCACTTTCACATCTAATTTGGTATTTAAAGGACAATAATATAGACTATTCAATATCTTGGGGAACGATTTAGAAAGCACCTGCATACCGAAATATGGCTTTCTCAAGAATCGTGTATCGAGGACATTTTTTATATACTTAACTGTCAAAATTCTATTAATTTAAAACGCGAATTATTCACTTCTTGGAGACATCGCCAAATAATAACTTTCCGAAGTATTTTAAATCTATAATATTCATTACAATTTACTACATCTTATATGTCTTTAAAATGCTTCTGTGGTTTAGTGATGTTTTTTTTTTAAATTTAAAAAAAATTAGAAACATTTTTTAAATGATCTTTTTCTTCTTAAATTAATATTTTTACCAATGATATTCTTTTCCTAATGATACAATTCTAAATGTATTCTTTTAGATTGATACCTTTTCATTGATATTCTGAAAGATATCCTCTTTACGATAGTTCTTCTAAATGCACTCTTGACTTATCCAATAATATATTTTTCTTCTGTTTAATATTCACACTTTTCACACATCTTTTGACATAGATAGTATCTAAATATATATATAATTGAAATTCTCATCCTTGAAAACATGTAATATAAAATACCTTATAATCTCACACAAAATAATATATAATTTTCTCTACATACTTTCCGCATTTTCTAAGAAATTCATTAAATCTAATATTAATAGTTTAACAAATAATATTGGAGTTACCTTTTCCTTTACAATTGAGCAAACATGGACATAATAACTTGTCTGTTAAATTCTATGTAATTTCGCTAACTTAATAATGTTCTGTAAATATTTTCAATTTTTTATGAAACTATTTGAATCTACACAATGTTTTTCTCTTAACTACGTCTTTTTCTTAACTATATTTAAAATGTATAATCAACATCCTTTGTAACTCATATTATAAATGTAAACAAATAGATATGTGTTATATATCTATAAAAATAACAGCATATAATCACCAATAATATACACTTATTAATCTATATAGATATTTATATACTTACAACCTGTTGTAATATAATAAGATAAAATGTACTTACAACGATAAATCTTCATATAATCTAATTGTAAGGATTATATATATAATATTATAACTCATGATTTAGCTAAATATATTTTTTAAATTCTGTATTGATATTCCACCACTTCAACAAACTTTTAAATTTTAACGTTTCAATTTTGTAAATTCACGTACACTGTAATAATATAAATACAAGCTTTTCTTTCTTTCTTTTTCCTATATATACATATATATCCTAATGATTATTTAAATCTACCTAGAGTCGAAGAGTAACGATTTTGCACTACGCTTCAATTTCATTTGCATATTCATCAAAATAATTTGAAATATTTGTTTTTTCCTTTCTTCCCCTTTTCCCTTTTTCTCTCTTTCCTTTCACTATCCAGGCGAAACTTGAACCGTTAAGGTATCATTCCTAGGTATGTCAATATTTATAAAACAAACTTTGTATTTTATATGATGAGAGCGTACCAAAGTTTTGGTACCCTTGAAATATATATAATAGAATAAATATGGTTTTATAAATATAGTTTCCATTTATTGATATCACTGATATATATATATAAATATATATATATATATATACTAATATATATATATCTTCTTCTTCTTCTTCTTCTTCTTCTTCTTCTTCTTCTTCTTCTTCTTCTTCTTCTTCTTCTTTCTACACAAATGGTTCTTCCTCCTTTTCATGGAAATGGGAATATTACCGTATTTAAACGATAATTTTCTTGGTACTCATATTCAGTTGAGTAAATCATTTCCAAATGTCTTTCCCCATCTTTCAATTGGTTATCTTCTGAAACTGACAAGTAATGTTTTTCAACAAATTCTCACCAGCCATTTTCCAGAATCTGGTCTTATTTCTTCAATACCTATTGTTGTGTCGAAATAATGTCCCCGGAATGTTTGCATAACGTATATCTTGAAAACATAGCTCCAAGTTATTTCTGGCGTTGACAAAACAGATAAATACCATTTAGATAAATTTAGTCAGTCGTTATTCATTTAGATACATTGTTAAAAGCTGAGCGTAGAATAATGTTACTGATATTGCGAATCCTACACTGTGGAATGTATGCCAACATGATAACTGTCATAGCTACAGCATATGTTTCGCCCTGATACATTAACAGACATGTGAGATAACTGTCTTAGATGAGATATATTACATTTAGAAACATGTCTCGCTGTGTAATATCAATGTAATATGCCACTGAACTTTGCATTTACATATATTAATTTTTGAACTATTGCTTTTTAAATAGATGTGAACCCTGTGTTATGTAGAATTAGGTGACATGTGAGGTTGTGATGTTTATACTTCAATTAAATAACTTTGTTCATATTGATGAAAAAATCTAGGATAAACACAAGATCGCCCAGTTTGTATTTTTGGACATCCGTCAGTTCCGACGAGTGTGCCAGTTGTTCGCACATAGGACCGTCCAAGTGGCTGAGCATTCCACAAACACGCGTACCCTTAACATAGTTCTCAGGAAGATTCAGAATGACACAGAATGTGACAAAGCTGGTCCTTTTATGCCAGCTGAGTGAACTGGGACAATGTGAAATAAAGTATCTTGCTTAAGGACACAACACACCACAGGGAATCGAACTCATAATCTTCTGACCGTATAATATTCATCCATTTGACCCTAAATATTATAAAAAATAATTTGAATGGTACTTGCTGCATGTATAGGAGTAAACTTTGGAATAGGATAGAAAGAACTAAGACGGGACGGGAGGGGCGGAATCGGAAAAAATGTTTTTAGAGAAAAATAACAGGTCCATTCATGTTGCCATCTCTTGGAAAACAGTTGATGCTGGCGTTTTGTGTATGATATACCTTTTTAGAAAAGTGGATGATGGAAATATATATATACTAGTAGCAGGACCCGGCGTTGTACGGGGTAGGAAACGTGAAATAGCAACATGCATATGCAAAGATTGAGGAATGTAGCTGTGTACTTTTTGAATTCCCTTATTGTCAGGGAATGTTTGTTCATCTACTGGAAATGTAGAACACCAGCAGGCCGAATCCAGTAGTAGCAGTGTCAGTGGACTTATTCCGGAATTTCTGTATGCGAAAGGAGTAAGTAAGTATTGTGGGGTGATGTATGTCGTAAGTCTGTTCACAAAATACGTCACGGATGGGGAACACGTTAGTCTGAAGGAGCGACGTAGTCAATTGTGTGAAAACCAAGTAGGGATGTACGTTTAAGTAGGGATATTGAGATGACCAAATCAGCGTGGCAACGCAGCGGCAGCAGAAGGGGTCATAGTTCAATTAGCACAAACGCTGGTCGGCACTAGTTGCACTGCGTTTACACAGCAACAAAGGTGCGCAGAGCGTTCATGCTGCGGTGTAGGTGCAACAAAAGGGGGTCTTAGTAGAAGTAGCACAGACGTGAGTTTTATGGTGTAAATAACACGGCAACGTACACAGGGCCCGGATTTGCGCGTGATGAAAGCACGAAGCGTCAACAGAGCGCCGACAAAAATTTTAAGGTCCTTCTCGTTTCCTCAATCTCCCGATAATGGTCCTGCTTAAAAGTAAATAAGTATTGTGTCCTCTGTTAAATAAACCAAATTTTTAACGAAATATTATACGCTACTTACGATGTTTACGTAGCGTTTATATTGAAAATGAAAATGGCATGTAATGTCCAATGCTAATTCATAAATTTCCTAGAAACCATTAATGGAATCGGAAATTTCTTTTTGTCCATAGCAATGCGAGGGGACTAACTAATGCGTGCTGCAAATTTCGAGGAAATCGGCTGCATTATCTTTAAGTTACGTCTCAAAAAAGCCTAAAAATGCCTAAAAAATGCGGTCTCTAGGGCAAAAAAGTGAACATTTT
>OZ024743.1:260591471-260596471 GCA_964016885.1 Eledone cirrhosa | reverse complement strand
ATAATCAAGCTATAAACCGTATCCAGTCGGTTCTTAATTAATAGATCATGCTGTCCAGATTCCAGAAGTGTCTGAATGACTAAGGGAAATTAATGCGTAAGGGGAGGTAACTAGCTAGTTATCTTAGTTAAATTACTATCCTAAACTACATTAATGGTGATTCAAATACGTGCCTATCATATGAAGTTATAACTAATTTCTAGAGTATGTTACCCATTTATAGGTTAGAGAGTTGTCTATTAAGAAGTACAAGGGTGTATATATTAGGATGATTACCATCCATTAAGGGGTGTCATATCTGAACGTTCTATAAGAGGAGTCAGACTCTCAAGTCACTGTTCCATGCAAATGTAATATAACAGTAGGACCTGGTATGGTCCCACTATTATATATGCCACCCGGTAGGCTCCGGGTCATTGCATGTCTGAATCTCCAGTAAATCTTCGGTATGGTCCGGAGATCCAATCTCTCATATAAAGGCACTAGTCTGGTCATCAAGCAATAGACAATCCCCGTCTCATATATAAATCAATTAAGTATCACATCTAAAAGCTAGAGTGGAGTCTATTAATAGGTACTAAAGGAGTTCAAATCAAGATGATTACGTGCATAATTCATTGAACTGATCGTTTACAGTATATATTCACATAACAATACGATTATCTATCTAATCATCAATCTATCTCTTGGTGGGAATCCAAGCACAGGACTATGTTATCGCAACCAGTACCGTGTCCCCAGGTTATAATAATCTTATATTTGTGCAATGCAGAATAAGTAGTCCACGGTCGAGATATCAGAATTAGAGGTACAAGGGGGTATTCCCAGGGTAGGTGGTACTAAAATGCTGTCAGTATTATCTTTAGAGTATAGAGATGGGTGTGGATGTGAGGTGTACGGTGTGCTACTGATGTTAATTGCTAGTGGTGGTGCCGGTTCCAGTCTGACATTATTATATATAGGGTTTAAAGTTTTGGAACGAGTGTCGGAAGCGGTGTTGGCAAGTTGCGAACACTTCTGATTTTTTATTAAGGAGATTATGTTTAGAGAAGATGATAGTATGGGTCTCTAGTAGACAGAGGTTACAAAATTTATCAGGTGGTTTGTACGATGTTGCACTACCTACCACTTCCCATTTAAGTGTATATATTTTATTTTTAGTTTTTAGATAGTGTATGTAGCTAGATAGTGAAGTGGAGTTGGCTAGACTGTGTTTTTTGAAAGAGTGGAGGTGCGAATTGTATCTAGTTTTGAAGCAGTTAGAAGTGGAGCCTATGTAGGTTTCAGAAGAGCTGTTAGTTGTGACTGTACATGAGTATATGATATCCTTGGTTAAGCATTTTTTATCTAGAGGGCAGGTTCTACTTGATCTACAGTTACAATTACTCTGGGTGCTAGTCTGCCGGTTACTATGCTGTGTAGAAGTTTGGATGTTAACTATAGGGTTATGGTTATGTGGGTTGTGGTACGCAGCGTTAATGTTTACACTAGTGCTATTACTATTATTTCCATTGATATTACGGTTATTTGTTATAATGTTACTTTGACTGTTATTTTGAATGTTATTTTGAAGGTTTATCGACCGTTGTGATTTAGTTTGTTGGAAGTAAGAATTAATTTTTCTTTTATTTGTACTAGCTATGTGGTATGCTAAGTTAGGCGTAGTAGAGTATGAGATCTTAATAGTGTTTTTGTTTAAAAGGCCGTGGTACCTGTGGCCGGATGGGAAGTGTTTATCTAGTAGTGAGAAGAAAGCCCTAGGAAGGTTGGTAGAGACGTTTAAATTGAAAGGCGGGTTGAAAAATGTATTATTTCTTCTTCTATTTCTGTTTTTTATGTCTGGTGATTTGTTTCCTTTAATGTTCCTATGGTCATTTCTGTGGTGCGGGTTACTCTTGTTGTTACAATCCCTATTAGTGTGTGTGCAGTTGCTATTCCTATTATTAAATTTTCCCATGGACATGTTGTGTGAAATGATGTTGTAGCTATGTGTTTTTGTAGGTAGGAACTCTATCCCTGTATTATGGCCTGATCTAGCTAATGCCTGATTATAATACTGTGAGTTATTGTTAAATGTGTTTATGTCATAGGATAGATTAGAGATTCTATTAGATACTCCCTTAGAGATAGAGTTCAATATAGATTTAGGGTGGTTAGACTTGGTATCTACGTAGATACACTGACTACTCTAAACTTTCCTCTTGCTTTATCTTCATAGACTGCCAACGCTTCATGTTTATCTTTATTTTCATTCTTGTTTTTATTTTTATCCTGCAACCTTTATATGTAAATTGCCATGCTATATCATTTGATGAATGTCACCCCACTGTTGATCAATATGCGCATATGTTTTATGTGTCTCTTGGGTTGAAAAGGAGGTCAAGTATGTTATAGATCAGTAAATAGTTGCTCCGAAGAATCCAAACCTCGGTTTGGAGGAAACAATTGTAAGCAAATAAATGACTTAAACTGAACTTTGATTATTGTAATCTCTATATAACTGCTCTGTAAAACAACTGATGTTATTACATTGAGCTATTTATCTTACTGGTAATAGGATAGTAATTAATGACTATCTTTCACTATTTAGGGTTTGTATATATAATATATTACCATTAAAGGTTTTATTGCATACATAACCATAAATAGTACCCTTAATACTATATATATATATATATATATATATATATATATATATATATATATATATATATATAGCCCTCGCCAGTCATATTTGCTTATGTGAGCATTAGTGTTTGTTTGCCATTTTGTTTGTATTGCTTCTTTTAGTACGAATATCTACAATTCGATTCGATCTGTGATGAATCTGTGCATCAATATTCTTGTGTGGCTATCTGTGTATGTGTTATATAGCTTTCATGTGTTTCTGTTAGAGTTTAGTTGTTCGTGCGGGACGTATCGTTACATGTTTAGGGCGTGTGGCTCACGATCGAAAGGTCGTCAATTTGATACTAGGCTGATACTAGGTTGTGTTCTTCAGCAAAGCACTTCCCCCTTTTCAGGTCCACTCAGCTCGAAAAAATGAGTTGTACTTGTAATTCAAAGGACTAAACTTGTCACAAACATGCACACCCGCCCACACACACACTGTGATACGTTGAATCTTTATGAAAAGTACGTTAAAGGTGCACGTGTCTGTGAATGCTCAGCCGTTTGAACAGTAATTGTTAATTTCACAATTAATTGGTAATTCCACGCTGTTTTAAGAACCGAAACCCTCATCGTCGAAAGCGATGGAGTTCCAACACACATGCACATATATATACACACACAGAGTGACACACAGCCACACACACTGTTTGTTAGTGTATGTCTTTACATATAGTTTGTCAAGGTGCTGATGAGGTTGCCTCGATTTTCCCCTTTGCCTGCCTTTTATCAATTTGTAATGGAATATAATAAAAATCAATTCTTATTCATGTTTCTCTTTTATATTAAATCCCCATCACCAAAATACCGCCATTGCTAAGGGAGCAGAGACCTTGTTGTAGTCCTTAGGGATCCTGTTTACGGAAATAGAAAAGATTTTGACATTTTATGAAGTATTTTCATTCCATTCAAATTAGCCACACATAGAAATTGGTTAGAGGACTTGGTGAGAATCTAATTACAAGTCGGTCTCTGGCGACACGATTAATTTTCATAGTTAAAAGACTTATCATATGCAATTATTAAATTTGTTTCGATGCAATAGTTTCAATATCTCGGATAATTATCACATGAATGCGTGTGGATTACTTTCCTTTTAATATAGTAACAAAATATGGGTCTATGCTTTCCATTTTCTTCACTAAAATATAGGATTTCTTACATCTTAAAAATGATAAAAATAACAAGATTATATGATAATAGAAATATTAGCTGCAGTTGTTGTTTTTGTTGTTGTTGCTATTGTTGTTGTTGATTGTACCCAAGTATACACTGACAGTAAAGATCTATTGCCAAAGATGTTTCCGTCGGAACAAATACCACAAGACATCTTAGTCGATGTTCCAACATTTGCGTCAATTGAATCTGTATTTTATTTTTTAAACCCCACAAAGATGAAAGACAAATTTGACCTCAGAGCAAAGAGAGCCAAACAAAATGCCACAAAGAATTTTGACCTACGCTCTAACGACTCAGCCAATTCATACCTACCTCTGCTATTTAAAAGTGAGTTGAACCCGAAATGTCGGGAGATAAACGGGCGGTGGATTGGCAGTATCGGTAGAGGGTCGGACGCCATGCTTTGCAGTACAGTTACGTCCCTTTACGGTCTGAGTTCAAATCCCGCCGAGGTTAACTTTGCCTTTCATCCTTATGGAGTCGATAAAATAAAGTATCAGTAATACACTGGGTAATTGCTGGCCTTGTGCCAAAAGTAGAAACAATTATTCCTATATGTGAAATCCTGTGTGTCCAGAGCCAACCCACACACCCTAATAACTAGAAAGCGTCGATATGTATTTGAATTATTTGAACAGGACAGTGTATTGGCAGTATCGTTAGAGCATCGGACATTATGTTGCGGCATAGAGTTACGGCCCTTTACATTCTGAGTTCAGGTTAGCTTTGCCTTTCATCCTTAAAATAAAGTACCAGAAACGCATTGGGGTCTATTTAGTTGACTTTTCCCTTCCCTTCAAATTGCTGGCCTTGTGCCAAATGTAGAAACAATTATTTGAGTAGGATATGAAATTAAAATAAAAGATATAAAAATTTAGGTTCTTCAATGAATCTAGTCCGATGTTGTACTATCCTATCCATTAGCATCATTGTTATATGACCATATGACCACACGAGTGGAAAAGTGACAGAGTTGTCAGAACATCAGCAGGAATACTTTACTCCACATTTTATTCTTTCGAAGTCGATAAATAAAGATCCAGTCTAGTATTGGATCGATGTTTCCTCCTTGGGCTCTTCCTCTCTTTCACTCTATCTCATTCCCCCCTTTCAACCCCCCCTCTCTGAAAGTAAAACAAAAGCTTTGTTCC
>OZ024743.1:260546471-260586471 GCA_964016885.1 Eledone cirrhosa | reverse complement strand
ATTTATATATGTATCTATCTCTATTTCCTCTCTCTCTATATATATATATATCTCTTTCGGTCTCTTTACATGAAGCTCTTCGCTTTATCTATTTTTCCATCTCTCTATTTTGTCCCATGCATTTCTTCTTTTTCTTCTTTTTCTTCCTTTTCTTCGTTTCGTCTTTCTTTCTTTCTTATTTCCCTCTTTTCTCTCTCTCTTTCTTTCTCTCTGTATTTTCACTGCTAGAGTGAACCTCTTCAAATGAAGTTGATGTTTATTACGGTATGTCGAATATATTTATCTATAAAACTGTTTATATTGTATTTTGTCTGATGAAGGCATAGCATATTGTTAATATGATATCCCCGAAATATATATAATGAAATAAATATGGTTTTATAAATATAGTTTTCCATTTATTTAATATTGTAAATATACTCCAAGTATTTGTCGAGTGCTTTTATATCAGTTATAAATATTTACTAGTTGTAACCCAACAATTTTAAATATAACTTTACATGTATATATATATATATATATATATAGTATTTACGTATCGAGAAAGAGAGAAAAAGGAGGGATAGGTGATACATATAGTTATTTGACAAGTAGCGTATGCCAAGGTGCTCGATACTAGTGCCGGCAGTATTAAATATTCGAAGTGTTAATATTTAGTGGGCTAGAGAGTTAGCAGAGCGTAAGCACGTGGGAAAGTGAAAAATCGGAGAATAGACCGTTAAAACATGTTTATTTAAAATATCACCTACGTACGTTTCGCCCAGTTGGGCTTCTCAAGGGCATAAATAATCACAAGTGTTCCTTATATAGTTCGGAAAGAGTTTTGGGGGTTAAATCCACATCAAGATTCATTGCTCGCAAAAATATCTTGTTTTGATTTTGCAGCAGGTCAAGGGAGGTAACTCTGGCCGGTGTTAGGGCAGTCTATCCCGGATAATTTTTTTTTTTTTTTTTCCCTTTTGTCTGAGGCTGGGTCTGGTATGCAAGGATTGTTTTGTGGGTGTTATTTTGCTGCGCCTGCCCGCGGGGGTGTTAAGACTTGTTGCAGGGAGATCCAGTGTACTATTTCACTCTTCATTCTTAACCCATCTAAAGAAGGATATTTTTAAGCGATGTGTACAACTTATCGCTGTTTCAGCTCTGCTGTTGATGAGCTCGTGGGGTGCAGTTATGATGTGGTAGAGCTCCATGAGGCAAAGATCGCATTTCCTCTTGAAGTTGTACGGTGCAGCCCTGCCGACAATCTCCCAGTGCGTGGAGAAGCTAATGTTTAAGTCCTTTAGTGATGTGATGTAGTCCGCGAGCGAGGTGGAGTGCCTTAGTTTTCTATTTGTGAAAGAGTGGAGATGTGTTCGAAACCTAATTTTGAACGGGCCGGAGGTGGCCCCTATATAATGTTTAACGCTATTGTGGCTAGTAATAGTGCATCTATATATAACCCTATCGGCCAAGCAGTATCCTCTAAGGGGGCAACGCCCTCTGTCGCGGCAGTTGCAATTTCTGTCGCGGTTCCGTCTATTTCCCACGATAAGGCTATCATTGTTGCTGCCTACGTTGCTAGCTGCGCTACCGCAGCTGTCGTTAGCACAATTACAACCCACAGCACGCGGGATGGTGCGATTGTTATTCCGCACGCCATGTTCTGCATGTTCCCCAGTCACTTCGCGGTCATTCAGGTTGCGTCTGCGGATGCCGTTGCCAACACTATTGGATGCTGTCAGGGAGTTGTTAAGGCCGATACAGTTATTGTCAGGTGTAGGTGCGTCTGCGTCGAGGTGCTGTGTCTTGGTGATCTTACTGTGGTTCGTTGTTCCTATGATGTCTGCTAGGTTAGGAGTAGTAGAGAAGGATATTTTTATATTGTTCCTATTAAGAATTTTTCTATACCTATGGTTGGGTGGGAAGTTCTTCTCTAAGGCTTCGAAGAATATCCGGGGTATGTTGGAGGCCACACTTCGAGAGTAGGTGGGGGGGGGGGGGAACCATAGGACGTTACGGTGGCGATTACGTGTCCTTGTACTTTTGCTACGGGTGGTTCCATCTAAGTGATCGCTCTTATGTGTGTTAATGCGCTGTCGCCCGTTCGGTGCCCCTTTCACTTTATGCTCGGGTGCACTCTTTCTACCTCTTCCATGTTTATGTACACGAAGATGTTGGTTGGAAGGCGTTGGTAGTAGGCCGTCGCCTTTGTTGGTTTTGTAATAGGGGAATAGTTTGAGTAATCTACAGTATTCACCGTCGCCGGGGACGTGATCTTTGGTGCGGTTATCTATTCTATTATATCCGACTTTAACGAGGTCGCCGCGTGATCGGTTATATGTATGGCTTACTATAACGTTAGTTTTACGAGGGGGGGGGGTTCTAGAGCTAGCGTTAGGGATGTAGGAAATTCCTCGGTTAAAGCCGGCGCTTATCAGGGCCCTATTGTAGTAATCAGCCGCTTGGTTGAAGATATCCTCATTGGCGGATAGCCTCGAGATTCTATGTGAGATACTATAGACTATGGAGTTGAGAGTCTGCTTAGGGTGGTTGGAGGCATAATTAATATAAGAGAGGCACTCTCCAGGCTTATGGTATGGCTTGTATAAGCCCGTACTCAACTCCAGGGTCACGTCCAGGAAGTTGACAACCCTGTGGTTGAGGTCCATAGTTACGGATAGGCCGTATGACTTAAAGAACCTGTGTATATGTTTGTTAAGGTTCTCTATCCTACGGGGGCTATGGTTCCTAACGGTAAACAGGGCGTCGTCCCTATATACACCTCCTTGTAGGGCCGGTATTTCTTCCCTAAGCTTATGTAGGAGGTATATCCCAACCAGGTCAGTTGCTTGCGCTGAGTCGCTGGACCCCACCGTGACATCGAAGTTATCAGGACGGTTGGTTCTGGTCCAGTGGGAGCCTTCAAACTGGATAATGGTTCTACGTGCCGCTAGAATTATGTCTATTTCTTTTTTGGTGAGGCTAGTGTTAGATCTAGCTAAGATAAGTGCCTTATTTAAGAGTATGGCGGAGATAGAGGCGTAGTAGCTATCTATATCAAACAGGATGAATTTCAGGGTGGCTTTATCCGGCAACTCGGTGAACCAATTTATGACCTGTCGGTGTTGCCCCAGAGGCAGACCTTAGCCTTTCTATTAAGCTCGAGTAGTACTCTGTCAAGGATCACTTTACTAATCTTACCTATATCTGATGTAGAGGGGCATATAAGTCTAATAGAGGGGCTTTCATTAAAGTCATATTTGTGATCCTTAAGAGAGAATTTAGGCGTCAGAGGGACGTACGGGTTAGTGTACTTTTCTATTTCTAAGCTGGTGACTATATCCTTCCCTACTCTATTTATGTCATTTAGGGTACTAGAGGGTGTCTTTTTGTAGTCTTTGTGTAGTTCCTTATAGATGAATTTTTTATACTCACTCGCGTCCATCTTGTACAGCGTTTTGGTTTTGTCGGAGGTGACGAAGAGGTGCGGGTCATTCTTGATCTTAGTTATTAATGTATCAAGGGACGTTAAGAATGGATTGCTGCATTGGTGTTTCTTTCTGAGCTTAACGTTTTTGATCATTTTCAGCAGGTCCTCTTCAAATAAGTCCAGTAAGGTGTTGTGCGGTGGGTTTCGGTATGTTTTGAAGCCATACTTCTCTTTGGGTTCAGGAAGGTTACGGGTGTTCTTATCCAGGTGGTATGCCTTCCATCTGACTCTCCGTATAAACGAATTAGTAGCGTCTATAAGCAGTTTAAGGTAGGTTTTTCTGCTGGGTAAGGGGATACACTTGAGAGACATGGGTAACGGTTGGTTCTCCAACATAATGGCAAACAAGATATTTTTGCGAGCAATGAATCTTGATGTGGATTTAACCCCCAAAACTCTTTCCCAACTATATAAGGAACACTTGTGATTATTTATGCCCTTGAGAAGCCCAACTGGGCGAAACGTACGTAGGTGATATTTTAAATAAACATTTTTTAACGGTCTATTCTCCGATTTTTCACTTTCCCACGTATTTATATATATATATATATATATATATATATATATATATATAAATGTAATATATATATACGTGGGAAAGTGAAAAATCCAGTTCTCTAACCAATCAGCCACACGACTTCACCACATATATATATATATATGTGAATATATATATATATATATATATATATATATATATATATATATATATATATATATATATATATATATATATATATATATATATATATATATATATATATATATATATATATATATATATATATATATATATTCACATATATATATATATATATGGTGAAGTCGTAAAACGAGTAAATCAGACAAAGTTGGAATTCCTTTTATTAATATATATATGTATATATGTCTATATGTGTATATATGTATATATACATATATGTATTTATATATGTATGTGTATATTTTTATATTAATGTATTCATACATAAATATACATATATATATATATCTGTATATTTATATGTATGTATATACGTATATTTAATTATATGTATACATAAAACTGACTGGCCTATCTGGCTGATCAGTGGGTGTGTTAATATGCAGATCAGATTGATCAGGCAGTCTGCTAATATGCAAATCAGGCCGATCAGTCACTGTATATTCCAGAAAATATCGTACATTTTCACTAGCTCTGACAGTTGGCAGGTAAACAGTATATGGTACTGATGAAGTTTAATCACCCAGAAACATTAGTGTTTGCCTTTCTTTTTTTATGCCAACACAAGAGCAAGAATGACGAGGTCCTACTGAGATGGCTTAAGAGGCTCTTTGCATAAGTGAAAACGAATCGAATATTATTATTAATATTCGAAAAACTCAGATTTACATACATATATGTGCATATATATAAATATCTGTATTTTTATGTATAATTATGTATTCATATGAATATGTGTATATATATATGTGTGTATGAACGTATATCTCTCTCTCTGTATCTCTCTCTCTCTCTCTCCCTCTCTCTCTCTCTCTCTCTCTCTCTCTCTCTCTCTCTCTCTCTCTATATATATATATATATATATATATATATATATATATATATATATATATAAAAAATAGTAGAAAGGAAAAAGATTTTTTCAGTAGAAAATGCTGAAGAGATTCTTTCAGGGTAATATCAAAACAATAATTTATTTACAAAGTGGCTATTTCCGCATTTAATATATCGGTTTCAGCATTAAATGCTTTGTCAGTCGCGGATATGCATAATATTAAGTTGCATATTTATGCAAATAATAGTAATAATAATAATAAAAAGGGGAAGAAAAATTAATTTTCACATTCATGTTCAGAGAGGAGAATTCTTTTCTCTATCATGTCTGTCTTTCTTTCTCTGTTAATAGTTTGGTTTTGATGAAATCGAACTGTCCGGTCTGTTCCGGAGGACTTTTGAGCCGGGGTTTATGGATAACTTCCAGATATCCCTCGCTTGGCATTGCTACCTGGGGGGGCACAGCCGGTTCGAGATAAACTCTACAAGCCCGGAAGTCCTTCCCGAGATTCGCGCAGTGCGATGAAACCGTTCTGCACGCACTCTTCCTGTATTACCGATTTGTGGAGTTATGTGGAACAGCTGTTGGTGCGTATAAGCAATTTTCCTCTGTCTAGGGGTGATAGAGAAAAAGGTTGTGTGGTGGACTAGGTTGAAAAGACCGAAGACATACTTTTCTCTTCAGCCAATCCCTCACCTTCCTCTCCAAGTTTCACTTGGAAAGGAAGGTGAGGGTGGAGAGAAAAGTATTGTTCCCAGTACATTTGCTGTAAGGTGGGTGAATCTGGCGAGAATGGCCCGTGTAAATGAGCCAACTCTGAGCATGTGCTTGTAGGCGGGTTAATTTGAGGAGGAGGTGTGCCCTTCCCCGGGTGTCCCCGAAGCGTCCGGTGGTTCAGGATTTTAGGGGTACCTGAGTCGCCCCTGGGTGGTTATCCCCACTATTGTGCACATTATCTACTTTCATATTTACAACAGAATGATTATCAATCATATAAGAGTGCTCGATTATTCACAACTTACATAATTATGGGATATAACCCAATAAAGTTACGTAAAAAGAATTACATAGAGGATTATCACCCAATATGTGTTCCGTACCAGTTAAAACAATCTCTTGCATTTTTTGCAATGATGGTAAACCAAGGATCATTCTCAAATTATTTTCTGTTCCTTCTTTACTGCTATAATCACTGGTATTTTGACCACATTGAGATGCCACATTCCTGCAATTTCAATGAGCAAATTTTTATATTTTCTGAGCTTGTCAAATTCTTTTGCTGCATTATTGTGATTACATAGGATGCTCATACCAATCAATAAGCAGACTTTATCATTTTGGTCTTTTACAATAATATCTAGCTTTGATGGTTTTGTCTGTAGCTACAAGAAAGTCCCAAAGAATCGTTACATTTTCTCTCTCAGTTAAAACTCCAGAGTGATGCTTATACCACCAGTCAGCAGTTTTGATTTTATAATTCTGTCATTAACAGTGTAAATATTAGCAAACTTTTTCATGCCTTGATTTATACTCTACTGGTGTGAAAACTTTACATCCAAAGATTAACTGTTCCGCTGCTTCAATCTCCTCATTACAGAATAGGCACTTTGGATCTATTTCATTTTTCATCATATTGGATTGATAGATCCGTGTTAATAAACTTTGATCTTGAGCAGCTAAGATGAAGCCCTCATCCTCTGTCTTTAGTCCTGAGCTACACAGCCACTGATGGGTGTGCCAGCTTGTTTACTGCGGGTCACATATTTGCCACGAAGAGGTTTCTCATGCCATCTCGATGCTAATTGTTCATACCCTTTTTTCTTAGCCATTAATTTTACTTCCTTTGTAACAACAATTTCCACGGTTCCCTTAGTCTATCCAGCTTGCATATCAATCGTGAAATCAGTAGCGAAGTGTTTTCTCTCTTCCAAGATAGAATGAAGCTTCTTACTTCTGTCATGTTTTTCAACGAGTTTCAGCATTTAGCCGTTTATTGTTTCAATATATTTGGGCAGTCCAATTGTGGTGGTTTTGTAAGAAAGTTCAAACTGGGTTAAGTCTCGACCTCCTTGAGTTCTGGGAAGGCAAAGACAATCCACATTTACCTTTGGTTGGTGCATCTTATTACAAGTTAGCAACTTACAAATGTTTGTGTCAATTCCGTTTATTTCACTGATATTTCAGGTTAACACTAGGACTGCTAAGGAATTTAGTTCAGATTTCAGAACAGCTCATACTCTCATATAACATTCCTTATCTCCTCTTTTGTGCTTGCATGCTGAATGCCGGAGATTTTATTTATACCTAGGTATCTACAGGTTTGTGTCTGCTCAAGTTCTTTTATAACCATTTCAACATCTAATTCGACTGAATTTGAGTTTATCAACTTCCCTTTCTTGGACGTGGCCTTGGCACACTTTCAAGCCCACTCTCTCCATCACATTGTCATCACTGAATGCTTTCACAGTACGTCAAAGGCCTTCAAGTTTTCATCATTGTCTTTACTATATAGTTTTAAGTCAGCCTTATATCAGCGTATTTTCTTGTCAATTTTATAACCGAAAGTTCGATTGTAAGGGACATTAGAGCTATGCAACTATTGTTTGAACTTTGATGGTGGTGGCGCAGATGCTATTGCGGCTGTTAGTGTTGGTGATGTATTTTTATCGTTTTATTCTTGTTGTGGGTGATGATATTCATGATGTTAGTTTGTTGATTACTACTGCTCGTTTTGACCGGGTCAAGGTAGGCAACATATTCCTTTGAAGTCCCCAGGGCTGCTGTCTTGTCAAGCTATTTTAACAGAAGGAGGATGATACTATTTATGGTACAGTTAATTTGTTCTTTCTCTTCGCCATTTTTAGAAAACTTACAGCTTATGAGAAACTATTAATTTGAAAAGTCCTTTGCTCCATCAAAGAAATTCTTTCCGGGCATCAAGGCAAGTACCTTATCCAAACGATGGAACAAAATGTGTAAACGAAATCGTCGAAATAAAAACAAAAATTGAACATAAACTCACCGCCGACACAAACAGTGTGTAGCTCGAGTCCTTTCCTCTACTTCGTCCTTATTATTATTATTATTAGTGGATTGACAGTATCAGTAGAGCGTCGGACAGCATGCTTCGTGGTATAGAATTACGGCGCATTACGTTCTGAGTACAAATCCCGCCGAGGTTAGCTTTGCCATTCATCCTTACGGGGTCGATGAATAAAGCACCAGTAACGCACTGGGGTCAATTTAATCAATTTTTCCTGCCCCCCAAATTGTGGGCCTTGTGCCTAAAGTAGAAACACTTATTATTATTATTATTATTATTTAAAATTCTGCTTCTATCCCAAATCATGCCAAGTGTCAACCTGACTCTTGAGGCAAAATTTGATAATACACACATTTTACAATCAATTGTTATATAAATGCCACAGGCATATAAACAACAGTAAATGTCTTTGCAAGGTATCTAAATCAATAATGACCTTTCTCAGGACATGGACACTATCAGTCAGCACTTCTTTAGTGCCAATTCCAGTTCCATACTTATGTCTAGCTAAATCTGTATTTCTACTTCCAGGTTATTTATCCATTCTACATTTGCATTATGAGATTTTTATGTACTTCATACGGTTTACCAAAATTCTTCAACCTCATGAATTGAAGGAGATTTCTATACTTGAAATGTCTTGCAGAGACGATGGATTTCCAGGTATCTGGTCCAAATATTTTTCAGTTCCCTTATTTATCATTCCAAGTGTACCGGCTATCACTGGCATTAAACAGGCTTTAAGATGCCATATTTTCTCACTTTCAATTGTCAGATCTTTATATTTACTGAACTTTCGAAACTCTTGGGATTCTCATGTTAATTAAAATATGTTTTCTTTTTATGGTTCTTTATAATTATACCAGGTTTGTTGGCCTTGATCGTCCTGTCGGTGTTTACAGGAAAATTCCAGAGGATTGTCACATTATCCTCGCATGTTACTGTATCTGGGTGATGGTTGTAACATTTTCCCTTTGTTTTTATATCATAAAACCTGTATACTATCCAGTGTAAGTATTGCCCTACTCTACAATGCCTCGTTTTATATACCTGGGGAGCTAGTACTTTGCAGCCCGAAAACAGGTGGTCAATGGTCTCAAAATCATCTCAGAATCGACACTTTGGGTCAGTTACATTTCTGATCACATTGGCTGGAAAGTTGTGCATTAAAAGACACTGGTCTTGTGCAGCCAAAATGAATTCCTCACTCTCTGCTTTTAGCAGAGAGTGGGGAATTCATTTTGGCTGCACAAGATCTTGTTCTTTGTTACGGAGAACATACTGTCCATGAAGTGGGTTTTGCTCCCATTTAGAGCACAGTTTCGGTTGACCTTTGCCAACATTTTGATGTTCTTCGCAACTTTAATTGCAGAATAGCTGTCATTTTCAAATTGTATTCCGAATTCTTCCGCAAGTTTCCTACTTTCTTTTGTGACTGAATGTAACCTCTTCTCCCTTTCACGATCTGCAACCGTTTTCAGCATTTGTAGTTTTAAGGTATTGTTCAAGTCCGATGGTTGATATTTTGCATGACATCTCAAGCTGGATCATTCCTCTACCTCCGGTTTGTCTAAGGAGATATGTGATCCACATCTATTTTGGTGTGATGTAGTTCAAAACCAAAATCAGGTCAGAAGTTTTCTGATTTTGGTGTCCATTTTGTTTATTTCATTTACGTTCCAATTTATGATATTGAAACTAAAAGTGACAACTGGGATTGCAAGCGCATTTATGGTAGATAATATATTCTTTGAGTTGAGCTCAATTTTCATTCAGAATGTACTCTCCGGTAACATTCCTTCCTGATTCTCTCTTTAATGCTGGCGTGGTGAACACCTTGGCCTTCATTGATCCCTAGATACCTGTAGGTTTGTTACTGTTCTAGTTCCTTAATTATTGAATTCAAATTTATTTTCATTCAGTTTGTGCTTCTCATTCTACCTTTCTTGATTGTTGCTTTTGTGCAATTTTCCAATTCAAACACCATTACTAAATCATTGCTGTCATCAACAATCCTTCCAATTCACTGTCATTTTTGGCATACAGTTTCAAGTCATCCATATAAAACCTAGGATTTATAGTTTTGTTGTCTATTTTGTAGCCATATTTTGTTTTGTTGAGTGCTAGAGGTGCAATGAAAATATCAAAGGAGAAAATTAATAACCTTGAAAAATAGTTCCATCACTGTATTCCATACAGATATTTTGTATTTCAGCAAGTTTGATATTACTTGGGAAATTTTCAGAACATTCAAAGTTTTCAAAATCCATGAGTGGAGAACACTATCAAATGCTTTTGCATGGTCAATACCAGCAATACTCAAACTTTTGTGCTTGTTATAAAAGTTTACCAACGTGTCATGGGTAGCAGTTATGGAAGATAACCAGAAGTTTGGGACTTTATCAATGACAGGAGAGTTTCATTTTTTAATGCCGACTCCAGTTAGTTATGTCTAGCTAAGTCTGCCTTTCTACTTCCATATTATTTATCCATTCTACAGTTGCAATATGAGAGTTTTATGTACTCCATACGGTTTACCAAAATTCTTCAACCTCATGAATTGAAGGAGCTTTCTTTACTTGAAATGTCTGTGTCCTAATTTCCCTGTAACGACCTTTTGCATCTGTCATAAACATCTTAATTTTCCTGTAAAACATGTTTTGCTTTTCAAATCTTCTGATGGCGGTGGATTGGCAGTATCGGTAGAGCCTCAGACACCACACTTTGCAACATAGAGTTATGGCCTTTACGTTCTGAATTCAAATCCTGCCGAGGTTAACTTTGCCTTTCATCCTTATGGAGTCGATAAAATAAAGTACCAGTAACGTACTGGGGTCGATTTAATCGAGTTCCCCTCTCCCCAAATTGTGCCTATAGTAGAAATCATTATTTACAATTAACCAGTTTGCTGTAAATGGCTATTTTCTGCTGTTCAGTAAATGAAAGCTGTTTTTCTGTTAATTCTCAATATGTACATATATGATCAGGGCCATAGAAGCTAGCTCAGGTCCAAAGAACTACATAAAAGTCCGTTTGGGTTGGTATTCTGAGTTGATATTCTGAAAGCGGTTGACTTAGTAGTTCATCCATCACTACAATGTCAGTAAAACATAAAATACTAGTAATATGGGGGATTGGAAGAGTCAATATGGTAATGGGCCGTATTAGTTCTGAATCTTTACTAAATGATTTCAAATACAATGGGGGTCAACATTTTCTTTAATTTCTTCCTCTATTGATAAAATAATGTACCAATCAATTACTGGGGTTGATTTAATCGACTAACCCTTTCCACCCCCCTTAAATTTGTGGCTTTGTCTCCGTGTTAGAAAGTGTTATTACTGACCTCACCTTCTCTTCTTCTCTCCATAGAACGAGATCTTATATCTTGAGGGCGAAAATATATCATTATACTTGCACAGCTGTCCAATTCCGCTGCTAAAATATGTTCCAACAGTTGCAATAGGTTGAGTGGAAAAAAAGGAGTGGAATAAGTTACAAGAAGAAGAAGAAGAAAAAGAAAAAAGTAAAACAAAACAAAACAAAACAGAAACAGAAAATAACGAAAGAAAAATCAACAGAATTCCAATAAAAAGCCCCCCAAAATAAAAATAAGAATAAAAATAATCTCCTCCTACCCAGAAACAAAAAACAAAAAAACAGTACAGGGCAATTACCAATAGTGAGATTCAATATTGTACAAGTTTTCATAGAACCGTTTTAGGAAGTTTCAGGGGAGTTCGCGGCGTGGGTTTGGGGTTTGCTGGATTTTGTGGTGTATTGGGTGGTGGGGTGGATTGTCCAATGATTGTGACATTGGTGATGATGGTTCTGATGATGATGACGATGGTGGTGATGATAACAATGGTGGTGAGGATGACGATGGTGATGATGGCGGTGATGATGGCGATGGCGGATGATGATGGTGATGATGGCGATTATCAGTATCTTCATGACGGAGAAGAACAAAAGTTACAGCAACTACAACAATTACAGTAACCACCACCACCACCACCACAACAACAACTACTACTACTACTACTACTACTACTACTACTACTACTACTACTACTACTACAACAGCAACTACTACTACTACTACTACTACTACTACTACTACTACTACTACTACTACTACTACTACTACTACTACTACTACTACTACTACTACAGCCACTACTACTACTACTACTACTACTACTACTACTACTACTACTACTACTACTACTACTACTACAATAACAACAAAGCCAACAATAACATCAACAAAACAATAGACACTCAACAGGAACAAGAGCAACAATAACAGTATGGGAAAAAGAAGGCCGCAATCTCATTGCCAGTGACAACAACAACAACAACAACAGTAGTAACAACAACAACACTGGTGGCAACAACAACAGCAACAACAATAACAACAATACCAGTGACAAAAATAGTTACAACAACAACAACAATAAAACAACAGAGGTGGCAACAACAATTGCAATAACAACAACAATAACAGCAACAACAGTGGCAACAGTAACAACAATAACAACAATAACAACATCAGGGCCAACATCAACAACAACAATAATAACACCAATAGCAACATCAATAACAACGACAACAACAACACCAGTAGCAATAACAATAGCAGTGACAAAGACAACAACAACAACAACAATAGCAATAGTGATGAAGTTAGAACAGTCTCCCAGCAGCGGGTCTAATTGACATCACAGTGGCACAGTTGCACAGTTGCACAGTTGAGCCGACAGACACAGTTTCATCTTGCTACGGGCGAAACCAACAGATTCCAAAAATTAATACATCTCCACTCCACCTGTCTGTCTGTATGTCTGTCTCTCTCTCTCTCTCTCTCTCTCTCTCTCTCTCTCTCTCTCTCTCTCTGTCCTATATCTCTTTCTCTCTCTCCTATCTGCCCCTCTCTCTCTCTCTCTCTCTCTCTCTCTCTCTCTCTCTCTCTCTCTCTCTCTCTCTCTCTCTCTCCCTATCTCTCTCTCTCTCTGCTGTCTCTCTGTGTGTCTATCTCTCTATCTACTATTTCTGCGTCTCTCTCTCTGCCTGTCTCTTTCTCTGTCGTCTGCCTATATCTCTCCCTCTAGCAATCTCTCTTTCGAGCTCTCTCTCTCTCTGTCTGTTTCTCTTTCTATCTGTTTGTCTGCTTGCCTGCCTTGATTCTGTCACATCAACCACCACCACCACCACCACCGCCACCACCGCCACGACCACCATCACGACTACCACATCCACGACCCCTCACTCTCTATTAATATTCCCACTACCACATCCGCTTTTCTGCTTCCCGGATTCATTCCTTCGCCTCTTCGCTGTATTTATTTCCTCTTCCTCCCCCCTTCTCCTCTGATATCTCTCACTTCACCTATTCTTCCAGGAGCTCGTTCCTCCTTTCCTCATCTCTAGCTGTTCTGTGTTTGAGCGTCACTGCCCCGGGTAAGGAACAGGATCAAGATGGCGGCCATATTGTATGTGTTCTTACTTCTTAGTTCGTAGTTGAGCCACGTAGATCAGCCTTCATCTCCACATTAACACACAATAATCGCCTCCAATACAACCACAGCGATGACAATGAAGCTGATGATGATGATGACGATAACGGTGGTGGCGATGGTGATATTGATGCTCATGATGACAATGATGACGATAATGACGACCATAATAAAGATGATATTCATGATGAGGATGATAACAACGTGTTCTACAACACCAATACTACTTACTAATGTTGTTCTTTATGATGATAATGATGAAGATGATGATTATATAGCAACGTTGAAAATACCGTTAATGGCATCAGCAATAATAATTGTTTCTTCTTTAGGTACAAGGGGAGGGAATAGTCGATTAGATTGATTCCGGTGCTTTACTTGTACTTTATTTTATCGACTCAATAAGGATGAAAGACAAAGCTAACCTCGGTGGGATTTGAACTGAGTAACTAAAGGAGTGTAACTATATGCCGCAAAGCATTTTGTCCGATGCCCTACCAATACAGCTAATCCTCCGCCCTAGTCATCAATAATAATAATAATAATGGTTTTTGATTTAGGCACAAGGCCAGCAATTTGGGGGAGGGGAAAGTCGATTAAATCGACTCCAGTGTGTTACTGGTACTTTATTTTATTGCCTCTGTAAGGATGAAAGGCAAAGTCAACCTCGGTGGGATTTGAACTCAAAACGTAAAGGACTGTAACTATATGCCTCAACCATATTGCCCGACCCTCTACCGATACGGATAATTCTCCGCCCTAGGCACCAATAATAATAGTAATAATAATAATGGTGAAAGGTGAAGTGTTGGTGTCCATCTCTACGACAGCAGTTCTCCCACATATCTTCTCCATCTTTATCTTTATTCATCAATTTCCTGAGGACTAAAGCCATCAACTTCCTGTTGATCTGCTTACAAGACTCCCTGTTAAAACCTAGCAAGACGTAGATTGAAACTAGAACGGAAGGAAAGGGTTAATATGGCTGAATATGAAGGTGAGAAAAATAGAAAGAGTGAGAGAGAGAGTGAGTGAGTAATACTGAGTAATATTAAGATAAATAGAAAGAAAGTGAGAGAAAGAGGGCGTAAGATAGAGGGTAATATAGATAGAGAAGAAGGGAAAAGATAGATAGATAGAACGAGAGAGAGAGAGAGAGAGAGAGAGAGAGTAAAAAAGACAGATATAGATAGGTAAATAGACATATGGCTATGTAGACAGAGGTAGATAGATAGGCAGATAATTAAGCAGATAGGTCGATAAATAGAAAGATAAACAAACCCAGAAAAAAGAAAAGGCAAACAGTAATAGAAAGAAAAAGGTGAGATCTATGATAGACAGACTCTTATAGAATCGCAGAGAAGAAAATAACGAAGAAAACAAAATACGAAAGATAAAAAAAAAACTACAAACAGATTTACAAAAAAAAAAAAAAAATGAACAAAACATGAAAATGAAACGGAATGTAGAAGAAAAGTGGGGAAAATGTGGATAAAGTAATGAAAGAAAATGTCAAATGTATTTTTGTGCTGGGAATATATTTATGACAGGAAATAATATCACAATTATATAATTTTGACAGATTTTCACATAGGTATAATGTTATAATGTTATACACGCAGACATGACACTGCTTATACATAGATGTAGGCAGAGGGTTGATTTAAATATATACACAACAAATACGCAAAAAAGATATGCACACGCGCACACACATATATATACATATATATACATATATATACACACACACACATATATACATACATACACATACACACACACACACACACACACATATATATATATATATATATATATATATATATATATATATATATATTACTGACAAAATTATTTGTTGCTACTGTAAATAGTTTCAGTAATATATAATAGATATATAATTCTGTTTTGGTATTGACCACTTGGATGAAATACAGCCATACTAGTCTTAATTATTGATAACATCGTTGTATATATATATATATATATATAAATATAAATTACTTAGTTATGTCTAGCTAAGTCTGCCTTTCTACTTCCATATTATTTATCCATTCTACAGTTGCAATATGAGAGTTTTATGTACTCCATACGGTTTACCAAAATTCTTCAACCTCATGAATTGAAGGAGCTTTCTTTACTTGAAATGTCTGTGTCCTAATTTCCCTGTAACGACCTTTTGCATCTGTCATAAACATCTTAATTTTCCTGTAAAACATGTTTTGCTTTTCAAATCTTCTGATGGCGGTGGATTGGCAGTATCGGTAGAGCCTCAGACACCACACTTTGCAACATAGAGTTATGGCCTTTACGTTCTGAATTCAAATCCTGCCGAGGTTAACTTTGCCTTTCATCCTTATGGAGTCGATAAAATAAAGTACCAGTAACGTACTGGGGTCGATTTAATCGAGTTCCCCTCTCCCCAAATTGTGCCTATAGTAGAAATCATTATTTACAATTAACCAGTTTGCTGTAAATGGCTATTTTCTGCTGTTCAGTAAATGAAAGCTGTTTTTCTGTTAATTCTCAATATGTACATATATGATCAGGGCCATAGAAGCTAGCTCAGGTCCAAAGAACTACATAAAAGTCCGTTTGGGTTGGTATTCTGAGTTGATATTCTGAAAGCGGTTGACTTAGTAGTTCATCCATCACTACAATGTCAGTAAAACATAAAATACTAGTAATATGGGGGATTGGAAGAGTCAATATGGTAATGGGCCGTATTAGTTCTGAATCTTTACTAAATGATTTCAAATACAATGGGGGTCAACATTTTCTTTAATTTCTTCCTCTATTGATAAAATAATGTACCAATCAATTACTGGGGTTGATTTAATCGACTAACCCTTTCCACCCCCCTTAAATTTGTGGCTTTGTCTCCGTGTTAGAAAGTGTTATTACTGACCTCACCTTCTCTTCTTCTCTCCATAGAACGAGATCTTATATCTTGAGGGCGAAAATATATCATTATACTTGCACAGCTGTCCAATTCCGCTGCTAAAATATGTTCCAACAGTTGCAATAGGTTGAGTGGAAAAAAAGGAGTGGAATAAGTTACAAGAAGAAGAAGAAGAAAAAGAAAAAAGTAAAACAAAACAAAACAAAACAGAAACAGAAAATAACGAAAGAAAAATCAACAGAATTCCAATAAAAAGCCCCCCAAAATAAAAATAAGAATAAAAATAATCTCCTCCTACCCAGAAACAAAAAACAAAAAAACAGTACAGGGCAATTACCAATAGTGAGATTCAATATTGTACAAGTTTTCATAGAACCGTTTTAGGAAGTTTCAGGGGAGTTCGCGGCGTGGGTTTGGGGTTTGCTGGATTTTGTGGTGTATTGGGTGGTGGGGTGGATTGTCCAATGATTGTGACATTGGTGATGATGGTTCTGATGATGATGACGATGGTGGTGATGATAACAATGGTGGTGAGGATGACGATGGTGATGATGGCGGTGATGATGGCGATGGCGGATGATGATGGTGATGATGGCGATTATCAGTATCTTCATGACGGAGAAGAACAAAAGTTACAGCAACTACAACAATTACAGTAACCACCACCACCACCACCACAACAACAACTACTACTACTACTACTACTACTACTACTACTACTACTACTACTACTACTACAACAGCAACTACTACTACTACTACTACTACTACTACTACTACTACTACTACTACTACTACTACTACTACTACTACTACTACTACTACTACTACTACTACAGCCACTACTACTACTACTACTACTACTACTACTACTACTACTACTACTACTACTACTACTACAATAACAACAAAGCCAACAATAACATCAACAAAACAATAGACACTCAACAGGAACAAGAGCAACAATAACAGTATGGGAAAAAGAAGGCCGCAATCTCATTGCCAGTGACAACAACAACAACAACAACAGTAGTAACAACAACAACACTGGTGACAACAACGAGTACTTGAATCTCAGGAGAGGCGGGGAATCGCACATTTGGATGTAATCCGTAGAGCTTGATCAAACGGGGAACTAGCAAGGAGTACGGCTATCATGCTTCCAAAACTTTCGAACCAGTTAAACTACAACTATACAGCATTTACGCTATACACTCTGGTCTGTGACCTAGGAATACAGGCAACTATTTCTTTACTTTGTAATTTTCTTCAGTACTTTAATCTATTTCTGATATAGTTTATCTTATGTTTTGCCGTCTGAAGAGCTCAGGCTATCATAATTGATAGTCCTTAGTGAAATATGAATAACGGAGTTTAAAAAAAACCTGATTCAACTGAATATGGCCCCGAATCTCTCTCTCTCTCTCTCTCTCTCTCTCTCTCTCTCTCTCTCTCTCTCTCTCTCTCTCTCTCTATATATATATATATATATATATATATATATATATTAACCTAAACCTATCAAAGTTATCAAAGATATATATATATATGTCCCACACTAGTAAAGAGTTATCGTTTTCGGAAACATATTCAGGTGTAAGAAATTTATCCGGAATTTCTTGGAGGAATCTGTCCAGAGACATTCTGAATTCTATATGATCTGTTTCTATTTTGATATAAGTATTTTGGTATTATATTAATAAGTGAGGTTATTTCAAGTGAGTTATTTCATAGTGATGTTATAAGATGCGAGTTTGATTTTTGTAGTGTGCAGATGGTGCGGGGATTTTAAATTTGATGCCAACATCATTTTTGTAGTGTGCAGATGGTGGGTGGATTTTAAATTTGATGCCAACATCATTTTTGTAGTGTGCAGATGGTGCGGGAATTTTAAAGTTGATGCCAACATCATTTTTGTAGTGTGCAGATGGTGCGGGGATTTTAAAGTTGATGCCAACATCATTTTTGTAGTGTGCAGATGGTGGGTGGATTTTAAAGTTGATGCCAACATCATTTGGGCAATATTGATGGGATATTTTCCACATCATACATATGATATAGCGCTGACGACGGTATTGGAGAGAGTAGAGTTTGAGTTTGTATAGTCAATCCCAATAGTCAAGGCCTGTCATGCCGTCTATAATTTTTGTAGTTGACCTCTGGGGTGCTCCAATTTTCATGCTTTGTTTCGGGACAGGCGACCACAGAGGACAACAGTATTCAAGGTGGGGTCGGGAAAATGTAAAGAAAAAAGGATGACGGTAAGGATGTCTCCCGACTGTCCCGTTCTAAGAATCCATGTGCACATCCTTTGAGTCACATCAACTTTATGAGTATTCCAGCTTAATTTGTTATTAACGATTACTCGAAGGACTCAAGGGAAGGGAAAATGGTAACTTAAATTCATCCTCTTTTCTAAAGTGAATTACTTCAAATCTAACCTCTTTAGTAGCATATTGTTTAAACCCATTGTATAAAAGCAAGCAGATCCGATTGAAGGCATCGTCAGCCTTCCACTCTGATCTGCTGGAGCTTCGAAGATTCTTATGTTGCTATGCTTGAGGATGTCTATGATGTCATTGATGTAAATAATTATTTCTACTTTTGGCACAAGGCCAGCAATTATCCCAGTGCATTACTGGTACTTTATTTTATCGACCCCGTAAGGATGAAAGGCAAAGTTAACCTCGGCGGGATTTGAACTCAGACCATAAAGGGCCGTAACTCTTTGCTGCAAAGCATGACGTCCGACCCTCTACCGATACTGCCAATGCAAATAATGAACAAAAATGAGTCCAACACAGCTCCTTGTGGGACGTCACGAATGACTTTGGCTGAGCTTGTTCGTTTTCCTTCGATCACAACATGTTGGGCTCTGTTCAAGAAACACTTAATCTACTGTGGTAGCTTTCCACAGACTTTACTGTTGGATAGGTTCCTCACCAGGATGCTGTGATCAACCGTGTAAAAGGCCTTGCTGAAATCAAGGTATATAACATCAGCGTTGGAGCCCTCTCTGAAAGTGATGCAGAAGCTGCGTTAGGCAATCACTACCACCAAGGTATCCAGGTTAGTTGCTTTCAAGGAAGTGAATTATTCGTGACACCATCACCCTCTCAAATACCTTAATGATATGAGAGGTGATTAAAATCGAGCAATAATTCACTGCTAGAGACTTGCTTCTCTTTTTGAAAACTGGGTCGACAGACTAAAAGAGAAAATGTTAAGGGAAATAACCTGCATCCAGTGAGTTATTATTATTATTATTATTACAGTTGCATTTATCTTGCTTTATGTTCATACGAGTTATCACCAAGTCACAACCAGTGACCTCAAGAGACAACAAGGTCCGCCATGTTCAAGAAAGAACATACATACTCACACATGCATCTTTAGTGTTTAGACTTGTGATGTACTTATATTGACAGAATCTTCCTTAGTATATGGGTAGTTCCCATTAGTACTATCTTTTGTATTTCTCCTATACGCGGGTTTCCTGGGATTTGCGATAAGTAATCATTAGACCCCTTAGGTATCATTCCCAGAGCGCCTACAACCACTGGTATTGTTTTAGTTCTCAATTTCCACATTTTTCCAATTTCTATCTCCAGGTCCTTATACTTGCTCAATTTTTCAAATGTTTTTATAGATACATTCTTGTCTATTGGAACAGACATATCAATTAGCACGCATACCCTCTTTTTAAAGTCCTTCAATATTATATCAGGTCTATTTGCATCTATTTTTCGGTCTGTTTGGATGCTAAAGTTCCACAAGATTGAGATGTGATCTTTTTCAAGTATGGGAGGTGGTTGATGTTCCCACCAATTCTTTTGATGGGGCAGATCAAAATGCTTACACATTATCCAATGTATGTATTGTGCAGCTCTGTCATGCCTGTTTAGGTATTCGGTTGGAGCTATAGGACTGCACATTGAAATTATATGGTCAATGGTCTCTGGTTGTTTTTTGCATACACGGCATAATGGGCTGCATCCATTTTTTATTATGTTGGCTTGGTAATTTTTTGTTGGCAGACACTGATCTTGTGCTGATATAATCAGTCCTTCAGTCTCCGATTTCAGTCCAGAGGATGCCAACCACTGATGGGTTAAAGTTTTGTCAACATCAGGATTGTTAGCTCGCTCTGGGTATTTTCCATACCGAGGCTTTTCTTGCCATTTCTTAGCCAGTTTCTGTAGCAGTTCTTTCTTTGCAGTTACTTTTACCTGCTTTGCTTTTTCTGTGTTTTCCATTTCAGCAGTAAATGGGACTTCTGAAATTTGTAGTCCATTACTGTATCTTTGTGCATCTTTTGTAATGGAATATGATCTTTTGATGCTTTCGTGTTTCAAAACGAGTTTGATCATCCAATCATGTGATTCTCTTAGACATGTAGATAATCCAATTGTTGCAGTTTTCAACGCAATGTCTAACTGGATTAACCCACGTCCTCCTTCTTTCCTAGGGAGATATATTCTATCTATATCTGCCTTAGGGTGATGCATTCTGTGCATGGTTAAGAATTTTCGAATTTTTGTATCGAGCCTACGGATCTCTGTGCTTGACCAGTTGATGACATTGTAACTGTAGGTTACTACTGGTATGGCAAGCGTGTTTATGGCATCGATCCTATTCCTTGCATTCAATTCCGTTCTTAAGATTGCTCTTACTCTGCGGTAACATCCCTTCCTTATCCTTTCCCTCATTGTCGAGTGCTTGATTCCGTCTCCTTCACAAACACCTAGATATTTGTAAGTTTTTTCTTGATCAAGTTCTCTTATCACGTTCCCCCGATCAATATTAATGTCTGAACTCTTCAGCAGCTTTCCTCTGGTGAACGTTGCTTTGGCGCATTTATCTAGTCCAAACTCCATTTTAATGTCATCACTGAACTGCTCCACAGTGGATAATAGCCCTTGCAATTGTTCATCATTTTTTGCAAATAGTTTCAGGTCATCCATGTAGAACAGAAATTATTATTATTATTATTATTATTATTATTATTATTATTATTATTGGCGACCTACATAGTAAATCGTATCATCGTGAGCTCCGCAAAGGTTTGTTATTTCCGTTTGTTAAAAATTGTCATTTATGGAAAATGTTATTGTTAACTGTTTATAAGCGCACATACATTGTTTTCCGAAAAGGACACCCAAAAAGATTGGGGCCATGTGCCCAAAATTTAAACTTTTATTATTATCAAAAAATTTCTTTGAAAAAAATGGCTAATTCACCTCTGCACGAAGCAGCTGAAAGCTTTCCTCACAAATTAACACCTGACACCGACACCACCATTGTAAATGTTACTACGTTTGCCAACACAAAAAAAAAAATAAAAGCACTAGCAATATTTTAAATTTGTCTCAGGCAGACATTCATTTCCCGCCATTACCAATGACTGCAGGTGTTAAAGCCTCCACCACCACCACCACCGCGACAACCCCCACCCCCACCACCACCGCGACAACAGAAACAAAAGAAGAAAAAAATAAATTAACTCGTGATGTCGAAATGAAATCAAGCAAAATGGACTCTTCCCCACCAAAGACGACTGACGTCACCACCACCACAACTGAAACTAAAATTAATATTAACACAAATAACGATAGCAACAACAACAACAATGACATTATAAAACCGACCCTCAGTTTCGCCAGAGTAGCAAAACAATTCGAAGCATTTACGGTAACTCAGGAGGATTTAGAAAATGCCAAACAAATGGTAAAGAAATATGGGTACAGGGTCAGCCTCACCCCCCCACCTAATAAAATGGAGCATCGGCGCCTATGCACCGTGTCGTATAGAACAATAAATGTAAAATCGCGCCGAGTGGAACGGGCATCCGAGTCCCAAATCCAAAAAGCTTTGGGACATGTGTGGGCAAGAAAAACCCACATCAGACGTGGGCAAAAGTATGGAACCGTGGACGTGTTCTTTGAAACACCAGAGGAGGCTAGAGAACACTCCATGGCCCCATTAAAAAGTGACGACTTCACACTCGTCCCAAGCTATTGTGGCCAGAGACTCGTAAAGATCAGGGTGACCCACGTTCAACCGGCCATCGAAATTCCCTGGCTAATAGCGGCCGTCCTCGCCGGCATCGAAGCCAACACGAAAATAATAGCAATAGCAAAAGAAAAGCAGGAAAACTGGTCCGGATCTGGGATGGAGCTCCTGATCCAAGCGGACCAAAAAAGCATTGAGGAGATCCCAGAGGTAATAGACCTCACTGACGGCAGCCACCTCACGGTAATTGTCGAGGGCAGAAGACCTAGGTGTGTCGTTTGTGGTGAAGGAACCCACCTAAGGGCTTTCTGCCCTCAGGCTAAAAGGTTGAGGCCACCTCTCCTACCCACCCCAGTGACACAACCATCAACACCACCAGTAGCAGAGATGGCAGCAACAACTGTAGCAGCAACAACAGAAGCAACTATAACAGCAACAACCCCAGCAACAGTAGCAAAACCACCACCACCACCACCACCAGCAAAACCAACACCACCACCACCCAACGCTTCAGAACTAGCCCCAGCGCTTACACCATCCACCACGCCACAACCAAAACTAACGGCTGTGGACGATTTTCCACTCCCCGGCCTATCACAACTGGAGACAGATTGTGACGACGAGGAGTGGGAAACGATATCCGGAAAAAAAAAAGAAACCAAAAAAGAAAAAATTCTCTTCCTTCCCCCTCCAAAAACAAAATACAGAGGGAAACAAATAAATTAAGAAACAAAAAAGTTAGGACAGATATGCCACTATCCACACCAGCATCACCAACCCCATCAACCCAAACATCAACTCCATCACCATCATTAACCCCAACACCACCATCACCTACACCACAAAAGTCACCAAAATGCGAAACAGAATCAAACCCACAACAAACGCAAACAAAACAAAACAACCAAAACGATACTCACTACACAGCATTAAATTTGAACAACAAGCAATTATTACACTACATCCAACACAACACCAGCATCACAGAAAAAGACTACACAACAACCCCAAAATTCACACCACCTCCACACATACAAATCACTCGCATCACACAGAAAACGTACATGACACTAAAACAAAAATTCCCCAAAGACATCGGAGACTTCCGACAAGCACTCTCCAGGAGGATTTATAAGGACATCCTTCCTGAGGAGGCCACAAGCAGTGAAAAGGATGGAAAAACCGTCCTTCCCCTACGAGAAGTAAGGTAAGTGGTCTTTCCCATCTTTTCCACTCCTTTTCAACATGACCTCACTCAGATTAGGCAGCATAAATGCGCGTGGCTTGGGGTCGTCATGGAAGCAGGGCCACCTGCTCAACGACCTCAGGTCACTAAACATAGATGTAGTGGCCATCAGCGAGACCAGAATCTCCGAAGCACAGGCTTTCGCACCGATCTTCGGCGGCTACGATGTGTACGCATCTCCCAGCCGTCCGGGATCGGAGGGTGGAGTTGCTGTGCTTTTTCGGAGAGGTTTGGATCTTGCCATACGGGCTATCTTCCTGGACCCAGAAGGTAAGTTGGTGGTGCTGGACGTGACCAGCGGAGACGGGCAAGCTTTCAGGTTAGTGGCCGTCTATGCCCCGACAGGAGCAGGGCGGCCTGATTTCTTCCGGCGTCTGGAGACCTTTCTTGGAACGTCCCGCTCTTTAGTGTTAGTGGGCGACTGGAACGGGATCTTAGATGCACGCTGGGATTGTGTGGGATTAGTGGATAGGGAAGGAGGGTGCAAGAGTCTCACCAACCTGCTCAGACGTTTTGAACTGTCTGACAGGTACCGAATGGATTTCCCGAATGTACCAATGTGGACTTGGACAAATCGCATAGGGTCATCCAGATCATATCTAGATAGAGTATTTTGTAGGGAAATAGATAGGTCTAGCATAGGCTGTCCACAATTCAAGATAGTCAGCTACACGGACCACAAATTCGTGATCTGTGTGCTTGACTTAGATAGGCTTCATAGACGAGGACCCGGCTACTGGAAGCTAAACGCGTCCTTACCAGCGCGCAAGGCCTACAGAGACCGGATTAGCGAACTAGTTAAGCGGGCGTTGACGGGGGCCATCGTCAACAACAAGTGGTGGTTTGCTCTGAAAAGAGCAATTAGAATAGAGTCCATTAGGTTTAGTAAGACTTTAGCAATAGAGAAAAATAGAGCAGAGGGAGAATTAGTTAGAAAATTAGATGAGGCGCTTAGCAAAGGCATCGCGACCGACGTACTTGCGGCGAAATTGGCCCTTGACCAATTCTTCAATGCAAAGCACGAAGGCTGCGTTGTCAGAGCTAGGGTGCGTGCTCTCAGACACGAGGGAACGAAAGCCGTTCAATGGGCCCGAGTGGCGGAGGCGATCCGGTCTTTGGTGGACCACGACGGGCGCATGCTACTCGATCCCGGGCAAATGTGTGAAGCTTTTCAGCGACACTTCGCTCAACTGTTCGGGGGCAGTGGCGGGCCGGATCGAGGGATGGACTTTAGTGTCTACCTCGACGGACTGCCGCGGCTTTCGGCCACTGAGGCGGAGTGTTGCGAAAAGCCGATAACAACCGCTGAAGTACGGGATGCAATGACTAGTTGCACAAGGGGTAAATCGCCTGGTTTGGATGGTCTGCCCTATGAACTTTACGTACAAATGCCAAACTTGTTCGGAGGCCTCTTGGCGGACGTCTACTGCAACTGGCAACAGACCGGGAGAATTCCCAGCTCTGTGAGGCGAGGAGCGGTGGCGCTGCTGAGAAAGGATCCGAACAAGGGGGATAACATAGATAATTTTAGGCCCATAACTCTGCTAAACACAGAGTTCAAGATTTTGGCCAAGGTGCTAGCAAAGAGGTTGGCGCTTGTCGTTGGTGGTCTGGTGGGAGAGGCACAGACATGCGCCATTCCCGACAGATCCATCCACGACAACCTCCACCTCATGCGATACATCGTAGAGAGGGTAGCTTGGGAACCTGGCACGGGTGGGTCTTTGATCAATTTAGATCAGTCGAAAGCCTTCGATAGGGTCGACCATCGTTACCTAGCGGCAGTCCTGAGGGCGGCTGGCTTTGGGCCCGTCTTCAGAGGCTGGATCGCTGCCATGCACAGCGACATCTGCTCTGTAGTGAGAGTGAACGGTCACCTTTCGGAACCGTTCAACATCATGCGCTCGGTCCGCCAAGGATGTCCCCTCTCGTCCCTATTGTACGTATTGACTCTCGAGCCATTACTGCACAAACTGGAGACGTTGAGGGGGGTCCCGCGCGAACTAGGATGCGGAAGATCCGTGTCAGCATATGCCGACGATGTCACCGTAGTGGTGTCGAACGCCAAACACATCGAGGCGATCGGCACTACACTAAGAGAATACGAAGCGGTGACAGGAGCAATGATCAACCAGGAAAAGTCAGTGGGCCTGCAGCTCGGCACCTGGAGAGGCAGGTCCATGCCGTCCAACAGCCTCGTCGGGCGCTGGACGGACGGACCGGTTAAATTGCTAGGGGTCTGGTTCGGTCCAGACCTCCAGACGGACAAAAACTGGGACGAGGTGACGAGCAGGGTGGCTTCTCTCACCCAGAAATGGGCGGAGAGGAAGCTATCCCTGAAAGGTCGAGCGGAGGTGGCGAATGCGTACATCGCATCCGTCATCTACTACCGCCTGACCGTCGTACCTTGTCCTAAGCCCCGCCTGACTGCGCTGGAGCGTTTGCTCTTTCGCTTCTTGTGGAAGGGACGCGCTCCGATGGTCAGGCGGTCCATCTGCTGTCAACACCCGCTACGTGGAGGGCTGGGCATGCCGTGGCTGATGATGCGCAGACACGCGCTCAGGCTACGACATCTCCACCTCTTCCTCGACGGTGATCAGGTGTGGTCGCCGTTTGCAAGACACGTTTTTCCCCAGCTCGTCTCCTTGACGGAGCTGCAGTCCTGGGTCAAGCGAAGACCGAGAGGGAGCGCTTGGAGACTGGAATGTCTTCAGGCGCTCACAGCCCTCGACCAATCGGGCAATGTGATCGGTGGAAACTCCACCTTGGCGTTCTATAGGGGATTAGTGGAGGGGAAGAGCGACGACGTACTTGGAGAAACTCTAGGCGTCGACGAAAATCAACTAGCCAATCTCTTCGGAAGGACTTTCGGGCCGGGGCCTATGGACAACTTCCAGAAATCCCTGGCCTGGCAGTGCTACCGAGGAGCTTTGCCAGTTCGGGATAAACTCTACAGGCATGGAGGTGCCGTCAGCCGGGCATGTCCGAGATGCGCGCAGGGCGACGAAACCGTCCTGCACGCACTCGTCCAGTGTCCGAGCATTGCTGACTTGTGGGTTTATGTCGAACACCTGCTGTCACGTGTAGGAACTATCCGGCTATCAGCTGAGTCCATCGTGAGGATTGCCCCGCCCCCTTCCTTTAGCCTGGAAGGGCAGGCAGTTTTTATCTGTCTGGTGGCCATGGCGAAAGAGATAGTATGGTGGACACGTTTGAAAGGGCTGAAGACGAGCACTTACCTCTTCGGTGATGCCCTGATTAACTTTTTCAAATTTCATTTGAAAAGGAAAATCAGGGTAGAGAGGGAAGTGCTCTCTTCCCAGCATTTTGTTGAAAGATGGGTAAGAGAAGCAAGTATGGCCCGAATGAATGGGCCTTCTCTGAATATGTGTCTGTAAATTAAAGGTGGAAAACTGGGAGAGGGCACTTGCCCTGGTGGTCAGGGCCACTGTGGTCTTTTAATGGGCTTTCTCCACAAATGTCCCTTGGAAGTCTCCCCCCTATTGGGGAATTTTTCTTTGTTATTTTATTTCAACCTCTGTTTTTTTACACGCAGAAATGCCCATTTGTACCGTCCTGTATTGTCCTGTACTGTCCTTAATGTCTACTTTATGTGAACCCTTGTGGTTAATAAAGAAAACATTATTATTATTATTATTATTATTATTATTATTATTATTCTTATTATTATTATTATTATTATTATTATTCGAGCAATGCAGTAGCAGTCGGATGGATGCGTTGATGTTGGTAGTATTTTAGTTATTTGATATTTTTCTTAATTCTTCTTATTTTTCAAATAATATTTTTTCTATTTCTAGGGAATCTGAACTTAGCTTTGTTCGCAGATCTTGATGGCGAGTCACTCGTACGTAATTAGTATGTTACCAGAATAGCACTATTAGGATAAAGCACTTAATGCTGTTGAAGCCAATTCTGTTCTGCCAAATCTATCGATTCGATCCACACGGATGGTTATATATATATATATATAACCATCCGAGTAACCGATTTTAAAGAGAGAGCTGGAGATAGGAGAGGAGATAGGAGAGGAGAGATTGGTGAATTAGTTAGAAGCCAAAGCGTAAAGGCATGTGCTTGATGTGCAATATGCAGTAGAAAGCAGCTAGGTGGCTGGGTTCATGCAGAAGTTAGGCGCGCAGAGCTGGAAATATTCATTAGTTAAGCAAAACAAGACCACAAATTTCACAAGGAAGACATTATTAAAAGATTGTCAGCATATTTTAGTTTGATGTAAGGAATGTAGATAATAATAATAATAATATTAATAATAATAATGTCCGTTTACAATTGTTTCGCTACTCCATATAATATTTCTGGATCAGATGAATATATATCATTATTGATCTGGTTCAGTTGAAAATAATTAACATATTTAAAAACAGAGCAGCTCATCGGAACTTCAAAGGAATATAAATTAAAATAAGAAGAGAATGTTACATAATGTAATGTTCCATATATTGGTATTTCACTATGGTGTCCTGGTTGTATCAATTGTCAGCCATAATCAAGCAGTATTCATCTGTCGAAACTGCATTGTGTGAGATCTGCCTATGGGTAACAAGATGGCCGCCAAATGACTTATTTACCTTACTAATTAGAGGGTGGTTTCAGGGGAAGTAACTCCTCGAGAGATTAGAAATTGTGGGTAGTTTATAGTTAAGTGCTAATTTAAAAATCTTTTAATTGAGAGACAATGTGGGGGAGGTAACTTATAATTATCTAAGTTAGTTATAGCTATTTAACTTATTAGGTACAAGTAAAAATGGGGCTAGATGACTATGTTGGGTCAAATATTCTATTGGCGAAGGAATTAGCCCTTCGATGTTGACAGCTAATAGTTACCTCCGTTCTATCGTTAATCGGTAGAGGTCGTGATAGAGTTATGTAATATGCTTCGGTAATACAGAGATCACAAGATTTTCTTCGTCCATTGAACGGTTGGGCCCTAGCTACGATATCCCATTTTAGTGAGTGTTCAATGTTGCTTAATTTAAGGTTTTTAATGAGCCTAGCTAGAGATGTCGAACATCTGTAGCTAGGGTCTCGGAAGGAAAAAGAGTGCGCGTTATAGCGTACCTTAAAAGGGTTAGAGGTAGACCCGATATAAGAAGTGGTATTCGAAGCAGTTTTAACAGTGCACCTATAGACTATGTTGGGTGTCAGGCAGTGTCCATTTAATGGGCATGCATTAGGGTAACGGCAGTTGCAGTTGCTTCTGCGGTTAGTGAGAGTAGGGTAGTTTAACCTAAGCTGGTGGTCAGTGCTAGAAGGATTAGATGGGGAGGTGTGCTACTAGAGTAATTATTGGTGTAGTGGCGTGGTGTATTTGATAGGGGTGGTGGTACCGCGGTGTGGGAGTTATACTGTCTTAGTTTATGATGGTTACTGAATGCGATGTGGCTAGCTAGGTTAGGTGTTGTGGAGAATGAGATTTTAATGTTATTTTTATTAAAGTGTTTGTAATATCTATCGTTGGGGGTGGGGGTGGGGGGTGGGGGGCTGTTTAAATAAGATAGAGAAGAAGTGTTTAGGGATATTATTGGCTAGATTAGATGAGAATGGGGGGTTAAGCCAGGTGATATTTCTAGGTCTATTCCTTCTAGGGGTTCTAGTGGAGTTGGTAGGGGCCTTCCTAGGATTATTATTACCTGCGGATTTGTTATTTGTCATCCCATTTCTCATTCCTATTCTAGGGTTGATTTTTAGTTTGCTACTTGGAGTGGGAAGCAGGCTGCTGCCACCATTAAACTTCCCTGTATAGGTGCTGTTACTGCAAAAATTCCAGCGAATCTGGCTATATGCTAAGGTATTTCTAGTTCTCGTGTTAAGTTTATTATGGTGAATTGCTGTGTTATGGCATTTAGGTATGTAGTAAATGGATTGTTCATAACCAGATTTAGAAAGAGCCTTATTATAATATTGTGCATGGTTTATAAATATCTCCTCATTTGCTGATAGCATGGAGATCCTATACGAGATAGATTTGATTACTGATCTGATGACTGCCGGTGGGTGGTTAGAGTGTGGGCTAATATATGTGAGTATTTCACCTGGTAATATAGGTTATTGTTGAGATCCAGGGTGACGTCTAGGAAGTTTATTACTTTATGGTTCGGCTCGATGGTGACAGGGAGACCGTTATTTTTAAAGAATCTATGTAATTGTTTTTTTAGCAAATCAATGCCCCGATTAGTGCAATTGTGGACTGCAAATAGGGCGTCGTCCCTGTATATTCCGCCTTGCAAGGGTTGGTTTTCGGCTCTGATGTTATGTAATAGGTAAATTCCAACTAAATCGGTGATTTGCGCAGAGTCACTTGAGCCCATCGTGATGTCAAAGTTGTCTGTTCTATCTTTTCTAGTCCAGAGTGGTCCGTTGAATTCAATGATAGTCTGCCTAGCCATAAGTATGATGTTAATCTCATTATTAGTTATGTCCGAGTTGGTGCTGGCTAGGGTTAATGCTTTGTTGAGCAGTTCCGGAGTTATTGAAGCGTAATAGCTGTCGATGTCAAATTGGATGAACCTCATAGAATGCTTGGACCTTAGATCGGAGAACCATCTACTGACTTGGCCGGGGTTGGACCACAACTTGTAGGTGATATCATCCCGTAGCCCAGGGATTATCCTATCAAGGATGTTCTTACTGATACGACTCATGTCAGATGTGGTTGGGCTTATAAGTCTAATAGATGGGTTCTCTATAAACAATTGTAAACGAAAATTATTATTATTAATATTATTATTATTATTCTCTACATTCCTTACATCAAACTAAAATATGTTGACAATCTTTTAATAATGTCTTCCTTGTGAAATTTGTGGTCTTGTTTTGCTTAACTAATGAATATATATATACATATATATATATATATATATATATATATATATATATATATATATATATATATATATATATATATATATATATATATGTATATATGTATGTATGTATGTATGTATGTATGTATGTGTGTGTGTGTGTGTGTGTGTGTGTGTGTGTGTGTGTGTGTGTGTGTGTGTGTGTGTGTGTGTGTGTGTGTGCGTGTGTGAATAATAATAATATTATAATAATTGTTTCAACATTATTATTGTGGTGGATTGGCATTATCAGTAGAGGGTTGGACACCATGCTTTGACGCATAGAGTTACGGCCCTTGCCATTCTGAGTTCAAATCCCGCCGAGGTTAACTTTGCCTTTCATCCTTACGGGGTCGATAAAACAAAATACCAGTAATGCACTGGGTAATTTCTGGCCTAGTGCGAAAAGTAGAAACAATTATTATTGTTCGGTTTGTTTACAAGTAAACAGGACACGCCATTTAATAACGTTAACGCTTTCATAACTTGTTCTGATTATCCTTTCTTTTCAGATAAATGATGACAGATATGAAGCTATCTCATCAAATTTCTCGGTCGTTTGATATTAAAGTTTGTAATGAGCTTGAAGCTGCTGATGTGAATTCTACAGCAGTAACCAAACGTATAACGCCTGCTAAGTGTACGAAATGTGCAGAAACTTATTGATAATATCCCCAGAAAGTGAATTAGTGCCATTTGTAAGGAGCTGAACATCTCAAGGCACACTATCTGAAGAATTGTGCACGAGGGATGCGGAGAGGCCAATTCATGTCTACTAAATCAAAAGATAACTACCAGATCCGTTCTATAAAAGAAACCAATGATTAAATAATGCAGGTGACACAATTTCAAGGATTCAAAAGAGCCATTACATCCCGAGGAAGAGACACAGGTGGCCAAAATTAAGGTGCGGTTTTCCACCAGTTAAAATGCTAATCTGCAATACTGCTATTATTTTTTTCATCAATATGAATTAGTAAAAAATATAAGGGAAAATATTTTCCGTTTCAAATGTTCTGTTCCGAGCCATAGAAATGTAGTTTGTAGATCACGTGTTCGAAACCCCTGATTTAATGGGCAAATGAGACAGCGGTAGGAGGGGGTGTATTATCATAATTTAATAGTTTTCTTTCATATGTTACTGAAACCAATGTAAATCAGCTTTCGGCTGGAGTATGTACTGTTGCAGGCCGCAAACTTGATTTAAGACGCGCTGATTCGGAACGAGAAGATGCTGCCTGGTATTTTGCGTCCCATCGGCCTAACCAAACAATCGGCACTGAGATGACAGGGCATGGCTGGTGTCCGAAAACGACTACTGAAAATCTGTAGCGGTCGAAGATCGCAATATGACAAAATACCGGCTGCTCTCCAATAGTTTTTTTCAGACCTATAACAATAGAAGCATTCGGCTTCCTGGGTCCTTGAAAGATCCCCCACTCAATTTCATCGGGATAAAAACAGACATCCTTAAGAATGAGCGCTCCGAGATGAAATGGCTCTCTTTTAACACAACCCTCTCGTCATTCGTCCGAGTAACGTATTCGCCAATTTGTTCACCGCATCATGAAATCTTTGCATGGCTTGCTGAAATATAATGAAATAATGAAATCTTCATATCTGCCAGATTGTTGAAGTCCATACCAATATATGGTCTGTGACATATGGGAGACAATAATACTGTCAGCTGTGACAAACTCCTAGCCGACAGCTGATGATGTCCCGCGGAATACAATATATGTAAATTATTGATTACTAATATTATATTATATGCAAACACCTTTATGCTATGTTACAGGCTTAAGTTATTGATAGGAGATAATTTTTAGTCCCCTCTTAAACTAATTCTAGTTTGTTTATTTATTGCCTGCGAGTCACTTCATTTTGTTTATTGTTTGGCACTCACAACTCTTCTCTTTATCGGATTCACTTTTCTGCCTTCAGCCTTGTCTCTTCGTATGGAGTCAGTTGTTGTACTTATAAATAGATAATTTGATAGTTTCTTATATTATGAACTCCCCTGACAGCGTACTGAAGTCCTGTGTGTATATATATATATATATATATATATATATATATAGTGTATTTTGCAATACACTGTATGCTTAATTAAAAGCATTTCGAAGACCTTACGCTATTGTTTTAGAGAAGTGACAGTCTCACTTACTTTAAATTTTAAGCAAACAAGGGGAGATAAAGCTGACAGAGCTCTGTTTCGTACTTTTTGGTACTTATCAAAGCTAAGTACTCCACCTGTTTGCTGAAAATCATGAATGTTTAATTCTTATAGAATTCTAGTAATAATCAGGAACTGATTACACAGAGCGGTTGCCGGTCAAGCAGAAATGGAAAATTAGAATTGGTGCACTGAAATAGCTATATATATATGAATGTATATATAGTGTATTTTGCAATACACTGTATGCTTAATTAAAAGTATTTCGAAGACCTTACGCTATTGTTTTAGAGTAGTGACAGTCTCACTTACTTTAAATTTTCAGCAAACAAGGGGAGATAAAGCTGACAGAGCTCTGTTATATATGTATATATATATATATATATATATATATATATATATATATATATATATATATATATATATATATATGAAATTAGAAAATAGAAGCTTTCACCGTATTTTTTTTACTAAAGAAATTTTAGCCTGATAGTAGGGTTTAGAACCCTCAGAGAAATCGAAAAAGATGAATATTGACGTCAATACTCATCTTTTTCGATTTCTCTGAGGGTTCTAAACCCTACTATCAGGCTAAAATTTCTTTAGTAAAAAGAATACGGTGAAAGCTTCTATTTTTTAATTTCAAAACTTGCTCGCTGTTTCAAAACATACTTACTTATCAATATATATATATATATATATATATATATATATATATATATATATATATATATATATACATGTCGAAGGGTAACCGCAGTTAAATAAAAGGTACTCAATACATAACTAGAGCATAGGCATTTTTTTAAATTTCATCTAAAAATGACTTCTACAGGACTAGAACTGTTTCATTTATATGAAATCATCAGTAATGATGATATCATACGAATGAAACAATTCTAGTCCCGTAGAAGTCATTTTTATATAAAATAAAATATGTTTATATATGTGTGTGCGTGTGTGAGTGAGTTTTTGTGTATGTGTGTGTGTGTGTGTGTGTGTGTGTGTGAGAGAGAGAGAGAGAGAGAGAGAGAGAGAGAGAGAGACTATATATATAGAGAGAGATAGATAGAAAGATAGATAGATAGATAGAGAGAGACAGATATATATATACAGAAAGAGAGAGAAAGAGAGAGAGAGAGAGAGAGAGAGAGAGAGAGAGAGAGAGAGAGAGAGAGAGAGAGAGAGAGAGAGAGAGAGAGAGAGAGAGAGTGTGTGTGTGTGTGTGTCTTTATTGTTTGTTTATGTTTAGTAACCTAGAAGATCACTAAAAAAGAAGTCGATCAAATAAGTACCAAGCTTGAAAAAAAAAAAAAAATACCGAGGACAATATGATGACAGTGCCCCAACATGGCCGGAGTCTAATGAATGAAATCAGTAAATGAATAAATGAAATAATACTGACTTAACTAAACTGTTTGAATTTGGTTGTTGAATCCTTTCCAGATGCTGGAATATTTAATTTGAATATTTAAAATAGTAAACCACTTAGATGAAGTGCTCTCCGCATAAAAAAAGAATAGTTAATTTAATTGTTTCTACTTTAGGCATAAGGCCAGTAATTTGAAGGAGAGGGGAAAATCGATTAAACCAACCCCAGTGTATTACTGGTGCTTTATTTTATCGAACCCGTAAGGATGAAAGGCAAAACTAACCTAGGCGGGATTTAACTCAGAACGTAAAGGGCCATAACTCTCTGCTGCAAAGCATAGTGTCTGACCCTCTAATGTCAACTACATTAAAATGTTAGCAGCACTAATTTAACTATTATTCTTTTAGGCAGATGGCGTCACCCAGTAATTATCGTCAGTCATTTATTGTTTTTAAATAGGTTATTTTTTTCAAGTTTAATATTACACACCGGCTTAATGATCCACTCATTACTAGTTTCAGTAATACATGCTTAAAATTGTGGATGGACACAAAAGAAACGCTTCTCCATCAATGTTGATTATTTCAGTAATACTTCCACAGGTACTGACTTTGCCTTTTCCCTGACCCAGGGAAATCTGGGCGAGAGAAGGCAAGACAAGCCACTTGGTAAGTGTGAGAACTGTCCAGAATGACTCAGATTATATTGACATTCTTACATTGACACTTGTTCCTACTTCAGAAATTACTGTAGATGTCAAATAAGACTGAAACATGATCACAGTTTTATCCCGTACTTTCTCGTGTTATCAAAACAATATTTACTATTGGGTGATATTGTATTTTCATAACCATATAGGGATTTCTAGTTAGTTTTATGAGAAACTTAGAAGCTTCATTGAATGTTTTAAATAACAGGGCATATAATGGAGAAAATGGACATCAGCACCCTGTCCGGCAAGTATGAAGGTGTGGGTTTGAATCCCGCAGATGTTAATGTCAATTTTCCCGCTAAACAGCTTTTATGCCCTATTATTTAGACTATTTTACTGCAGTAAAAATTCGATGAATCACTAAATTTCTAGTTATATTTTTAATACACATTACAGTGAATATGTAAACACTGACTGAACCAGTTTAACATATTCTTAATATTTCCATATTCACCGTAAGCTACTTTGTTTTATTCCAGTTGTAAGATAAACATCCGTTTATTAAGTCGATATCTTAAATGATTTCCCATAAATACAAGGAGTATTGTGACAGCAGTAACAACGTCATCAGAATGTAGTAATTTATTGAAGAGGTCTCCTGTTGCCTTTTCAAGCACCGGAAAACAAAACACCCGTTAAGTATTTAAAGATCCCGCTGGCTACTGCGCTGAACTAAAATTCGATATGATACTAATTTACAATTAAGTGGAGTGGACCCCTGAAGGCTACGAGTGGTTGTTAGGAGATAGAGCAAACATTTGAGACAAGAAATGAGCAGTCTACTTTTAACAGGCTATATCTTTTTAATGCATCACAGCTAATAATATGTCCGGTTTGATAGCTTTTATCCAGTAAATAACTCAATTTCCAGTTGTTACATTCATTCCCTGCAGCTAACATCTTTATATCAAGTTGCCAAAATGCATGCCCCGTAGCCAAATCCATATCAAGTTGTTATGTTGATAGCCAATTACTTATATAACATAGAATTGATAACCTCTTATCTTGATAATAATTTGATATTCAATTGCTAACTTCAAATCCATTTACCATTTATCTAGATTCATCATTGTTAGCATGATATATGGCAATTTCAATAAATGCTTCCTTCTCTAAACTGCCGCCTATCAATATATTTTAATTTACATTAACGATTTCCTCCTTAATACTAATCTTTCGACTCGCTGTCGTGCTGATATTTTCATTCCACAGCTGTCTGCTCTCAGAACCCAAACACATGTTGCACTCCTTAAAACGTATTCATAAATGTTAATTCGTAAATATTTATCGAATAACAACCCGTATACCTCCGAATGTATTTTAACCAAGGCTCTTGTTACGTGAATATTCTGTAAAAGACAGGAGTGTTGGAGTGATAGCAAGAGTGACAGCTTGCTGGGTTTGATGACGTACAAACATACACAAAATACCCTCTGGATTCTCTCGAGATAAAAGAATAGCAAAAGAGGTCGTTGTTGTTCATGTAATTGTTTATTCCAAAGACTGTCCTGATAGAGCAGATACAGCTATAAAAGGTTTTCGAGCCGTTACCACTCCTTCTTCAATATACTACGTTCCGGACTTGATTATACTTATACATTGTATTCGTTCTTTCTTTAAATAACAGTGGTGTTGTTTGAGGGTTCTTTAGCTGTTATTTACAACAGATGAAGGAGCCACATAGAGATTGGATAGTTTCAAGACAGGCATAATTTAATGATTTAAATTACTGAAGTGATGTGAAGCCCACGAGTGTCTCGTGGGCTTCATGGGATGAGTAAATACTCTTGCACATGGAAAATATACATATATGTATGTATGTATGTATGTATGTATGTATGTATGTATGTATGTATGTATGTATGTATGTATGTATGTATGTATGTTAAGAGAGTGGGACTGGCTTTGTGCAGTGCCTTTGCTCACTATAAAAGCTTCACGGCACAGGCATTGCTTTATAACTGGAGATCTCTCTGCACTTGTCGTCACAAGGTACCATGGGCCCAGCACTATGTGTCAATAATTGTCACAAGTGTAGTGTTTGTACCAGAGTTTTCAAGTCGCTGGCTGGACTAAAAGGTCACACTCGTTCAGCGCATCAGTAGGGGTTCTCCTACATGGATATAAAGTAGTGGCCGTACTCGAAAACGAGTTGGCAGCCACCATGTATGTATGTATGTATGTGTGTATGTATGTATGTATGTATGTATGTATGTATGTATGTATGTATGTATGTATGTATGTATGTATGTATGTGTGTATGTATGTTGCTCTCGAGTGTTACTGGTAACATGTAAACCAGTACAATCGGTGATTAAACCCGCAACCCCACCAAGCTAGCTTGGTAAGGAGGGTGATATTTGGACATCCTGCGGGATGAAATGTAAGACCCAACAAAGGGCGGAGGAACTCAGCAGGGTAAACGGCCATCTAAATAGTATTTTTTTTTCACCTGGGAGTGAAAGGCCCCCAGTTGTTGTCACAAAACCTTTCTAGGAGAGGGAAACTCTGAAAAAGAACCTGCGGCTTCGGAAGCATCCGATGATGACCAGTTCTCCTTTTCGGGTAGTGTTTTCGATGTGCTCAGAGAGTGAGATTAGTCGAGTGCTAGGCCTTTCCCCACTTAAAACACCTTCAAAGCACAGGTTTGCTTGTTCAGGATATGTTACAGGTTCGTGTGGTTGGCCGTAGCCTAAAAGTGTACCAAACTCTATAATCTGACAAGCGATTACAATACTCTTAGCAGAGTTTGCAGTCATCATGTATGTATGTATGTATGTATGTATGTATGTATGTATGTATGTATGTATGTATGTATGTATGTATGTATGTATGTATGTGTAATTGCGTGTTTACTCTATTAATTATCTTAGTTGATTATATCAATTCCTGTCCTTAACTCAGCATGGTACTTAATTTAACGATCATTATCAAAAGGGTAAGGTATCGTACTTGACATCATGAAAGGGAATAGCATTGCTTTACACCGGAAAACCTAATCACACACACGCACACACACACACGTACGCACACACACACACACACACACACTATATATATATATATATATATATATATATATATATATATATACATATATATATATATATATATACATATATACATCCGGGTGTCTGTGTGTGTTTTACATAAAAACACACACAGACACCCGGATGTATATATGCGCAAACTAAGCACACAACACACACACAAAAAAAAGATGGTGTAGGACAGAAAAAAGGAGAGGCACAAAACAAAGAAAAGAATCCCCAGTCACTGATGAGGTCACAGAATGTTTGACGAAAGAACTTTGACAATATATGAACAACCGTCCGGTTGTGGAACCAACCAACCAACCAACCGGAAATTTATAAATTTTTTAAAATTTATAATTTAATTTATAATAAATTGGAGTGAAAGCAACTGGTGCGTATGTTTCTTATTAGCAACATGACCCTCTCAAAGTATAACAATATCGGTTTCAACACAGATTTTCAGATAAAGAATCTTGCTAAACAAATTCAGAAACGAAATATATATATATATATTTTTTATACATAATATACTGTCTGTTATACAAGAGTAGATGGACACCTGTTGAGTAGACGTAAATCTGTTTTGATAATTAAACTTTGTATTTATAACTATTCAATCAAATTAGAGTCAATGTAATTATCGTTTTTAACCGTCAACTTACAAGAAATATATCTAAGCTCAGAATAAATGTTATTAATCGAAATAATAACCATGGAAATCTACCAACACGATACAAGTTCTGTAGCCTCAAGCTAATATCGTAGATGGAAGCTGTGTGCAAGTTTAATGTTTATACATATGCATATATGTATGTGTGTTGCGCAAGCAGATTTCGTCTTCCACAAAGCATTGGTTAACCAGAGGCTATAGTAGAAGGCACTTGCCTGGGGTTCCGTACAAGGGTTTTGAACACAGGACTACTTCTTAACGACAGGGCTATGCTTGCGTCTATGAATTATAATGATGAGATTATACATAAATAATATTGATTTTGTGATTATTATGACTGGAATGAAGAGAGCATAGAAATAAAATATTTGTTTCTTTAGTATGATAGTGGAATGTATGAATATAGTTAGTTGTTATGAGTGTAGAAATATATATATCATAATTGTTTCTACTTTTTGGCACAAGGCCAGCAATTACCCAGTGCATTACTGGTACTTTATTTTATCGACCCCTGTAAGGATGAAAGGCAAAGTTAACCTCGGCGGGATTCGATCTCATCATAATGACCATGTGGTGCTTGTGACATTGAATTGCTGGAAAACATCCTTAACTTGATTTTGAAATTCTCACGAAAACCCGCTGATATTGATATGAGAGCCTTTAGACTATACATTCTCCCACCAAAAACATTGATATTGATATGGGAGCCAGTAGAATACCAATTCCTCCCACCAAAATCACTGATATTGGTGTGGGAGCCAGTAGATAAGAGATAATGCTTGATATATATCGCAGCGCCGGATCAGGCAGTTTACGGGCATTTCAGTGTTCTTTAAGAATCAAGCTTTGGCCGTCAAACACTCTGTGGTACGCTGTCGGAAAGACAAATATGTTCTCTACCCATTATATTTAGGAAGAAGGACGGTAAGAGTCAAGATTTCCGGGAATGCCCCCAGAGGTGAATATCTGGTGTATATTGGCCTGCGTCGTCCTAGAAGGAAGCAGCATGTTCCTCGAAGTGAAACGAATCTGGAAGGAAAACTAGTATGGGATCAGTGTGGAGGTGCTTCTCCACATCAAACCAGATAACATCCACAAGATCCCACACCTCATTCGCATGTCTCTTGGGACATAAAAATTACCAGGGAGAGTTTCCACAACATCATGGGAACCTCTAATATAAAAGCCACCATTAGTAATTTAAATAGCAGTTATGGGAGTCGAACCCACCGATCTCTTACAGCACCGGGAGGTTAAGTACCCTTTTTATTTCTGTTAACTTTTTCCGGCCAGCATCGCGATTTTAAGAGTTCATTGTATAGATGTATGTGACCTGGAGTCGTCCTGGAAGCAAAGTCACTTGCTCAACGACCTCAGGTCATTAGCTATAGATGTAACATCCGTGAGCGAAACCAAGATTTC